>JACGAQ010000110.1:0-350082 GCA_014119065.1 Orius insidiosus
GTTACTCAGTGGTGAATAAACCTCAAAATCGTCTAAAACACAATTTTTTGGACTACGAAAAATCTGAAAAAATTCATGCAGCTCTTAGACCCTTCCAGGGCCTCAGAAAAAATTATGAAAAAATTGGCATCCCTGATTTTTGCCGAATTTTTAAAATTTTGCATTTAAGCCTCGAAAATGCACTAAATGACTTTTAATACTTTACAGTATTAAATAAAAATTAAAGGCCATTAAATTTCCCACAAATTTGTTTCAATAAAATTTTTGTACTACCAACCGTGCCGGAGCTAGGGGGCAAAAAAAACCGACAAAAAAATTTGACCCTGGGGGCGATGGGACGTGACTTTTGTGGAATGTTTTTTTTGTCTATAATCCATTTTTTTTTTTTTGTTTTTTTTTTTTTTTTTTTTTTTTTTTTTTTTTTTTGGCATTATCGACCATTTCGGTTCTGTGTTATTTATTTTATACATTCATTTATTTATTTATTTATTTAAGCTTCTGAGGAGCTGTCGATTGGCAATATAAGGTTTACGACATTTGATCTTGGCGGACACACTCAGGGTAAATATTTTAATATTTTTTTGTTTTATATTTGGCTATATTTGTGGATAATTTTCAGCGAGAAGGGTTTGGAAGGATTATTTCCCGGCGGTTGACGCGATCGTATTTTTAGTTGACGCCTGCGACAAAGTGAGACTCCCAGAAAGCAAAGCGGAACTTAACGCCCTTTTAACGGACGAATCGCTTATGAACTGCCCGGTCCTCATTCTCGGAAATAAAATCGACTTGCCCGGTGCCGCCTCTGAGGACGACCTCAGAAATTTCCTCAATCTCTACGGCCAAACTACTGGAAAGGTAATGTATTTTATTAATCGAAAAGCCGCGAAAATAACTTTTCCCCGTTTTTTGCCTGTATCTTCAAAACGGTATATCCTAGGGGAAAAATGCATTAAACAAAAATTAAAGGTCATTAAATTTTCCACAAATTTGGTTTAATAAAATTTTTTCTTACGACCAACCGTGCTCGAGCTACACGGCGGCGAAAAAACTGAAAATAAAAATTTGGCGTTGGGGCGTGACTTTTCGCTGTTTTTCGCTTTTGTCTCTAAAAGGGTTCGTCGTAGCGCAAAAATATATAAGTTAAAAAAGAAAGCTGACTAAATTTCCCACAAATTTGGTTCAATAAAATTTTTTGTACTACCAACCGTGCCGGAGCTACACGGCAGCAAAAAACCGACAAAAAAATTTGACCCTTGGGGCGATGGGATATGACTTTTCGCGGTTTTTCGCCTATATCTTCAAAACGGTACATCCTAGAGGAAAAATGTATTAAACAAAAATTAAAGGTCATTAAATTTCCCACAAATTTGGTTCAATAAAATTTTTTGTACGACCGTTGAAAGGCTAAAAATGTAATAATTTTTTTAGAGCAAAGTGCCGAGAAATGAGTTGCCGGGACGTCCTCTAGAACTTTTTATGTGCTCAGTTCTCAAAAGGCAGGGCTACGGCGAAGGCTTCCGCTGGTTAGCTCAGTACATCGACTGATTAAGTAATTAATCTTTGTTTAACATTTTTTTTCTTTTAACCCTACTTTTTTTTTGTAGATCCAACCAGATTGTCAGAGGGATTGCATTTTCTAATAAAATATTCAGAATATTCAACAAGGGCAGACCAACAAAAAAATTTTTATGGTTTTTTTGCCCAATTTTTGTTTTCTCCTCCTTTTATATTTTGTAAAACAGTTCTCATAGGGACAACACAACAAGAAATTCATAGTTAATGCCAAAAAAATTTAAATAAACAGAACAGTTTGTTATAAATTCTTTTGTTCCCTTTTTGTTTTTTGACCAACAACAGTGGAAATTCAACAAAAAAAAAAAAAAAAACAATTTGAAGGATCAAATTGATTTTGTATCTTCGATTGGTCTACGATTTAAACGTTCCTTGAAACTCTTCTTAACCAAAAGGATACCTTGAACTTACCTTTTCTGTTGCGGAAACATGGAGATTAAACCAAGGAGTCAAGCAGTCATACCAATCACACTCAAAATCCTCCTATAGAATTTTGTATCTGAGACGTTGAGGGAGGTTTAAACCAGGGTTACCAACCACATTTTCAAGTTAAGACCATATTTTTAAAACGTTTCTAAGCCAAAAGAATACCTTGAACATCCTTTTTTCATTTAAACATTCACCATGGAGATCACATCATGCACTGCCTTCTAAATATCTACTGTAGGTGACATAAAAAAAAGCATTTTTTACCTTAGATGTCGAGGGAGGTGTAAACCAGGGTTACCAACCACATTTTCAAGTTAGGACCCTTTTTTTATTATAAAACATTTCAAAGGATAACTTGAACATCCTTTTTTCATTTAAACATTCACCATTGAGATCACATCATGCACTGCCTTCTAAATATCTACTGTATGTGACATAAAAAAAAAGCCTTTTTTATCTTAGACGTTGAGGGAGGTCTAAACCAGGGTTACCAACCACATTTTCAAGTTAAGACCATATTTTTAAAACGTTTCTAAGCCAAAAGAATACCTTGAACATCCTTTTTTCATTTAAACATTCACCATGGAGATCACATCATGCACTGCCTTCTAAATATCTGCTGTAGGTGACATAAAAAAAACGCTATTATACCAAACAAAATATCGATTTCTAAAAATTTAATTACGTCCAAAACCAATGATTTGTTGGTTTTTCTATTCTTTTCGGCTTCTTGGTAAAAAGAGCTGAAGTATTCAACCCCACCCTCCAGTCCTACCAACATAAACCTGTCCAAACAAGTCCATCAAGCTTCTCTTCTCTTGTTATACACAAGGTGAGTGAAATATCAGATATTTTAAGCCTTTTTTTTCTAAAACCGTCTGAATTGAGTTGTAATGTGTATTTTTTTCGGTATTTATAAAGGATCCCTTTTTTAAGGTTTCCTTGATAATCCTTCCTTGACCTTTCGATTAGTGAACCACCCTGGAAAGTAGTTCAAATAAAAGGAATCCTGATTTCCCTTTTTCAAGGTGGCTATTAAGGAATCCTTGAAGGGAGGGCACAGCGACACAATCCGTTAAGAAAATGTTAAAGGTATCCTTTTTGTTAAGGAGAGTTTCAAAAACTGAAAATCAATTGACACCCCCCCCCCCATCCATCTTTGATGTACATGACCCAAACGGATTCAGGAGGCGGTGGACGTTTCAAGGAGCGTTTAAAAATCATCCAGTAAAACTGTGGTTAAGCTATAGTTTAGGTAAAAAGCAAGAAAAACTAATTTTCAATCATTTTTAATTCAAAATCTATCTTTTTCTTTCATATTTCCATTGATAAACTGGAGCTGAATTTTTGGTCGGCGGTTTTACAAGTTTTGGCCGTTCGTAATGAGGCTCTTTGAGCGCCCTGTGGATTTCCATTTTTTCCTGAATAATCGTAAGTTCTTTATGTCTATCAATCCTTCGGGAAAGTTGCTTGTACGTTTTTTCTTTCATTTTTTGCAAACGGTTCACTAACGATTTATCGACATTTCGTAAATCGAGTTTGTGCGAGTTTAAAAGAGAATCGTCGAATTCTTCGTTTTCGACTGGAATTTCGTCGCCGTCGCTGTCGTATTTGACGTGTTTCGATGGGTTCGCGGTGTCGGTGAGGTGCAGTCCGGACCGGAGGCGGTCGATTTTCCTTTTTTCTATCGTCCTCTTCATATTTACATACGTTATATTTTTATTTTCCATTATTAACTTTTGCTCTAAAGTCTCTTCACTTTCTTTTTTCTTCTCGACATGTAAACCGTCGACAGTTTTCGAGTTGACCATATGAAAATAAAACTCGTCCGGATTACGGTTTAACGCCTGTTTCTTAAGATGTTGAATAACCCTTTTTTTATGCTGGAAATCCCGCGCGCGGATTTTGTAATCTTTTTTCTTTTCGAGGAGACCCAAGTGTGCTCGACTTTCTGGCTGGTGTCGCTCCCTCGGCGTCTTCTGATTCACTTTCGACGCTTTTTTCCATGAAGACATCCTTCAAAAATAGACTAACCTAAAATATACTGAATATGGAAGAATAATATCAAAATTTACCTAAATCTTGCTCATTTTTTCAAAAATTACGGTGCAGAATGTGGTAAGGCGTGTTCAATATTTATAACCTTACTCTAGAAGGTTACAGTAGCTGCTACTGGAACCGGTACTCAGAGTTTGGAGCCGGTACTGTCACAAACCAATCACTCCATTAGTCCTGAGTCCTATCACAGACCACTCGTTTTCTTTAGTTTATTGGAAGAAAAGCCCCTTTTCTTTTTTTGGATTTTCAATGTTTTTTTCTTCAATTCTTTTAATGTTGACTTTAAATGTGGTGAGTATAAACGATTCAGGAGGCTGTGGGCTTAAAAAGGTGGATTCGAGAGATTCAGGAGGCGGTGAGCGCTAGAGACTTGGGGTTTTGTGTGAACTCTATAAGGTAGTGGTTTTAAGAGATTCAGGAGGCCGTGGACTCTAGAAGGTGGCTCTAGAGATTAAAGAGGCCGTAGACTCTAGAAGGTGTCTTTATGATATTCAAGTGGCGGTGGACGACAGGATACCTTATACTTTTTTTTTCTTCAATTTTTGGCCCCGAAACGCATTTTTCTCCATCTTTTGTCATAAAGACTTCATTCAATCGAATTATAAATCGATATATTTTATATTTAATTCGATTTCATGGCGTTTGGTTCATTTTCATGGCCGAGGTTTTGAAAGAAAGAAAGAAATTTATTTGAACCCAATGCATACAGTACATAAGGCCTATGGCCTTTTAATTGTACATGTGGTTACAGAGTACGAAAAGTTCTTACAAAATTTAACAAAAAAAGATATTATACAATTTTATATAAACATATTTACATTATGACTATTATCTACATTAAACAATTTTATATTTACATATTATACATTACGACTATTATTCCTATATTAATAAACAATTTTATATATACATATTATACATTAAATACTATACATATTTTATACTAATACAATGTGTTTACTATACATTAAATACATACATACATAAAATACAATAGGAAAAGGGAAAGGAGGAGATGTAGGAGTGGAATGGGGTAGGGGAAGAGAGGAAGGATAAGTGTGGGAAGAAAAAAAAAAATATGTATCTCCTATATCTTCAGTGACTCCGTTACGAGAGCCTCAAACTGCCCTATGGACCGCGCCGATCTAATCATCCACGGGAGACTGTTCCATGCCCTAATGCCAGCTACTTTGAAGGAGTTATGGTACTGGATGTATGACTGCGAGACTGAGTGAGTAGGAAACGGGGGGAGTTTGAGAAGGCAAAGAAGGAATGCAGATAAAGAGGAATTGAAAAATTGGTGGGGTAAACTAATTTGTAAATGAATTTTAATGTAAGGAGTTTGAAATGATCGAATATATTATGTCCAAGAATAATGTGGCTCAGGTCACTTACGTGGCTGAATCTCTTTAAGTCAAGCACATATCTGATACAGTTATGGAATGTAATTTGTAGTCGGCGAGAAGCTAAAGAATCAAGGGAAAAGAGAAAGACAGGGCATGAGTAACAGAGGATAGGAATGATGAGGGATTTAATTAATTGAAAACGGAGTTCTAAGGGGGTGGATTTCTGGAATTTACGAAGGAGGAAGAGAGAATAAAACACTTTCTTGCAGACGGATTGAATGTGGGGAAGCCAGCTGAGGTTAGAAGATAAAATTAGGCCTAAGTTTTTCACAGTGGAGCTAAATGGAATAGGGGTTTTGTTTATTATAATATTAGGGAGATGGGAGGTGTCAATTGTTTCACGGTAAATGATGATAGATTGAGTTTTAGTGGGATTGATTTTTAAGAGGTTATGGTCAGCCCAGTCGGTGAGTTTGATGATTTCGGTGTTGAAAAAAGGAATAGCGCTGTGAAGGGTATCTGGGGGGCAATGATAATAAACTTGGAAATCGTCAGCATAGAGGTGTGTGGTTAGGGAGGATGAGGAGGAAGGTAAATCGTCAATGAAGATTGAAAAAAGGAGAGGGGCTAGGATTGCGCCTTGTGGAACACCAGAGTTAATTGATCTAACCTTTGAGAATGAGTTTTGAAATTTCACGGATTGGGATCGGTCTGAGAGGTAGGAGGCAATAAACTTACAAGTGGATGAGCTGAAGCCCTTGGTTTGGAGTTTTTTAATGAGCAGACCATGGTTAACGGAGCCAAACGCATTAGAGAAATCGATGAGGAGAAGTATGGTACACAACTTTCTGTCAATATTAGAACATATGTCGTTCAATACCTTTATTAGCGCAGTGGTGCAGCTATGACCTGTCCTAAATCCGGATTGATGGATATGTAGACCATTCGATGAGGTAAGAAAGGATGATAATTGGTTGAGGACTATTTTTTCCGCAATTTTGGAAGCAATAGGGAGAATGCTTATGGGACGGAAGTCAGATACATCGTTTGGACAAGAGACTTTCGGCAAAGGATTTACAAATGCATGCTTCCAGGCTTTGGGGAAATGCGAGTGGGTGATGGAAGAGTTGATTATGTAGGTCAGGTGAGGCAGGATTACAGGACTTAGAAGTATGAGGAAGTCTCGGGATAATTGGTCAGCGCCAATAGACTGAGTGTTAACTTCAAGTAAAAGCTCATATACAACAGATATGTCAGTATTTACTAAAGAAAAGCCATCAAAATGAGAATTTAGGTTAAGCTGGCAGGAGGATTTCGAATCGTCTTTTAAGAAATGATCGTTGAATTTGTCTGGATGAATTTGAATGTCGACAGCCTCAGAGTGTTTCCTGGTATTAGAAATGCCAAATTTACGAATGGAGTCCCATAAATGTTTAGGATCGTCGATCGAGTTAATTAGATTATCCTTAATGTGGGAGTTTTTGGCATCACGGATAAGTCTGGTGCACAGGTTACGTTGTGTTTTAAATTTATTGTAGTCATTTAAATTTCGGGAGTATTTCCAGTGACGATAAAGGTTATCACGTTTTTTTAAATGACGTTTGATGTCTGGACTAAACCAGGATTCAAGTTTATGTTTAATATATATCTTTTGGCGGGTGCATGTTTATCAAGCAAATAAAGACAATTTTTGTTAAATATTTCCAACATTTCATCCACATTTATTGATGAGTATATCTTAGACCAGTCAAGGGAGTGTGCATCCTTAATAATTTCATTAGTGTCAATATCCTTTAGATACCTCTTGTGAATCAGGTGTGATTTGACTCTTTTGAAGTTTGAAGAGAGGGCAACGGCTAACATTTTATGTCTGCTAACACCCGGAACATCGAACTGGCGAAAGTCGGAGATATGATCGACATCTTTGGTTATGCATAAGTCAATAGTGGAGGATGAAGCTCCTTGAAAATGAGTTGGGCCAGATGGGAGGACCTGCATGGAGAGGCAAGAAAGAATGTTCATTAGATTACGCGAGAGCGGGTTGTCATTTCCGATGTTGATATTCTGATCGCCCAGTAGAAATATATTTTCGTATTTTACGGACATTTCACTTAATTCGGATTCGACATCAGAGAAGTCAGATTTCGGTTGAGGTGGGCGATAAACGGCACAAATGAGATATTTGAAACCATTCAGGAGTATTTCCACAAAGAGATAATCAATCACTGGATGATCAGAGGACTTAATAATTTTAAATTTTAAAGAATTTAAAAGGTATATTGCAACACCGCCTCCTCGTTTTTTTGGTCTATCTTTTCGTAATATTCGATATCCAGGGATTTCTACCAGTTTATTAGTGTGGTGAGATTTTAACCAAGTTTCTGAAATGCAAATTGCAGAAAACGAACAGTCTTGAACATAGTGTTTTATTTCTTCGATGTTGTGGGGTAGAGACTGTGCATTAAAATGACACAACAGGAGTTTTTCTTTGTATTTCTTGGAAAAATCAAGTATTTCCGTAGTATCACAAATGGAGTGGCATGGCGAGGGCGAAGGGGAGGGCAGGGTTTTGTGCTGTAGCCTAGTACCCATAGTCGACACTACGTTGAATCCGTCCAATTATTCTTTGATAGGCTTGACAGGTGTTATCGAACGCTGCGTGGTTTGTGTTAAGTTTATCTTTTGAGTCTTTTATCAACGTATTAAGGTGAGTGCAATTAACGCAATTGTATTCCTCTTTTTGGACTGTGCAGGCGCTAAGTGCATGATCACCACCACACTTTGGGCAGGCAGTTTTGCTGGAACAGGGCCCATAATGATAGCGACTGCAATTGTAGCATCGTCTAGCATAAAAGTTGTCCGCCACGCGACAAAATGACCATTTAATTTTAAGCCCTTTGGTCTCGATAATTTTGTTCCTTGAAGTAGGGTCCGTCTCGATGACTAAATGTCTCATATTATCCCGGTTTTTTGGTTTTATTATCGCTTTTATATCTAATTTAGAGTTTGAATCACAGAAGATATCACAATTTTGGGTAACGATAATTTCTTTAGCATTGTCTTCAGTTAGCTCATTCGGAATGTTATACACTATCAGTCTTGGGAGATTTTTTGCTTTTGTTTTGGCATCAAGTTTATCAGAGCAATCTCGGTTGATTTTATTAGCTAGCATGTCGCTTTCCATTTTTGACCTGGTCCTTATCAGGAGCCTTCCTTTCGATATTGGTTTTACTGCCACCACTCCTACTTTAAGACCGACGATATCGACGGAATCCTCCAGTAGATTCTTAACAGTATTCGAATCAGAATCCTTAGACTTAGAAGTAATTATTAAGTCGTGTAAAGGCTTTGGATTATTTATTGAGTGAGTAACAGAAGCATAGGTACGTTTTAATCCGTGAGAGGGTAGTTCTTTCCGAGCAGTTGCTTGCCTCAGTTCCGAGATCTGATTTTTCAAGCCATTAAAAAGTTTTTTGAGGTCACGCACAACATTCTCTAGGTCTTCCCGAAATTCTCCTCTTAAGTTTTTGCTGTTTTTTAAGACCTTTTCAATCTTATTTAAGGAACAGTTCAAAAATTCATCTTCTTCCATTGTGAGTTTTGGAAGTACCAGAGAAAATCAAGAGATGGCGTTAGTATCGAGGTATGCGACACAGTTCGAAACGATATTTATATTATGTGCTTTTGATTTAATAGAAATTTTCTATGCACATATAAATCTCTGGATGAAGAATAAAATAAAAAGGAGTAAAAGTCGAATAATACCTGGGCTAAAGGAAAAAGAAAACTCTTAATTCAATCTTGAAGTGGACGTGTGAAGGCCGCCCGTCGTGAACGACGACGAGGAGATTTAAATAAAAGATTTAAGAAATCTATTGTTCTAATGATGAAATAAAGTTCACAGAATCCACTTAACACTATTTTTCCGTCGAAATTCAGACTTTAATGTGAAAAACTTTTAGAAAAGATGAAGAGCACTTTCGTTCCGATGTTTACAGTAAAACCTCCCGACTGTTTCCCTCTGTTTACCTTTGTTTACCCCTGTTACCCTTTGTTTACCAGTTTTTTTAAATGTTGACTTTAAAAGGTGGTAGGTTAAGAGATTCAGGAGGCTGTAGACTTAAGAGGGTGGATTCGAGAGATTCAGGAGGCGGTGGACGCTTAGAGACTTGGGGCTTTGTGTGAACTCTAAAAGGTAGTGGTTTTAAAAGATTCAGGAGGCCGTGGACTCCAGAAGGTGACTCTAGAGATTAAGGAGGCCGTGGACTTCGAAGGTGGCTCTAGAGATTAAAGAGGCCGTGGACTCCAGAAGGTGGCTCTAGAGATTAAGGAGGACGTGGACTCTAGAAGGTGGCTTCATGAGATTCAAGAGGCCGTGGACTCTAGAACGTGGCTTCATGAGATTCAAGAGGCGGTGGACGACAGGATACCTTATAAAAAAATTTTCTAAACTATTTATTGTATAAATATTTACAAAAAAATCTTATTTTCTCACAAAATTAAAAATAATCCTAAATAATTTACATTTTTTTTACAAAATAGAAACAATTAATCGTCCGATCAGCGTAGTCTAGTGAGCAATTTTTAAAGTTAAAAAATTTTTGTTAATGACTCAGCTATAGATGAGATCTAGAAAAATTGTGAAAGAAAATAACGACAAAATACATAAATCGAACGAAAACTGTCAGAGGAAGACCATTGAGCCGAATTTCGGGACAGAAAAGTTTCTTTCAGCTTAATTTTCTTTCCACCTTTTTGGTTTTTTTAAAAATACGTTGTATAGACGTCTCTTCGGTTGGCAGCACTGCTTTTGCTAAACGCTTGAGGTGGCCGGTAGACGTCAGATTGAGGAATATCACGGATTGGTTTTAAAACGATGATGCCTGCTTGAGTCCCATCAGCAGCTTCTGAAGAAAATAAATCGGTACATGTGAGTTTACGATAGCAGAACAACCCGCATGCGCTAGCCAACGGGGTAACGCGCATGCGCTAGCTTTCATGTGTTCAGTTCCCGCGTTTTTTCAAATATTCATCTTTGAGATTGGGTTCTTTTTCCTCTCCACACGAGCTTTTCTTGCGAGAGGAAAAAAATTAACCTCATCGTGTTATCAAAGCTCTCCTGCACATGCGCGTTGTCCTATTGGCTCGCGCATGCGCGTTGTTCTGGTGTCGTAAACTGACAAAAATCTTAGAAGATAAAAGATGGAGAGCACTTACGTCCCTTTTTGCTGTCGGCAGTATCTCGTTTTAAACTCTGGTGGCTCCAGTCACCCTGCACTTGATGGCCGAACATTGTCGGCGGGAAACCTTGATAGTCGGAATAGTGGTCGGGGAGATAAGAAGCAGGTGGCGCTGCGTAGCTTGAAGGAGGCCCCGCTGGCGGATAAGGTCCATGATAGGACGGAGCTAAAGAAAGAAAAGACATGAAAAACGGAAGAAAAAATAGTTTCGGGTGTGATTGTGATACCTCCGTAGCTTGAAACCGGCGGTGGCGGTTGGTGATTCGGTGGCCCGTAACTAGAAGGAGGTGCTGCGGGGTAGGAAGGTTTCCCTAAAAATACTTGTGCTTAAATTTTGTGCTTTTAAAAACTCCTTGGGGTGAAAAAAGGTTTGCTCAAAAGCCGAGTGTTTCAGGCGCATTTTTCCCGATTATCTCAGAAACTATTGCGCACTGCGCAAATTGGAATTTTAGTGTGAAGCAAAAGGGTCGAACCATTCAAATTTTTAGTGCGCAAGCTTCCGAGATAATCGTGTGTGGGAAGGGAAATTCTTGATTGTTTTTACCAATGTTGTCATACCTGAATCTGAATGGTCATAGTTTGAGACGTGGACTGGAGTCAAAAGAGCTTTCGTCGCCAGATGTTTACCGAATTCAGTGATGGCGTCCCCTTTCGTTTCGAGAAATTTACCTTTGGCGGCCACCAAATGCCCTTTCACTTTGACCAATTGCCCTTTTAAGGCTATCACTCCGCCGGTTATGGCCTTCACGGCTTGAAGAAGAGCGTTCAATATCATCTTTTTGAAAGACCAAACGCTAAACGATTTGGTACCATACTAGAAATCGCAAGTTAATAAGTTGCGGTGGTTAGAAAAGGGGTACTTGTGAGTTTACGTTACCAGAACAACGCGCATGCGCGAGCAACAAAAAAATTCGCGGCTAATAAACAGAGGAAAGCCGCGCATGCGCGTTGCTTAGTTGGCTCGCTCATGCGCGTTGTTCTGGCATTAAACTAACAAGCTAAAAGAAATGATGTGTCACATACTCTACCTACGTAAGAAAGTTGGTTAGTCTAGTACGGTCATTGGTCTGAAAATTGGCAACACTGTAAAAGGAAAGTTTGATGGTACTTTACCGAGAGTGGCTGCGCTGGGGGGCCGTAGTCGTTGGAATGATGGTCGTACGAGCTGAGTCGGTTGATTTTATCCACTTTTTGTCCGGATCTTCGACTTCTGAGGAGTTCCTCTTGAGCGATCGCGTGGTCGACGAGTTCTTCGAGCATCGCCTGCTCGGCCGGCGTGAGGGTGTTCTCGTCGTTCGAACTTCCGATTTCGAGCGATCGACTCTCCGTCGACTCGACCGACGCGTCCGTGAATGGCGTCTCCGTCGCTTCCGTCGTCTCGCCCCCGGCTAAAAATGACGGCCCTCCGCCGAGGCACAGCAGAAGAAAAAATACCTTGAAAAATTGAAAAATTTTGATAAGATTTTCGGGACACTATAAAATATTCAGAGATCCAGGAGGCTGTGGATTCGAGAGATTCAGGTGGCCGTGGACTCTGGAAGGTGGATTTACGAGATTTAGGAGGCCGTGGACTCTGGTAGCTTCAAGAGATTTAGGAGGCCGTAGACTCTGGTAGATTAGATCTTTTATTAGACTCTACAAGGAGTGTTCTAAAGATTTAGGGAGTGGTGGACTCCAGAAACGAGGATTCCAGTGGTGGATTCGAAAGATTCAGAAGGCGGTGGACACCAGAATCGTGGTGGACTCTAGAAAGTGGATTTCAAAGATTCAGGGGGCGGTGGACTCTAAGAAACGTAGATTTTATAGATTCATGAGGCCGTGGATTCAAGAGATTCAGCGGGTCGTGGACTCAAGAAGGTTGATTCAAGAGATTCAGGAGGCCGTGGGCTCTAAAAACATGGATTCGAGAGATTTAGAAGGCGGTGGATTCCAGAACGAGGTGGATTCGCGTTATTCAGAAGGCGGTGGGCTCTAAAAACGTGTTTTCGAGAGATTTAGAAGGCGGTGGACTCCAGAATCGTGGAGGACTCCAGAAAGTGGATTCCAGAGATTCATGAAGCCGTGGATTCAAGAGATTCAGCAGGTCGTGGACTCAAGAAGGTCGATTCAAGATATTCAGGAGGCCGTGGGCTCTAAAAACGTGGATTCAAGAGATTTAGAAGGCGGTGGACTCCAGAACGAGGTGGATTCGCGTTATTCAGAAGGCGGTGGGCTCTAAAAACGTGTTTTTGAGATATTTAGAAGGCGGTAGACTCCAGAATCGTGGAGGACTCCAGAAAGTGGATTCTAAAGATTCAGGGGGCGGTGGGCTCTAAGAAACGTAGATTCCATAGATTCATGAGGCCGTGGATTCAAGAGATTCAGCAGTGGACTCTAAAAGGTTGATTCAAGAGATTCAGGAAGCCGTGGTCTGTTCTATAAGGTGGTTTCAAAAGATTTAGGAGGCCGTGGATTCAGGTTTTCTGTAAGAGTGTTGCCAAACTTGACACCCGGCGCATCCAAAAGTTGAATTCGTAAGTTTTTAAAATAAAAATAAAAAACTTTCTCCTAATTCTTGGACTGTTTAAACTATATCGGAACTCCCGAAACTTTCATATTCATTTTTACGCAATAGCCGTTATGGAAAACGAGAATGCGTTTTTCCTATGGAATCCGGGTTTTTTAACTTTTAAAATTCCCGAACGATGACGTATTTGGTCCAATGACCTCATGAAGATGATCAAATAAAGCGAGAGTGAAAGGTAAAGAAAGTGGCCTTTGGATTCTGTGCTTTAAAAAAAAAGTCGGCGCATCTTTTTCTTCCTTTTCAAATTTATAGGAAAGAAAGCTATTCTCGCCTTAATCCCAAAATATTCACTGACCTCGCTCTAAACTTGGTTGAAAGATAGAGTGAAAGTCAAAAAATTTTCAAGAAATTTGATGAATGTTGGCCAGACTGCATTTTGGCCACATTGAGTGCACCTATTCAGGGTTTCCCAAGTATTTTGGCCTAATTAACCTGTTACGTAATGAAGACTTTTTTTTCCCAGCGGTGACTTTCTGAATTAATCAACAACTCATAAAGTACCTAATTTGCCTAATGGTTTTACCCGCTTTGTTTCTCGCTTTGTCACTTCGGTCAAATGAGCGAAAGTACCTTTTTCTTTCTCATTTTAAAGTCTAGCATAAATTATGGTTCGATTATGGAATTGATTGCTTTCCCAAAGATGGATTATTAGTTGGGGCGCTTCAGGTAAATCGGATGTTGAGGGAGTTCCCGTGATTGAGAAGGCGGTGATAGTGATTCAGGAGGCGGTGGACTCCTGAACGAGGTGGATTCGCGTGATACTGAGGGCGGTGGGCTCTAAAAACGTGGATTCGAGAGATTCAGAAGACCGTGGACTCCAGAAACGTGGAGTTCTCTAGAAAGAGGATTCCCGTGATTCAGGAGGCGGTGGATTCCAGAGAGTTGGGGTTTTGTGTGGACTCTAAAAAGTGGTAGATTCAAATGATTCAGGAGGCCGTGGACTCCAGAAACGTGGAGTTCTCTAGAAAGTGGATTCTTAAGATTCAGGGGGCGGTGGACTCCAGAAACGAGGATTACCGTGATTCAGGAGGCGGTGGATTCCAGGGAGTTGGGGTTTTGTGTGGACTCTAAAAAGTGGTAGATTCAAATGATTCAGAAGGTCGTGGACTCCAGAAACGTGGAGTTTTCTAGAAAGAGGATTCTTAAGATTCAGGAGGCGGTGGACTCCAGAAACGAGGAATCCCGTGATTCAGGAGGCGGTGGATTCCAGAGAGTTGGGGTTTTGTGTGGACTCTAAAAAGTGGTAGATTCAAATGATTCAGAAGGTCGTGGACTCCAGAAACGTGGAGTTCTCTAGAAAGTAGATTCAGGAGGCGGTGGACTCCAGAAACGAGGAATCCCGTGATTCAGAGAGTTGGGGTTTTGTGTGGACTATAAAAAGTGGTAGATTCAAATGATTCAGAAGGTCGTGGACTCCAGAAACGTGGATTCGAGAGATTGTTCGCGAATCATCAGGATTTACTTGTTTCAGTCATTTATCGCTTTAATAACAATAATAATTTTCAAGTTCGAAAAGTGAAAATAAATTGGCCATTTAACTGTTATAAACTGAGGGTATTATTTTGATTTTCTATAAAATGAGTGGCTCATATCCTCTCCGTGACAACTTCCTGAAACGATTTAAAAAGACTAAAAAAAAGACGTTATTAGGTGAGTTAAATGAGTGGTCGTTTTTCCCCCCTCCATAATTTTTTTTTTCGCTCTGATGGGTTTGTCAGACTGTCAGAGTTGGTGGGAAAAATTTTCGCCAGATATAAATCATATATAGTCTACAGGTAAAAATCCAAAAAAGTCGCCTTGTATTTTTTATTTACTACATTATTAACTAATTATTAACTTTGTTCGAACCGCAGTTTGAAACTGATTTAAAATTCCTGGCGCATGCGCAAAAGGATTTGCACGTCTAATTTGATATCAGATGACTTCAGATTTGACGAACAAACGATTTGAACGTTCAATTTGACGTAAAAATCCTTCAGCGCATGATCCAGGAGTTTCAAACTGCGGTTGGAACAAACCGATATCAGAAGTGGGATAACCGATATCGGATAACAGGTATCAGCAAATAATTTTTTGGAAGTATCTAGGCAGAAATAAAGGACCTTTCGCCCAAGGGATGTCCCTCTCGCAAGTGGTGGAAGTATCAAATTTCTCCCTTCTAAAAAATTTGTACACCGAAAAATGCGTCAAATGATGTTTTCACTAAATGCACTCTCGTGGAAAGATTTCGAGTGATCGCCGGCTGTTGAAAACGCGTCGCTTCTCTTCCTCAGTTCAACGTTCCGTTTCCTTTTTGACATTTTTATAAAGTTTATGTGGGGGCCTTTATTTTCTAAACTATAGAGCTTTCGTTTTTAATGGATAGTTTTCACTGACAGACTCGGACCTCCTCCCAAAGGCTTTTTTCATTGTAAAACTGTTTTAGAATTTTTTTCAAAGGCTTGCAGCTCGGAAACGGCTGATCCTACAATGACGTTAACTTAGTATAATTTGTACAACCTTTGGCTGCTTAGCCCCACCTGTATAATAAATATCGACCTTCTTCAGCCACCGCACACAGTGTATAATTTGTAGGAAATTTAATGACCTTTAATTTCTGTTTTAGACATTTTTCCTCTAGGACGTACCGTTTTAAAGATATAGGCGAAAAACCGCGAAAAGTTACGTCCTATCGCCCCCCAGGGTCAAATTTTTTTGTCGGTTTTTTGCCGCCATGTAGCTCCAGCGCGGTTGGTTGTACAAAAAGTTTTATAGAACCAAATTTGTGGAAAATTTAATGAACTTTTATTTTTATTTTATACATCTTTAATCTAAAACGTACCGTTTTGAAGATATAGGCGAAAAACCGCGAAAATTCACGTCTCAACGTCCGTCCCCAGAGTCAAATTTTTTTGTCGGTTTTTTGCCACCATGTAGCTCCAGCGCGGTTGGTTGTACAAAAAATTTTATAAAACCAAATTTGTGGAAAATTTAATGACCTTTTATTTTTATTTTATACATCTTTCCTCTAAAACGTACCGTTTTGAAGATGTAGGCGAAAAACCGCAAAAATTCACGTCTCAACGTCCGTCCCCAGGGTCAAATTTTTTTGTCGGTTTTTTGCCGCCATGTAGCTTCGGCGCGGTTGGTCGTACACAAATTTTTATTGACCTAAATTTGTGGGAAATTTAATTACCTTTAATTTTTGTTTAATGCATTTTTCCTCTAAAACGTACCGTTTTGAAGATATAGGCGAAAAACCGCTAAAAGTCACGTCCTATCGCCCCCCAGGGTCAAATTTTTTTTGTCAGTTTTTTGCCGCCGTGTAGCTCCGGCGCGGTTGGTAGTACAAAAAAGTTTACTAAATTAAATTTGTGGGAAATTTAATTACCTTTAGTTTTTGTTTTATACATTTTTCCTCTAGAACGTATGGTTTTGCAGATATAGGCGAAAAACCGCGAAAATTCACCCCCGAACGCCAAAAGGTCAAATTTTGATTTTCGGTTTTTCGCCGCCGTGTAGCTCGAGCACGGTTGGTCGTACAAAAAATTTTGTTAAACCAAATTTGTAGGAAATTTAGTCAGCTTTCGTTTGTAACTTATATATTTTGGCGCTAGACCTACCGTTTTGGAGATATAGGTGAAAAACCGCAACAATTCTAACCCCATGATTGATTGATTAAACCTACTTATCTAACACCAATGCAAACAAAATCCCCGGAGTACAGACCAGTTTTTCAAGAGATTTCGTAACAGGAATGTTCCCCCATCATTCAGTTATTAAGCAATATAAATAATTCTCAAGGGCCAGGTTGAACAAACTTATACGAATGGAAAAATAAAAATTTTCAAAAAAAGTGATGTAATATTTTAGGTATTCACTGTGCATTTTTTGACAGGACAATGTTTTTTTAAGTAGTGAAATACTAGGAAAATAATTAAAGAATCTATTGTTTTATAATTATGTGGACCAGTTACGTAAAGCTCTTTCTCTTTCTCTCCCTTTTTCGTCCAGCTGGCTATGATAGATTTGAAAATATGGTAAAAGACGCAGATTAGAAAGTTTAGCCAAAACAAAAGCTGGTGTAGTTAGTGTGACATCAATGCCACCGGCGAGCCGGTTTACAGAAAAAAGTGAAATTAGAAAAAAGAAGAAGAAGGACCTTCCCGTTTACTTTCTTTTGTTCCGTATGTAGAGGCTAAAAGATCGAAAAAACCGAGCAAATAATTTTTTTTATTGTTTTTCAGTGAAAGTATTTTGAAAGTCAAATCGATATTTTGATGTTTCAATTATTTTTAATTAATTTCCTCCTCCTACTGTTTAAAAAAAGTTAATTGAACATCATCATTGACCTTACGAGCCGTTAAAACATTTAAAAAATAATAAAAACTATAAAAATTAAATTGTGAATGAGTGAGAAAATGTTTTCTTCCGTGTTAATTTTTAACGGCCTTCACAATCGGTTGAATGGAAGAAAGTATTTCCGTTACGAGTGAGAGTGAGAGTGAACTTGGTCAATATGTAGAAAAAATTATTTTGTTCTGACTAATAAAAAACGGTTTAAGTCGATTAATCTGGCGGTTAAAGGGTCGAGAGTTGGCTTTAAATGGTTTAAACTCGGTTAATCTGCCCGTTAAAGGGTGCAGAGTTTGCACAAAAGGGTTTAAACTCGGTTAATCTGGCGGTTAAAGGGTCCAGAGCTTGTACAAAAGGGTTTAAACTCGGTTAATCTGGCGGTTAAAGGGTCCAGAGATTGCACAAAAGGGTTTAAACTTGGTTAATCTGAGGTTAAAGGGTCCAGAGTTTGCACAAAAGGGTTTAAACTTGGTTAATCTGGCGGTTAAGGGGTCCAGAGTTTGCACAAAAGGGTTTAAACTCGGTTAATCTGCGGTTAAAGGGTCCAGAGTTTGCACAAAAGGGTTTAAACTTGGTTAATCTGCGGTTAAAGGGTCCAGTGTTTGCACAAAAGGGTTTAAACTTGGTTAATCTGGCGGTTAAAGGGTCCAGAGTCCTCCAAAAAGGGCTTTAAACTCGTAGAAAAGGCCTCGATAAAATGGCTATAAACTAGTTGAAAAGGCCTCGATAAAAGGGCTATAAACTCGTTGAAATGGCCTCGATAAAAGGGCTACAAACTCGTAGAAAAAGGCCTCGATAAAATGGCTATAAACTAGTTTAAAAGGGCTACAAACTCGTAGAAAAAATCCCGATTGGTAGGCTAAAAATTCGTAGAAGGGGTCCCGGTAGAAGGGCTATAAAATTTGTAGTAAAGATCGCCACAAATGGGCTACAAACACGTAGAAAAGGCCTCGAAAAAAGGCTATAAACTCGTAGAAAAGGCCTCGAGAAAAAGGCTATAAACAAGCAGAAAAGGCCTCGATAGAAGACTACAAACTCGTTGAAAGGGACTCGATAAAAGGGCCCTAAACTCGTAGAAAAGGCCTCGATAAAAGGGCAATAAAGTCGTAGAAAAGGACCCTTTATTAGAGTCATAAACTCGAAGAAAAGCCTTTGTAAAAAGGGCTATAAACTCGTAGAAAAAGTCCCAATTGGTAGGCTAAAAATTCTTAAAAATGGTCCGAGTAGAAGGGCTATAAATTTTGTAGTAAAGATCGCCAAAATGGGCTATAAACTAGCAGAAAAGGGCTATTTACTCGTAGAAAAGGCCTCGAAAAAAGGGCTATAAACTCGTAGAAAGGGGGAGCAATTAAGTCGAAGAAAGGGTCCATGATGGGCTAAAAATTCGTAGAAAAAGACCACATAGCAAAATAAATCGTAAAACGTACGTTAAAAAAAAAGTTACATACTTTCATGGTGAACGGCACTCTCTATATCCTTCCACTGAACTGGGGGTCTTCGGGTGGTCGCAACTTTCTTTATAACGTTAAGAGGCCCCCACTCGACATATCTTTTACCTTACAACCCCCTAAGAAGAAGAAAAAAAATTACAAAATCGCCAGGTTTGACAACTTTTCTAGGTCGGGACCCTCGAGGAAAACGTCAGTTTCATTTTGACTTGAAAATTAGATAATTTTTTATTTAAGGAAACATATGAAGGAAATATTTTGACGTTGAAAAATTAGCTTGTCAAAAAATTAAGCAATGAAAAGTGTTTATGTTGGCAAATGCCTGACCAAGGCTAGACTGTAACTACAATGTTGTGTTGGTAAACCTGAGAGTTGAGACCTCTACTGACCTGGTGGTTTGAAACGTTTGTGTTCGTAAACCTGAGAGTTGGAGAACTCTACGAATCATGAGTTTTAAAACGTTGCGTTGGTAAACCTGAATGGTGGAGACATCAGATCTACAAATCAGGAATTTTAAAACGTTGCATTGGTAAGCCTGAGAGTTAGAGACCTCTACAAATCAGGAGTTTTAAAGCATTGTGTTGGTAAACCTGAGAGTTGCAGATAAATCTGGAAATTTAAAACGTTGTGTTGGTAAACCTGAGAGTTGAGACCACTAAAGACCTGGTGTTTTGAAACGTTTGTGTTCGTAAACCTGAGGATTGGAGAACTCAACGAATCAGGAAATTTAAAACGTTTTGTTGGTAAGCCTCAGAGTTAAAGACCTCTACAAATCATGAGTTTTAAAACGTTGTGTTGGTAAACCTGAATGGTGGAGACATCTACAAATCAGGAGTTTTAAAGCATAGTGTTGTGTTGGTAAACCTGAGAGTTGCAGACAAATCTGGAAATTTAAACGAAATTAAAACGTTGTGTTGGTACGCCTAAGAGTTGGAAACCTCAACAAATCAGGAGTTTTAAAACGTTGTGTTCGTAAACCTGAGAGTTGGAAACCTCTACCAATCATGAGTTTTAAAACGTTGTGTTGGTAAACCTGCGAATTAGAGACCTCTACAGACCAGGAGTTTTAAAAAGTTGTGTTGCTAAACCTGAGAATTAGACACCTCTACAGACCAGGGATTTGTAAAAAATTGTTGTGTTGGTAAACCTGATAGTTGGAGACCTCTACCGGTCATGAGTTCTAAAACGTTGTGTTGGTAAACCTGAGAATTAGAGACCTTTACTATCCAGGAGTTTTAAAAAACGTTGTGTTGGTAAACCTGAGAATTAGAGACCTTTACTATCCAGGAGTTTTAAAAAACGTTTTGTTGGTAAACCTGAGAGTTGAGACCACTCCAGACCAGGATTTTTAAAACGTTGTGTTGGTAAACCTGATAATTAGAGACCTTTACTATCCAGTTTTTAAAACGTTTTGTTGGTAAACCTGTGAGTTGAGACCTCTACAGACCAGGAGGTTTGAGACGTTTTGTAGGAGTCTAAAACTATATTTACAAGTGTGTCGGCACGCCATAACTTCTTTACGTTCAAAGATAAGTAACATTATTAAAAAGCAAAAAGAAAAAAAATCTATAAAATAAACGGAAAGTCTTCTGACGACCCGATAGTTACGGGGCGTTGATTTTTACGGAAATGTCGGAGGCCTAGAATTTTGTGGCGTACTCGTAATAGTTGAAAATGACGTTTTTGTCGTTAGTAATTCAAGTTTTTAGCTCTCACCCGCATTTAGCTTTCTCCCAGGGTCAAGGTGATCCGTCTGCAAACATTAACCCCTTAAGAAGAAGGAAGAAAAAAAAAAAACTCTTTGAAAATTTGATTCACGGCTCATTTTCTAAACTCTGGGTTCACCTATAAATTGATCTGAGTTCATAAATTTTTACATACATAATTGAAAGAAAGTGAGGATTAAAAAAACAAAAGTCGCTTATCAAAGTTCTCACTTACCTTTTGACTTCTCAGAGTTAAAATTTGCATCGACAAATAAGAATCGCTGTTTTTAAAAGCTTTTTAATTTCGTGGGAGAAACAAAAAAATATCTGTTTTGTATAAAAAAAAAGTTCTTTCATGAGTTGCAGGAGGCTCGACTTCGACTTGTTCGGACAGGTCTTAGGCTTCAGTTTTACCAACACAACTTTAAGAACTCCATAATTTCTCGGTGGAAATAAGATTGTTTTTTGTGATTTAAAACCGGGAGCATTGAAACGTTGTGTTGGCAAACCTGAGAGTTGGAGACATCAACAAACCGGAGTTTTTAAAACGTTGTGTTGGTAAATCTGAGAGTCGGAGACATCTTCAAACCGGGAGTTTTGATGTTGTTTTAAATTTTTTTTAAACACAGTTTTACCAACACATTGTAAGTTAACTTTCAGATGGTAAACCTGAAAGTTGGAGACATCTACGAACAGGGAGTTTTGAAACGTTTTTTGTTGGTTAACCAAAAAGTTGAGACCTCTACAGACCAGGGGTTTTAAAAAATTGTTGTGTTGGTAAACCTGAGAGTTGAAATTATCAACAAACCGGGAGTATTGAAACGTTGTGTTGGTAGACCTGAAAGTTGGATACATCGACAAACCGGGAGTATTGAAACGTTGTGTTGGTAGACCTGAAAGTTGGATACATCGACCAACCGGGAGTATTGAAACGTTGTGTTGGTTGACATCAACAAACCGGGAGCATTGAAACGTTGTGTTGGTAAACCTGAAAGTTGGAGACATCAACAAACCGGAGTTTTTAAAACGTTGTGTTGGTAAACCTGAGAGTCGGAGACATCTTCAAACCGGGAGTTTTGTTGTTGTTTTGAATTCTTTTTTTTTAAACACAGTTTTACCAACACATTGTAAGTTAACTTTCAGATGGTAAACCTGAAAGTTGGAGACATCTACGAACAGGGAGTTTTGAAACGTTTTTTGTTGGTTAACCAAAAAGTTGAGACCTCTACAGACCAGGGGTTTTAAAAAATTGTTGTGTTGGTAAACCTGAGAGTTGAAATTATCAACAAAACGGGAGTATTGAAACGTTGTGTTGGTAGACCTGAAAGTTGGATACATCGACAAACCGGGAGTATTGAAACGTTGTGTTGGTAGACCTGAAAGTTGGATACATCGACAAACCGGGAGCATTGAAACGTTGTGTTGGTAAACCTGAGAGTCGGAGACATCTTCAAACCGGGAGTTTTTTTGTTGTTTTAAATTCTTTTTTTTTAAACACAGTTTTACCAACACATTGTAAGTTAACTTTCAGATGGTAAACCTGAACGTTGGAGACATCTACGAACAGGGAGTTATTTTTTTTTTTTTTTTTTTAATTTTATTGACAACTTTTTGTACACATTATATGTACTTATAGTTTAGCTAATTAATTTTGTTTTTTTTTTAAATTTGAAACTTGTGGTGAGGGGGACATACAGCAATGTTCCTCACAAAATTTTAAATTTTTCATAGGTCCAATTAAATACATGTTAAATAAATAAATAAATACAGAGACTAAACAAATAGGAACTTTTAACGAAACGGTATAAAAAAAGATTAATTAACTAGAAAATTTGAAAATTTATAACAAAATATAGAGCTTTCTAAAAAAAAATAAATATGTTCTGCGATATATATACATAGGAGCTAAGAGTACAAAAATAGAAACTTTATAAAAATATATAACAGCATGCATAGTAGGTACATTTAAATATCAGTCGAACTTCATATCTTGGTGTCTTTTTCTTTTTAATCTTCTTTCCCTTCTTGGTGGTGGGATGTCGAGGGATGTTTGATGTATCACAGGGTTGTCGTGGTTTAACATGGAACCATGCAGGCGACCATAAGAATCAGTGAGAACTTTCGTAACAAGTGGTATTTCGAGATCTTTATGAAGCGTGGTATTTCTTACGAACCATGGGGCACCAGAAGCGACTCTCAAATATCTATTTTGCACCGTCTGGACTCTTTTAATTTGACTGTTAGATGCAGAGCCCCAAATCCCGCAGCTGTACTGCCAGATAGGACGCATAAGGGTGAAGTACAATAATCTTTTAAGGTGGAGGGGCAGTGAAGATTTTCGTCCGACTATGGGATTGAGGCAGATGATTCTCTGTCTACACCGTTTAGTTATATCGTCGATATGTTGGCGCCAGGTGAGTTTACTGTCCAAGGTGAGACCAAGATACCGAACACTCTCCACATTGGGTACCATTTGACCATTTAAAGAAATCGTTTGAAGCTGGACATTTTTGAGGTAGGTAAAAGTAACAAGCTTAGACTTATTGGCATTCATCACGATCCTCCACTTACGGCACCACGCTGACACTTGCGTTGTAAAGTTTTGGAGTGGAAGAGATACGGCATTTCTCTGTCCCTTGCTTAAAATTGCCACGTCATCCGCTAGCTGAGCGATAACTAAACCATCCGATTTTGGGAAGTCCGAAGTATAGATGAGATAGAGGAAAGGGCCAAGAACACTTCCCTGCGGGACTCCTGCTTTAATGTCATGGATTTCAGAGTATGCAGTTCCACTTTTTACTATAAAAGATCTTTTATGAAGATAAGATTTTATTATTCGGAAGTATGTATCAGGGAGTAACGGTTTTATTTTACTTAAGAGGCCATCAGGCCATACCTTATCAAACGCTTTTTCGGTGTCCAAAAACAGCCCCAAGCAGACTTCTTTATTTTCGAAAGTTTCCAAGATTTTATCGGCGATACGGTGAAGCTGTTGTGGGCAAGAGTGAAGAGGTCTAAAGCCAAATTGCGTTGTCGGAATTTCAGGTCCAAGAAAAGTTAACAGTTGAGGAAGCAGAAGGGGAGTTATGAAACGTTTTTTGTTGGTTAACCTGAGAGTTGAAACCTCAACAAACCAGGAGTTTTAAAACGTTTTGTTGGTAAACCTGGAGTTCTTAAAATGTAGTATTAACCATACATTTTTCTAGACCTCAACAAACCAGAAGTTCTCAAAAGTTGTGTTGGTAAGCCTGAGAGTTGAGAACTCTAAGAACCGGGAGATTTCAAAACGTTGAGTTGGTGACATCAACAAACCGGGAGTTTTGTAACGTTTTGTTGGTAAACCCGAAAGTTGGAATCTACAAATCAGAAGTTTTAAAAATGGTAAAACTGAGAGTTGGAGTTTTATAACGTTGTGTTGGTAAACCTGCGAGTCGGAGACATCTACAAACCAGGAGTTTTGTTGTTGTAAAATTCTTTTTTAAGACAGTTTTACCAACACATTTTAAACTTATCTATCTGGAGATGGCCCTGACGTGAATCTCATTAAAGGGGGGGGCGGTAAGAAGGCGGGAAAAAGAAGGGAAGTTGAGGACGAATTCATGATATTATGTTTTGTCAATGCCTCTACAAACCAGGAGTTTTAAAACGTTGTATTGGTAAACCTGGGAGCACAACACTGTAAGGAGCATGACTATGGAGGTAGGAATAAAACCTAAGCAACCAACTATATCCCTACCTCCAAGGAGGGGAAGTTGAATTTATTTTCCAAATTTATTTTTTGGATTATAATTTCTTATTAGTATCAAGCTAGAGAAAAGAAGGCATAAAATCCAGAAAAACAAATCAATTTTAACTCTTAGGCTTGTTACGTTGGCCAACCTGAAAATAGAGAAGGCACAGAAAACTGATTACAAGTCTTATTTTAAATAACTTTTATTTTAATTACAATATGTCAAAAATATTATCGGGAAATCAGTACGAAAAAAGATGTGGGAATTTCTTTTTAGATTTTGTTAAAAGCAGCAATGTCGACTGATTGGACGAATTCTTCAAATTCTTGGATCGTCTCGACGAGTTCGTCGACGGAAACTTTATCGTCTTCAACGACGCACATAATTTGGAGTTTGTGGATCCCATATCCGACAGGTACAAGTTTCGCTGAAAAAAAATTAGTTTAAAAATACGTTAAATTTTTTGACGAAAAAACGCTTACAAGCACCCCAGACGAGACCATCTCTGACGACCGTCCGGACGAGTTTTTCCATTTCTTTCATGTCGGTTTCGTCGTCCCACGGTTTTACGTCGAGAACGATACTCGATTTCGCGATCAACGTCGGCTTCTTCGACTTTTTCTCGTTGTAAGCTTTGAGCCTTTCCTCTCGAATTTTCGCTGCTTCCGCATCCTATAAATTAATTTACATTTATAGATTATTAAGGATTATCTTTCAAATATTATTATAAAGAATAAATTATTTAAAAAAATTTTTATTTTAAATTTTTGATTTAAAAAAAATTATTTATTATTATTATTATATTAGGCTTATAGGTATTATACTGTAAGATATTTTAGTCTAAGGCTCCACAGCAGGATTTTTCAAGGCCCAAAAATGTTTAGTTGTTAATAAACGCAACACAGTTGGCTAGCGTGAGTTTCTATTCATTTATGAAGGTCAAAATAACCCTAAAATATTTAATACTCGGTTAATAAAGCCGTTAAATGTTTCGATGGTTGGCAAGCATGAGTTTTTATTCACTTAAGGGTCAAAATGACCCCAAAACATGAATACTAGGTTTAGGCTCAAAAAATACAAAGTATGAGTTTCTTCTTCTTTTTTATTAAAAAGGGGGACCTTAAGGGTTAAAATGACCCAGAAGTACTAAAAACGTTGTGTTGGTAAACCTGAGAGTTGAAACCTATACAGACCAAGAGTTTTTAAAAACCGTTGTGTTGGTAAACCTGAGAGTTGAGACCTCTAACGACCAAGAATTTTTTTAAAAAACGTTGTGTTGGTTGAGAGTTGAGACCTCTACAGACCAAGAGTTTTTTAAAAACGTTGTGTTGGTAAACCTGAGAGTTGAGATCTCTACAGACAAAGAGTTTTTAAAAAACCTTGTGTAAGCAAACCTGAAAAATGAGACCTTTACAGACCAGGATTTTTTAAAAACCGTTGTGTTGGTAAACCTGAGAGTTGAGACCTCTACTGACCAGGAGTTTTAAAGCGTTGTGTTGGTACACCTGAGAGCTGAGACCACTGCAGACCAAGAGTTTTTAAAAACGTTGTGCTGGTAAACGTGGAGTTCTTATAATGTAGTACCTATTAACCATAGATTTTTCTAGACCTCTACAAACCAGGGGTTCTCAAAAGTTGTGTTGGTAAGCCTGAGAGTTGAGAACTCTACAAACTGGGAGATTTAAAAACGTTGAGTTGGTAAACCTGAGAGTTGGAGACATCACAAACTGGGGGTTTCGGAACGTTTTGTTGGAAAACCTGAGAGTAGGAGACATCTACAAACCGGGAATTTTGAAACGTTTTCTTGGTAAACCTGAGAGTTGAGACCTCTACAGACCAGGAGTTTTAAAAAACGTTGTGTTGGTAAACTAGAGAGTGAGACCCCTACGAAACAGGAGTTTTGTGTTGGTAAACCTGAGAGTTGGAGACATCAACAAACCGGGAGAATTGAAACGTTGTGCTGAGAGTTGGAGACCTCTACAAATCTGGAGTTTAAACGTTGAGTTGGTAAACCTGCGAGTTTTTCAGTGAGCAATGAATAATCATTAGAGGCAGCTAAAAATCTTGATAAAAGAGGGGATAAGTTCGATTTATCTGGACTAACTGTGGAGCCTTTAACGGGCCGATTAAGCAAGTTAAACCCAGTTTAGGTTAAAACGTATAAATATTCACTTCTTCGTCATCAGAGCCAAAAAGGTCGACGTCATCGTCATCATCTTTCGCGGGAGCCGCTGGTGCTTTTCCGCCGGCGGCGAAACCTGCGGGAAGTTTGTTCTGTCCTGGGAACTTCTTTTTTTCCGCTTCCGAATACGATTTTAGATGAACATACCACCTTTTGGCGTGCGGCGTCGCGTCCGTCGGCGCTTTCCCAAACTGCGACAAAACAGCCAAATCCGCCTGCGATGGTTCGAATCTAAAAATAACGTCAAAATTAACTATTCAAAATGTACATTCAACGGTAGCCATTTTTAAAAAAGCAGATTTACCAATAGTACAGCTTTTTTTTTTGCTTTGTTAACCGAGGGCCTTAAAGTTACCAATCAAACCATAGGTTAATCGGCGTTTTAAATACAAGTATGTAAAAACCCAGCTTAAACCTAAACGGCGGTTAAACTGTTTAAGATATCATTTTACCCGACAACTCGTTTTACCATTGGTCTTTAGACAGTTAGCTTACAGTTTAACCATATATGAATTAATCCTCGGTTAACCCAGCTTAAACCTAAGCGGCGGTTAAACTGTTTAAGATATCATTTTACCCGACAACTCGTTTGACCATTGGTCTTAACTTAAGACAGTTAGTTAGCTTACAGTTTAACCATATGTGTATTAATCCTCGGTTAACCCACTGGTTAACCCTAAACGATGGTTAAACTGTATAAGATATCCAGCTCGTTTGACCATTGGTCTTAAGACAGTTAGCTTACAGTTTAACCATATAGGTATTAATCCTCGGTTAACCCAGCTTAAACTTAAACGACGGTTAAACTGTACAAGATATCATTTTACCCGACAACTCGTTTGACCATTGGTCTTAACTGAAGACAGTTAGTTAGCTTACAGTTTAACCATATGTGTATTAATCCTTGGTTAACCCACTGGTTAACACAGCTTAACCCTAAACGACGGTTAAACTGTATAAGATATCCAACTAGTTTGACCATTGGTCTTATGACAGTTAGCTTACAGTTTAACCATATATGAATTAATCCTCGGTTAACCCAGCTTAAACCTAAACGGCGGTTAAACTGTTTAAGATATCCAGCTAGTTTGACCATTGGTCTTAAGACAGTTAGCTTACAGTTTAACCATATATGAATTAATCCTTGGTTAACCCACTTGTTAACACAGCTTAACCCTAAACGACAGTTAAACTGTATAAGATATCCAACTAGTTTGACCATTAGTCTTAAGACAGTTAGCTTACAGTTTAACCATATATGAATTAATCCTCGGTTAACCCAGCTTAACCCTAAATGACGGTTAAACTGTATAAGATATCATTTAACCCGACAACTCGTTTGACCATTGGTCTTAACTTAAGGAAGTTGGCTTACAGAGTTTAACCATATATGAATTAATCCTGGGTTAACCCACCTTAAACTGTATAAGATATCATTTTACCCGTCAACTCGTTTGACCATTGGTCTTAACTTAAGACAGCTTACAGTTTAACCATATATGAATTAATCCTCGGTTAACCCACTGATTAACTTGGAGATGTCGAAAAACGAGCTTGAGAGAATAAAAATGCATAGAAAGAGTTCAGTTTGACTGGCAGATATAACGATAGCATTTGGGCTTTTACTTAACGAACAGTTTAACAACTCGTTAACTTAACGTTTAACTCAAAGTTGCTACAAAACGTCGCTTAAGGCGTAAGAGAACGCATATAAAAATAAAATCTGGCGAAACCACGTGGCAAAAAGTTTATCCCATTTTTTTTTAAATTTTGCTTACCCAACTACATAGCTTTTGTCCGAAATAAAAGCATCGAATTCCTTGACGCCTTTGTCAGATTTAAGATCGGAGACGGTCATTTTGTGAGAGAAAAAGACTTTATAAACTTAACGGACGTTTAAACGCAAAAAGGGCCAACGTTGGAAAGGAAGAAAGAGGATGAGGTTACTTGATAAACAGTTCTGCCAACACAAATTAGAGACGGAACCAGTTTGACCGTTTTAGACAGCAGGAAGACAAGTAAATAATAATAATAATGTTTTATTACTGCAAGACAGTTATATCGGTTTTTAGACCGTTAGTCCATAGATTCAGTTTTTTTTTTACATTTACATCAATGGAGGTAGAGGAATAAGAGATAACACCCCAGAAGGTTACTTCATAATGAAACACTGTTGCCAACGCAATAAAAAAAAGAGTGTATCGTCTTTTTTATTACCATAAATCAAAAAATAAAACACACAATTTTTAAAGAAAAGAATTGAGAGATAAATTTATAAAGGAGATAAGATTGATAAGAATTTCTTATCTTTTTCATTTTTTGTTATCTAACCAGTAACCATCGAGAAGGTGTTTTCCCTTGATCAGTTTTTTAGAAAGTTCATTTTGTTAATTTTTTACAAAGAAAAATGGAGCCTTTGTCGAATTTAATCCGAGTTCACGTTCCTCATTATTTAGAAAGTCTTCCGATTCCCAATTCCATTGGAGGATGGTTCAAACTTGGATGTAAGTTTCAATTTTTTTTTTCAAATACATCATAATTGATATTTAAATGATTATTTTTAACTGAGATGATAAAATGCGATGTCACTTCCTTTGAAAATCCTTCATTTTCTTCAGTTCTCAGGTTATTTCAGTCTTTAAACGGTTATAAGGAGATAATTTAGGTTTTTCAACCATTTTTTCTGGGCGAATTGTGCCCTTAGAAGGGCTCGGAATTCGTAGGATTCTGATTGGTGGGCTATAAACTAGTAGCGTCCTGATTGGCTAGAAATGAGGTCCTGACAGAAGGGCCCAGTTAGTTTTTAGTTTTTAAGAAGTCTTTAAATTATATCTCAATTATAATGTTTTAACTTCCTTAAAGAAGTTATTGTGATACCCTCCACGTTGGGTTTTTGGGAAAGGGTTGCGGAGGGTAAAATCATTGATCTTTACTCAACGTTGTCTGTGGTGCCGGCCGGCCGTAGCATTTTTTTCCGGAACACTTAACATTGAACTTCCCCACTTTATACTTCACCCTCTATGAACTTTCCTTCCTTTATACTTCCCCCCTTCCTAAACTTCTCCTCCGTTATACTTCCCCTCCTCAATACTTCCCCCTCCTATATTGTTCCTTCTCTTTAAGGAAGTTTTCGTTGGAATCTCTTCAAACTAGTGGTTCCCCTCGGTTTTACCCCTTTTTATCGGGCTTTATCCCTTCTTTAACAAGTTTTATTCCATAGTTATCTAGTTTTTCCCCTTTTTAACTGGTTTTATCCCTTTTTTATCGGGTTTATCCCTTCTTTAACTAGTTTTTTCCATTTTTATCTAGTTTTTCCCCTTTTTAACTGGTTTTATCCCTTTTTAATCGGTTTTATCCCTTCTTTAACTAGTTTTATTCCATATTTGTCTACTTTTTCCCCTTTTTAACTGGTTTTATCCCTTTTTAATCGGGTTTATCCCCTCTTTAACTAGTTTTATTCCATATTTATCTAGTTTTTCCCCTTTTTAACTGGTTTTATCCCTTTTTAATCGGGTTTATCCCTTCTTTAACTAGTTTTTCCATTTTTATCTAGTTTTTCCCCTTTTTAACTGGTTTTATCCCTTTTAATCGGTTTTATCCCTTCTTTAACTAGTTTTATTCCATATTTATCTAGTTTTTCCCCTTTTTAACTGGTTTTATCCCTTTTTAATCGGGTTTATCCCTTCTTTAACTAGTTTTATTCCATTTTTATCGAGTTTTTTCCCCTTTTTAACTGGTTTTATCCCTTTTTAATCGGGTTTATCCCTTCTTTAACTAGTTTTATTCCATATTTATCTAGTTTTTCCCCTTTTTAACTGGTTTTATCCCTTTTTACCGGGTTTTATCCCTTTTTAACTTTTTTAAAGAAGTTATTGTGATACCCTCCACGTTTTTTGTTTTAGTTCGAGACTGGGCTTCGCTGGTGCCTTTTTTTGCGGCCGTCGGTGGACTCTCTTATGTCACATATCGGACTATCAAACCTAAGCAAGTAAATATCAAAAAGGTTCAATATTTTGTGCATTTTCTATAAAAAAAAAATGAAAATTTTCAGGTGGTGAATCCATGTATAAGTAAAGACGAAGCGAAAGTCGTCCATATTGCGAATATCGAAGATTTGGGCGACTCGACAGCTTATTGCCGCTGTTGGAGGAGCAAGAAGTTCCCGTACTGCGACGGCGCCCACGGAAAACACAACCAAGAAACCGGCGATAACGTCGGACCGGTCGTCATCAAAAAGAAATAAAAGTATAACCGTAGATTTACCGTCCCCTCCCTAACCTTAGAATCATAACCTGCTTTTTTTACGGGAAGTTATCAATTTTATTTTTATTAGGTGCATAAATCAATAATAGAGGTTTTAGGATTTAAAAATAATTATTCTTGCCGTTATTTTTCTTTATTTGTTGAAATAAAACGTATATTTTGGAATATTGTTTTTTATTTCATATTATGCTCTAATGTTGGCAACATTGTACCTACCAATTAGCTTTGTTCCATCCGCAGTTTGAAACTCTTGGAGCATGCATAGAAGGATTTGGACGTTAAATCTGAAGTCATCGTGAAAATTGATGTGCAGATCCTTCTGCGCATGCTCCAGGAGTTTCAAATCAGTTTCAAACTGAGGTTGGAACGAAACTGTTTTTTATGGTATGTTGGTAACCGTGAAAGAGCCGTTCACTGGATCTGATCCGGTTGGATTGCTCCTTTTCTAACCTATAATGTCAAGTGAACAGTCAAAGTAACCTTCCAATTCGATGTTATCGTCCAAGATACAAACCATGTCCCCTTTTCTACGAATTTGGCATTTTCTGTCCTTTTTTTCTACGAATAAATTGTAGTTTTGAGCCTTTTCTGTCCCTTTTTCTACGAATAATCCGAACTTTCAGCCTCTGCTGCCAACTTTTCTACGAATTTAGCCTTTTCTGTTCATTTTCCTTCGGATTTGTTGTAGTTTTTAGCCTTTTCTGTCCCTTTTTCTGCGATTCATCGAAACTTTCAGGCTCTTCTGTCTGCATTTCTACGACTAGAGCCTTTTCTGTCCTTTTTTCTACGAATTTAGTGTAGTATTGAGCCTTTTCTGCCCCTTCAATCATCCGAAACTTTCCGCCTCCTCTGTCATGTTTTATACGAATCCTTGAAACTTTCGCCCTTTTCTACGAATTAGCTTTTCTCTACGAAATTATTGGACTTAAAGAGCCTATTCCGTCCTTTTTTCTACGAATTTATTGTAGTTTTGAGCCTCTTCCGTCCCATTTTCTACGAATATAGCGTTTTCTTTCCCTTTTCTACGAATAATCCGATCATTCAGCCTCTGCTGCCACCTTTTCTACGAATTTAGCCTTTTCTGTCCTTTTTTCTACGAAATTATTGTAGTTTTCAACCTTTTCTGTCCCTTTTCGTCGAATAATCGGAACTTTCAGCCTATTCTATCTCCTTTTCTACGAATTTAGCATTTTGTCCTTTTTTTCTTCGACTTTATTCTAATTCCGAACTTTGCTGTTCCTTGAATCGTCGAACTTTCAGCCTCCTTCTCTACGAATCCACCTTTTCTGTCCTTTTTTCTACGAATTTGATATAATTTTGAGCCTCTCCTGTCCTTTTTTCTACGAATTTGATATAATTTTGAGCCTCCCCTGTCCCCTGTTCTACGAATTTGATATAATTTTGAGCCTCTCCTGTCCTTTTTTCTACGAATTTGATATGATTTTGAGCCTCTCCTGTCCCCTTTTCTGCGAATTTGATATAATTTTGAGCCTCTCCTGTCCTCTTTTCTACGAATTTGATATAATTTTGAGCATAATCTATCCTTTTTTCTACAAAAGCCTCTTCTCAGCAGTTGTGGGTAAACAAATTGGTGGTCCCCACTCCTTCTGCCTCGTGGCGGGAGCGCAAGCGACTCCCCCGGCGTCGATTCTTCAGTTTGTTCCCATGTGTTCGAGCGTACGGAAGGCGATGATGGTCCGTTCGGGGCAAGTGGCCGGTTGCCGCGTCGTCTCTGCAGAAGCCAAAATCAAAGCGGATCTCGAACCGGATAAATCCCGTATCGCAGGTTTGCCAACATAAAAATCAATTTTTTTGGTGTTTTTTTTTTTCACTTTCTGGGGATTCTGAAATTTTTTAAGTCCCTTTTTCTACGGTTTCCTTCCAGTAAAAGGTACTTCGGACTTCCCTTTTTTGCTCTTGAGTTTTCATAAAAATGGGATAAAACTAGTTAAAAAGGGATAAAACCGATTAAAAAGGGGAAAAACTGGATAAAAATGGAATAAAACTAGTTAAAGAAGGGATAAAACCCGATAAAAAGGGATAAAACCAGTTAAAAAGGGATAAAACCGATTAAAAAGGGGGAAAAAACTAGATAAAATGGAATAAAACTAGTTAAAGAAGGGATAAAACTAGTTAAAGAAGCGATAAAACCAGTTAAAAGGGATAAAACCGATTAAAAATGGGAAAAACTAGATAAAATGGAATATAACTAGTTAAAGAAGGGATAAAACCCGATAAAAATTGATAAAACCAGTTAAAAAGGGATAAAACAAGTTAAAAAGGGATAAAACCGATTAAAAAGGGGAAAAGCTAGATAAAAATGGAATAAAACTAGTTAGAGAAGGGATAAAACCCGATAAAAAGGGATAAAACCAGTTAAAAAGGGATAAACCAGTTAAAAAGTGATAAAACCGATTAAAGAGGGTAACAACTAGTTAAAGTACTATGTAGTTTGAAGAGCTTCCATCTAAAACTTCTTCAAAGAGATGGAACAATGTAGGAGGGGAAAGTATAAAGGATTTAAAGTTCAAGGAGGGTGAAGTATAAGGGAGAGGAAGTTAAGTTCAATGTAAAGTGGTTTGGGGAAAAAAAAATGCTACGGCCGGCCGGCACCATAGACATCGTTGGGATCGGTAATGATCAATGATTTGACCCTCCGGGACCCTTCCCCAAAAACCCGACATGGAGGGTATCACAATAACTTCGTAGAAAAAGTACTTCAGACTTACCTTTTTTGCTCTTGAGTTCTTCATGAGATAATACCCATCTTTGGATATAAATTACCCTTTTTTTGGCCTTCCAAAGTACCTCTTTCGATATAATAGTTTTGTTCCAACCGCAGTTTGAAACTCCAGGAGCATCCGCAGAAGGATTTTCACGTCTAATTTGACGGACAAACGATTAACGACGTCTAATTTGACGTCTCCAAATAATCGACGGATGTTTGCGAACGCAGTCTATTTTAAGAATTTTGTTTATTTTTTTAAAACTTTTTTTTCCCCCTTCTATAAACGAATCCGTTTTTCTCCTTTTGTTGGGCCATTTAAACGGCGTTAAATTAAAAATAAAAAAATCCTTAAAAAGTTAAATACCTCGTTTTACATAGAATGACAATGAAATTCTCTCAAGCTGAATGACTCCCGGGAGAGAAAATGACGAAAAACTATTATCTTCAAATCACGACGGTTCAACGTCTTTTTTAGTGGCTAATTTTATTTTAAACGCAATTCAAACAAAAAGAGGGTGAAAGAAATTTTTTTTATTAGATAATGGTTGTTGTTAGACCCCTGACGTCACGGTTTTTACGTGTTAAACACAGTTTGAAACTCCTGGAGCATGCGCAGAAGGATTTGGAAGTCAAATTCGACGTCGTTCAATTCGTTTGTCCGTCAAATTTGAAGACATCTGACGTCAAATTTGACGTGTAAATCCATCTGCGCGTGCTCCAGAAAATTCAAACCAGTTTTAAACTGAGGTTGGAACAAAACTATTACCCCATTGTGCCTCTGAGATTTCTTTATTAGGGCACTGCAGTACCATGTATCAAGGTAGAAATAAACAAAAAGGGATGAACCAGTTAAAGAGGGATAAAACCAGTTAAAAATGGGGAAAAACTTAGTAAAAATGGAATAAAACTAGTTAAAGAAGGGATAAAACCAGTTAAAAAGGGATACAACCGATTAAAAAGGGGAAAAACTAGATAAAAATGGAATAAAACTAGTTAAAGAAGGGATAAAACCCGATAAAAAGGGATAAAGCCAGTTAAAAAGGGATAAAGCCAGTTAAAAAGGGATAAAACCAGTTAAAAAGGGATAAAACCAGTTAAAAAGGGATAAAACCGTTTAAAGAGGGTTGCAACTAGTTAAAGTATGTACTAGTTTGAAGAGCTTCTATGGAAAACGTCCTTATAGAGAAGGAACAATTTATTAAGGGAAGTATAATGGAGGAGAAGTTTAGGAAGGGGGAAGTATAAAGGATCGAAAGTCCAAGGAAGGTGAAGTATAAAGGAGGAGGAAGTTCAAGGACGGGAAAGTACAAAGGAGGGGAAAGAGGAGAGATGAAGCGCCCGTTTTCAAAGCTCCCCTTGGAAAAGAAATTTGCGACGGACGGCCGGCACCACAGACAACCTCATAAAGATCACCAATCAGTTTTCCAGTCTAGAAAACCCTTTTTCCATGTACCTCGGAGGGTATCACAATAACTTCTTTGAGGAAGTTAGAAATATATTGGAAAGTTCAAAAGCAAGGTTCAAGAACAAAAAAAAAAAAAAAAAAAAAAAAAAACGTAATAAGGCTTTCAAAACCAGTTCTTCCGTCTAAGAAATGGCGGTGGAGTTTTTTTTCTTCTTTTTCTTTTTAATTCAAGGAGGAAAGTGGTCTCTGAATAGTGAGAGTAGCGATAACTGAGGAGGACACAAGTGGATCCCGAGGTTGTTTGCGCGCCATAATCACTCCACGGCCCACTTAATTATAACCTTCCCTAAACTATAAATCAAACAGATAACCGGGGGAAAAAAATGTTTGAACTTTCCCTAATTACTGTATTGATTTTGGACTTCCTAAAAGAATTTTATTGTTTTACCCTCCATGTCGGGTATTAAGGGAAGGGTCAAACTGATCCATAGAATTTTGCTTCATCTTTCAGCAGAGTTATACTAAATTTTCACGGTGTTAGTTATAACTCCGGCTATCTCATTTTTTTATCAATTTTGAGTTGGGCATTGTTTCTGATGGTAAATTTTGTATAGAATCGAATTCCGTTGGTAGTTTAACCCTATTACCAACAGAAAACGCGTAGTTCACGATTTAGCCAACAGGTGATGCATCGTGAGAAATTGATCCGTATTTTTGCTCTCCTAATACCAAGGAAAAATGAGATAGCCGGTGTTAGAACTAACGCGACGAAATACTCCTTAAATTACTTAAGAATTTTTGGTTAAAAATTAATTTTTTTAATAGCAGGGAGAAATATAAGAATTTCACCACGGGAGAAAGGGGCATTCCTCCGGCAGACGGTCCATTATTTCTACCTTGATATTAACCCTTTGGGAGAAACTCCAGGTGCTTATAAACAATAAAAAATACAAAATAAACCATTTTTATTGTTTATAAACTTGTTTCCTGGAGATGATCTACGGTTAAGGAGAGAATCCAGTTTTTAAGGTAGAAACTTCTCGAAGTAGGATCGACTTCCTGTCCGACCGCCTTTTCCGAAAGGAAGTCTACGGGAACTTGACAAATCGGGTTCGACGATTTGTCCACTAAGAAAGTCGGCCAAATGAAATGACAGTTGTACCAACCTTGGGCCCAACAAAAAAAGGAAGAAGAAAAAAAAACCTAAAAATGTTGGGTAATTTTCGTCTTCGGTTGATCAAAGGGTGGTTAGATAATTAGATTTAGTTAGATAATAGTGGGATATGTGAAGGATTACGCATTTCCTCGTGAATTATGTGTTTGGTCTACTCAAAAGTGGGACCCCCCAATTATAGACCGCAAGAAACCCCTCAAGGAATCCTCTCTTTTCATTATAACTTCCTTAATATTGTAATACCCTCGATGTCGGATTATTGGGGAAGGGTCTTCAGACCCCGGAGGGTCAAATCACCCTTTTTTAACTAGTTTTATTCCATATTTATCTAGTTTTCCCCTTTTTAACTGGTTTTATCCCTTTTTATCGGGTTTTATCCCTTCTTTGACTAGTTTTATTCCATATTATCTAGTTTTTCCCCTTTTTAACTGGTTTTATCCCTTCTTTAACTAGTTTTATTCCATATTTATATAGTTTTTCCCATTTTTAACTGGTTTTATCCCTTTTTAATCGGGTGTTATCCCTTCTTTAACTAGTTTTATTCCATATTTATCTTGATTTTCCCCTATTTAACTGGTTTTGTCCCTTTTTAATCGGGTTTATCCCTTCTTTAACTAGTTATATTCCACATTTATCTAGTTTTTCCCCCCTTTTTAACTGATTTTATCCCTTTTTAATCGGGTTTATCCCTTCTTTAACTAGTTTATTCCATTTTTATCGAGTTTTCTCCTTTTTAACTGGTTTATCCCTTTTAACTTCCTTATAGAAGTTATTGTGATACCCTCGACGTCGGGTTTTTGGGGAAGGGTCTTCCAGACCCCGGAGGGTCAAATCGAATATTGATCTTTACCGATCTCAACTTTGTCTGTGGTCCCGGCTGTCCGGCCGTTACGCCGTCCTTTTATTATTCAACGAGTACGTCGCAAAACGAGAGGTGGTTGATTAAAAGAAAATAGAGCGTAGGACTCGTTATTATAGTGGAATAAGCATATAACGCGTCCGGTGACCTCCTTTTTTTCTTTTTTTTCCATCTCCATAGTCAATTGCACTTTCAGTTTTGTTGTATTGAAAAATAATGACGTTCAGATTTTGGAAAATATTAAAGATTGAAACGATGGTTGGCAGCCTTGAACCCATCGTGTCACTTTCACTTTTGTGAATTTTTAATTTTTTTTTCTCTATATTTACGCTCTAATAACTTTCCCATTAATTTCTGGATGTGTTTCTGAGGTAATTTATTTGTTCGGCGGTTTTTCGAAGTGGCGAAAGCGAAGTAATTGGAGAGTCTATTTATTTTCATTTTAATTTCCTTAATATTGTGATAAACTCGATGTCGGGTTTTTGGGGGTCTTCCAGACCCCAGAGGGTCAAATCGAATATTGATGTGGACCGATCTCAACTTTGTCTGTGGTGCCGGCCGTCTGTCCGTACACCCGTCCTTGAATTTTCCCTCCTTTATACTTCCCCCTCCTATATACTTCCCCTCTCTTATACTTCCCCTCTCTTATACACTTCCCCTCTCTTACTTTGCCCTCCGTTATACTTCCTCTCCTTTATACTTCCCCCTCCGTTATACTTCCCCCATTGAGCACCTTTGACACGAGAAAAAAATTCAACGGACATACTTTTAGGCCACAGCGATAAGAGTTATCGGATTAATTATTTTGTAAACAAGATTTTTTTTTTCTTAACACAAATTATAAAAATTTCGATCTTTTTTTTTTTTTTTTTAGTAACGGTCGTTTTCTACGAGATAAGATAATAGCATTTCTACTCCTTTGTGAATTGTGTCCACTTTTCTACGAGATAATGATATTTCTACCTCTTCGTGTCCACTTTTCTACGAAATAATGACATTTCAATCATTTCGTGTCCACTTTTCTTCGAAATAATAACATTTCTACCCTTTCGTGTCGTCCACTTTTCTACGAGATAATGACATTTATATCACTTCGTGTCCACTTTTCTACGAAATAATGACATTTATATCACTTCGTGTTCACTTTTCTACGAGATAATGACATTTCTACCCTTTCGTGTCCACTTTTCTAAGAGATAATGACATTTCTACACCTTCGTGTCCACTTTTCTACGAAATAATGACATTTCTACACCTTCGTGTGCACTTTTCTACGAGATAATGACATTTCCATCCCTTCGTGTCCACTTTTCTACGAAATAATGACATTTATATCACTTCGTGTTCACTTTTCTACGAGATAATGACATTTCTACCCTTTTGTGTCCACTTTTCTACGAGATAATGACATTTCTACACCTTCATGTGCACATGATTCTACGAGATAATGACATTTTTATAAATTCATGTCCACTTTTCTACGAGTCAATGACATTTCCATCCCTTCGTGTCCACTTTTCTACGAAATAATGACATTTCTACACCTTCATGTGCACTTTTCTACGAGATAATGACATTTCTACCTTTCGTGTCCACTTTTCTACGAGATAATGACATTTCTACCCTTTCGTGTCCACTTTTCTACGAGATAATGACATTTCTACCCCTTCGTGTCCACTTTTCTACGAGATAATGACATTTCTTTCTCTGCGTGTCCAATTTTCTGCGAGATAATGACATTTCTACCTATTTTCGGGGGAAAAAAATCGGAAAATTTTTCAAAAAAAAAAAAAAAAAAAAAAAAAAAAAAAAAAAAAATTTTTTGAGAGAAAAAAAACCTCCCTTATACTTCCCTCCGTTATACTTCCCCTCCCTTATACTTCCCTCCGTTATACTTCCCCTCCTTATACTTCCCCTCCCTTTTATGTTACCAAAACGAAAGAGTTTTGCAACGTTTTCATATCCTCTCTCCTTGTAAAAACCGCAGTTTGCGACTTCTTTTTCTAAATTTATATAATAAAATCGATGTTTTTCAAGGTAGTTTTACCTTCGACTGCGGTTTATATTCCACCTTCTTCACCATCCGTGAAATTATAGGGTCCTCTTTTTATAAATTTAATTTTGAAAAGTCTTCAAATTTCACAACTTCTTATTTTTTTCTGTCCTTGTGTTGCATTGCGGATGTTTAGTACCTTTCGCTTCTTAATAATGAGTCATCCGATTAATCTGGTTAAAAAATAAGGAAAAACTTAATTTTTCGAGGTCTCATTTTTTTCTTATAAAAGCGAATGTCAAGGACTTTCAATTAAGAAGAATGGCGACATTTTTTTCCTCTCTCTCATAATTAGCGCAGAATTTGTGGTTTTTTTTTTTGCGCGCTAAGGTGAAAAATCGTGGGCTGTAGAAAAAGGTTTAGATGCCAAAAATGGGTATCTCGCCCGAGCTTCGTTCCAACCACAGTTTGAACCAGGTTTGAAACTTCTGGAGCATGCGCAGAAGGATTTGCACGTCTAATTTGACGGCAGATTGAGAAAATGGAATAAATGTAGTTATAGAAGGGATAAACCCGATGAAAAGGGTTAAAACCAGTTAAAAAAGGATAAAACCAGTTAAAAAGGGATAAAACCGATCAAAATGGGGGGGGGGATTAGATAAAAATGGAACTAAAGTAGTTAAAGAAGGGATGAAACCCGATAATAAGGGATAAAACGAGTTAAAAAGGGGGGAAACTAGATAAAAAGTACTAGTCTGGAGCTGGCCCCGACGGGAACTTCCTTAAAGAGAAGTATCTATATAGGAGGGGAAGTATATGGGAGGAGAAGTATAACGGAGTGGGAAGTATGTGGGAGGGGAAGTATAACGGAGGGGGAAGTATAACGGAGTAGGAAGTATAATATGGGAGGGGAAGTATAACGGAGGGGGAAGTATACGAACGGGGAAGTATAACGGAGGGGAAAGTATAAGGAAGGGGAAAGTATAACAGAGGGGGAAGTATAATGAGGGGGAAGTATAAGGGAACGAAAGTATAAAGGAAGGGGATGTAGTAGGGAGGGAAAGTATAAAGGAGAATTTTCCAAGTTAGTTTTTTCGAAAAATTTTTCGGGCTTTTTTTTTTTTTTTTTTTTTTTTTTTTTTTTTTTTTTTTTTTTTTTTTTTTTTTTTTTTTTTTTTTTTTTTTTTTTTTCGAAAAATTTTCTAAGTTCTTTTTTTCGAAAAATTTTCTAAGTTCTTTTTTTTTAAAAATATTCTAAGTTTTTTTGTCCGAAAAAAATTTTTTTTTTTTTCAAAAAATTTTCCGGGTTTTCCTTTTTTTTTTTTTTTTTCGAAAAATTTTTTAAGTTTTAACTTCCTCAAGAAGTTACTGTGATACCCTCCGACCCCCTGTTACTAGAAAAGGGTCTTCCAGACCCCGTAGGATAAATCTGATAAGTGATCTTTGCCGATCCTGACTTTGTCTGTGGTGCCGGCCGTCCGGCCGTCCGGCCGTCCGTCGCCACTTTTTCCGGAACACTTCACGGCCGCAATTTTCATCCGATCTTCACCAAATTTATACACAAGCTTCCTTTCACAGAAATCTTGAAAATGACGAGAGCTTTTTTCGAAATTTTTCAAAATGGCGGAGATATGACTGTTCAAAGATTTAAAATGAGCGCTGTGGGCGTACTGTTGGTCCGATCTTCACCAAATTTTCACTAAACATTCCTTGAATTATTTAAAAATTTTCCATGTTTTTAAAATTTTAATTTTCCAAAATTTTTTTTACTTAATAATTTTTCTAGGCAGAAATGTGAGTCACTTCGCCGGCTCGAGGGCGGCCTCTCTTTGGCTAACCGTACTGAATTTCTACCTTGATATAAAATTTTCAAAATAATTTTTTTTTTTTTTTTTTTTTAACTTCCTCAAGAATTTTTTTAACGGAAAATAAAATGGCGATTTATTAGGTACTTAATTTTTTTTTTTTTTTTTCCAAAAAACAGAAAACTAACAACAAAAAATACCTAAAATTTCTAACTTCCTCAAGACTTACTGCGATACCCACCAAATTTATTTCACAACTTTTACAAAAATTTAGTTCTCCTACTTAATACTTCCTCCTCCTGTATCCTTGAGGAAGTTATCGTTGGAAGCTCTTCAAACCGGAACTTTTTTTTCGAAAAATTTTCCGGGTTTTTTCTTCTTTTTCTTTTAACTTCCTCAAGAAGTTACTGTGATACCCTCCGACCCCCTGTTACTAGAAAAGGGTCTTCCAGACCCCGTAGGATAAATCTGATAAGTGATCTTTGCCGATCCTGACTTTGTCTGTGGTGCCGGCCGTCCGGCCGTCCGGCCGTCCGTCGCCACTTTTTCCGGAACACTTCACGGCCGCAATTTTCATCCGATCTTCACCAAATTTATACACAAGCTTCCTTTCACAGAAATCTTGAAAATGACGAGAGCTTTTTTCGAAATTTTTCAAAATGGCGGAGATATGACTGTTCAAAGATTTAAAATGAGCGCTGTGGGCGTACTGTTGGTCCGATCTTCACCAAATTTTCACTAACATTCCTTGAATTATTTAAAAATTTTCCATGTTTTTAAAATTTTAATTTTCCAAAATTTTTTTTACTTAATAATTTTTCTAGGCAGAAATGTGAGTCACTTCGCCGGCTCGAGGGCGGCCTCTCTTTGGCTAACCGTACTGAATTTCTACCTTGATATAAAATTTTCAAAATAATTTTTTTTTTTTTTTTTTTAACTTCCTCAAGAATTTTTTTAACGGAAAATAAAATGGCGATTTATTAGGTACTTATTTTTATTTTTTTTTTTTTCCAAAAAACAGAAAACTAACAACAAAAATACCTAAAATTTCTAACTTCCTCAAGACTTACTGCGATACCCACCAAATTTATTTCACAACTTTTACAAAAATTTAGTTCTCCTACTTAATACTTCCTCCTCCTGTATCCTTGAGGAAGTTATCGTTGGAAGCTCTTCAAACCGGAACTTTTTTTTCGAAAAATTTTCCGGGTTTTTTCTTCTTTTTCTTTTAACTTCCTCAAGAAGTTACTGTGATACCCTCCGACCCCCTGTTACTAGAAAAGGGTCTTCCAGACCCCGTAGGATAAATCTGATAAGTGATCTTTGCCGATCCTGACTTTGTCTGTGGTGCCGGCCGTCCGGCCGTCCGGCCGTCCGTCGCCACTTTTTCCGGAACACTTCACGGCCGCAATTTTCATCCGATCTTCACCAAATTTATACACAAGCTTCCTTTCACAGAAATCTTGAAAATGACGAGAGCTTTTTTCGAAATTTTTCAAAATGGCGGAGATATGACTGTTCAAAGATTTAAAATGAGCGCTGTGGGCGTACTGTTGGTCCGATCTTCACCAAATTTTCACTAAACATTCCTTGAATTATTTAAAAATTTTCCATGTTTTTAAAATTTTAATTTTCCAAAATTTTTTTTACTTAATAATTTTTCTAGGCAGAAATGTGAGTCACTTCGCCGGCTCGAGGGCGGCCTCTCTTTGGCTAACCGTACTGAATTTCTACCTTGATATAAAATTTTCAAAATAATTTTTTTTTTTTTTTTTTTAACTTCCTCAAGAATTTTTTTAACGGAAAATAAAATGGCGATTTATTAGGTACTTAATTTTTATTTTTTTTTTTTCAAAAACAGAAAACGAACAACAAAAAATACCTAAAATTTCTAACTTCCTCAAGACTTACTGCGATACCCACCAAATTTATTTCACACTTTTACAAAAATTTAGTTCTCCTACTTAATACTTCCTCCTCCTGTATCCTTGAGGAAGTTATCGTTGGAAGCTCTTCAAACCGGAACTTTTATTTTTTTTTTGAAAAATTTTTAAGTTCTTTTTCTCGAAAAATTTTCTAAGTGTCGAGGTAGAAATAATGGGCTCTTTGGCCTAGGGATGTGCCTCTCGTAAAGGGTAGAAGTACGAAATTTCTCCCTACTAATAAAAATAGTATTTAAAAAGTGGCAATTTTTTTGCACCAAAAATTCTTAAAAAATATAAGGAGTAATTGGTGAAAATTTGGTGAAAATCGGATTAACGGTTCGGCCGCAGCGAATTTTTTAAAATTTCAAACAGACATATCTCCGCCATTTTTTCGAAATTCAAAAATCCCCCTCGTTACATTCTTCTTCACCGGCTAAAGAAATTTGTGTAAAAATTTGGTGAAAATCGGATGAAAACTGTGGCCGTAAAGTGTTCCGGAAAAAATGCTACGGACGGCCGGCACCACAGACAAAGTTGAGATCGGTAAAGATCAAAATTCGATTTGACCCTCCGGGGTCTGGAAGACCCTTCCCCAAAATCCCGACGTCGAGGGTATCGCAATAACTTCTTTAAGGAAGTTAAAAAATAGAATAAAACTAATTAAAGAAGGGATAAACCCCGATAAAAAGGGATAAAACTAGTTAAAAAGGGATAAAGCCAGTTAAAAAAGGATAAAACCAGTTAAAAAGGGATAAAACGATCAAAATGGGGGGGGGGATTAGATAAAAATGGAACTAAAGTAGTTAAAGAAGGAATGAAACCCGATAATAAGGGATAAAACCAGTTAAAAAGGGATAAAACCGATTAAAAGGGGGGGGGGAAACTAGATAAAAATGGAATAAAACTAGTTAAAGAAGGGATAAAACCAGTTAAAAAGGGATAAAACCAGTTAAAACGGGATAAAACCGATTAAAAAGGGGAAAAACTAGATTGAAATGGAATAAAACTAGTTAAAGAAGGGATAAAACCCGATAAAAAGGGATAAAACCGATTAAAAAGGGGGGAAACTAGATAAAAATGAAATTAAACTAGTTAAAGAAGGGATAAAACCCGATAAAAAGGGATAAAACCAGTTAAAAAGGGATAAAATCAGTTAAAAAGGGATAAAACCGATTAAAGAGGGGAACAACTAGTTAAAGTACTAGTTTGAAGAGCTTACATCGAAAACTTCCTAAAAGATAAGGAACAATATAGTAGGGGGAAGTATTAAGGAGGGGAAGTATAAAGGAGAATTGACCCTCCGGTCCGACGTGGAGGGTAACTTAACCTAACTTCTTTAAGGAAGTTTAAAATAAATAAACTTCTAGCAATTTACATTCCATTCGTTCCCCATTTGCGAGATTACGCATGATCCAAAACCCAAGTAGTATAAAAATAAACTTCTAGGTAAGTATAATAATATTTACAAAAGTGCTTTATCGTCGTTAATTCTTTTTCGGCGTCGACGCCACTTCCCAGAAGGGAAGTTGATAAAATTTCCGTCCGCTAAAAATAGAATTCAAAAATTATATTACAATGTAAATAATTTTTTTTAGATCACCAATCTCGTGTTTTTTGTTTTTTCTTCGCGCTTCGGCATAAAAGGTGAATCGCTTTTTTTTTCTTAAGGCCATTAAACCTTAGATAATAGAATTTTTCTTAATCTAAGGTTTGTAATACCCTCAATGATGGATTATTAGAATTATTTGCTCCAAGACTCCGACTACGGCCTCCGTGGGTCCGTGGTCAAGGACTCTTCTTGGAACTATAAGGGCTCAAAGTGCGGACTGGATTCAGTGTTGCTTTGACGCCTAGAATTGCCGTGGCTCCATATAAGGTGGCCCCTCCGATAAAACATCCTGCCCTTTTTAAGTCTTTAGAAAAATAGGCCATGTGCAACTCGTAAAAATTTTTTCGCCGTTAAAAAAAAAGTAGTGAAAGTCCTCCTCGGGAAAAGGAGGTCCAGGGTTCAATCCCCACAATCTTAATTTTTTTTCTATGAAAGTCACAATTACCCGAGCGAGAAGTTATTATTTACACAAGGACGGTTCTTGACCTAATCTCACGCTTTATCGAAGATTTTCATAAAAATCCAAGGCCTTCTAGATAGAAAATCGATTTTAAACGCTCTTTCGTTTTGTTCAAATTTGTAGTTGATCAATTATCTTCAAAACCGTCGCTCCAAACGAAAAATTGTCGAAATAAAAGTTGTAGATTATTAAATTTTCTTTAAAAATGAACTTATATGTTTTTCATGTAGGACTAATACCTTAGGAGAAATTCAAAGATTAAAGTCTCAACTCTTTATGATCAGTCTTAACTTTCGAGCTTCATATCTCCTTAAATATTGCTCCTACAAATAAATACATAAGTACATTTTTGTTGAAAAATTTATAAGCTACAAAATTAATTTAACGATTTTTTCTGTAGGACTAATATTTTCGGAGCAACTAGGCTCGAAAGTTAACGGAGTACAGTCAATACAAAATCTTTTATTTCCATTTTAATGTTGGGAAATTTTTTAAAAGATTTCTCACTCAAAACTTTATAAATGCGCCAACAATTTTTTTAACGGATTTTCCAGAAAAAAAAAGAAAAAAATTTTAATTGGGGAAGTCAGAAAATCGCGATTTTTTGTCTAGATTTTTTTTTTTCTTTCAAGGGTGAATAAATAATTAAGGAAGTGAGTCTTCTACCCTTTCAAAATGATTCATTTTATTTGTTTGTTTGTTTTTTTTTCATCTAGAAGTGGCTGAACAGTCACGATATCAAGAAGGCCGTTTTAGGCGGGATTGTTCACCCTAGCGGAACTAATATTAATCATCCTAGTGGGTTTAATTGCTTTCTAGTTGACAATGAAGGTAAAGGATGTAACTGGGGCAAATTCCGACACGAGAGCTAGATTCTCCGGGTCCATTTTTTCACGTTTTTTTTTTTTTTTTCTTTCGAAATCTTAAATTTTGTTTACATTTTCATCATTCTCTGAGGTTGTCGATTAGGATGAGACGATTGGCGGCCCTGTTTTCCCTTCTTCGATGAATATAATCACAATCATTTTGAAGATTAAGTCGATTTTACCTCAAACCCTTGATATTATGGATGATTCCGTACTCAGCGCCACTGTAGTGGAGGGAAAATGAGATAAAAAATTTCATTTGATCCGACAAATTTTAACGCAGTCATCGTCCACGTAGTTCATGGTTAATTCCGCATTCAGCGCCACAGTAGTGGGAGGGAAAGTGAGATAAAAAATGTATTTCCCCTTCATTTGTCCCGAGAGATTTTATCGCCGTCATCGTCCACGTAGTTCATGGATTATTCCGCATTCAGCGCCTCTTTAGTGGAGGGAAAATGAGATGTAAAGTGTATTTTCCCTTCATTTGTATAGACAGATTTTAACGTAGTCATCTTCCGCGTAGTTCATGGTTAATTCCGCATTCAGCGCCACTGTAGTGGAAGGAAAATGAGATAAAAAATATGTATTTCCCCTTCATTTGTCCAGAGAGATTTCAACGCTGTCATCGTCCACGTAGTTCATGGTTAATTCCTCATTCAGCGCCACTGTAGTGGAGGGAAAATGAGATAAAAATGTATTTCCCCTTCATTTGTCCAGAGAGATTTTAACGCCGTCATGTCCACGTAGTTCATGGATTATTCCGCACTCAGCGCCTCTTTAGTGGAGGGAAAATGAGATGTAAAGTGTATTTTCCCTTCATTTTTATAGACAGATTTTAACGCAGTCATCTTCCGCGTAGTTCATGGTTAATTCCGCCTTCAGCGCCACTGTAGTGGAGGGAAAATGAGATAAAAAATGTATTTACTCTTCATTTGTCTTCTTATAACCTTTAAAATTGTATTTTTGGCCGTTATACTTTCGTTCCCTTATACTTCCCCCTCCGTTACACTCCCCGTAACTTATACTTCCCCTCCGTTGTACTTCCCCTCCGTTATACTTCCCCTCCTATATTGTTACCTCTCTTTAAGGAAGTTTTCGTCGGAAGCTCTTCAAAAAAGTACTTTTCCTTCTTTCTCTATTTTTAGAACGACCGTAAATTAAATTATGGACGTTATAAAATTAATTAGCGACCGTTATATGCTTTGTTGCGGGCCATAGATTAAGCGGATCTCGAGAATGGGAGCATAAAAGTTCTCAAGCTTCTTCGCACGTCTTCATTTTAGAGTTTTTCTCAAATATACAAACAGAAAATAAATTTTCATATTTTTTTCATGCGGATTACGAACGATTTTTGAAGTGAAAGTGACCGATAAGTTAAGAAAAAAAAAGATTCCACGATTTTCTCGCGTTATTCCTTTCATTGAGCCGTGCATAAACCACACGACCGTGTATAAAATGAAAGTTTTTCTCAATTTTTATGCCAAATGGGAAATTTAAAGGAAAGAAAGTATAGGGGAGGCTGCTGTGAAGGGCCTTAAAACACAGTATTTTGCAAATATCTCGGAAACTGTTGCTTTTAGCGAAAAAGTACCCTAAGTAAAAGTGAAAGATATCAAATTTTCCTACAAAAATGACTTAATTTGTTTTTTACGTAGGATTAATGGTTTACGAGATATTGAGAGAGGAAGGTTAAACAATAATGGGAACGAGCCCTTATTTTTCGTTTTTCCTTCGTATCTTCTAAACTACTGCTCTTAGCGAAAAAGTATACTGAATAAAGGTTATAGATAATAAAATTTCCTACATAAATGTTTTTATTTGTTTTTTGCGTAGGATCAACGCTTTAGGAGATATAGAGGTAGAAAGGTTCAATAGGACTTTTTCGTTTTTCCTTCATATCTTCTAAACTACTGCCCTTAGCGAAAAAGTATACTGAATTAAAGGTTAAATGTTCAATGAGTGCGTACTTTTTCGTTTTTCCTCCATATCTTCTAAAATACTGCCATTAGCGAAAACGTGTGCTGAGTAAAAATTATAGATATTGAAATTTCCTACAAAAATGACTTTATTCGTTTTTTGCGTAGGATCAACGTTTTAGGAGATAATGAGATAGAAAGGTTCAAATGGACCGTTTTTTGAAGGAAATTTGATGAATAATTTTGAACCTGGTCATTTTCTCGCCAGGGGCAGTAGTTTTTGATTTATTGAAAAAAAGTACTAGTCTGGAGCTGGCCCCGACGGGAACTTCCTTAAAGAGAAGTAACAATATAAGAGGGGGAAGTATATGGGAGGGGAAGTATAACGGAGTGGGAAGTATGTGGGAGGGGAAGTATAACGGAGTAGGAAGTATATGGGAGGGGAAGTATAACGAACGGGGAAGTACTAAGTTTTTTTGTAAAAAAAAAATTTGTTTCGGAAAATTTTCCGGTTTTTTCTTTCTTTTTTTTTTTTTGTTTGAAAAATTTTTAAGTTCTTTTTTCGAAAAATTTTCTAAGTGTCAAGGTAGAAATAATGGGCTCTTTGGCCTAGGGATGTGCCTCTCGTAAAGAGTAGAAGTACGAAATTTCTCGGTACAAAAAAAAGTTAAAAAAATTTTTTTTTTCGAAAAATTTTCTAAGTTTTTTTTTTTTCAAAAAATTTTCTAATTTTTTTTTTCGAAAAATTTTCCGGGTTTTCCTTTGAAAAATTTTCCAAGTTCTTTTTTTTGAAAAATTTTCTAAGTTTTTTTTGTCCAAAAAAAAATTTTTTTTTTCAAAAAATTTTCAAAGTTTTTTTCGAAAAATTTTCCGGGTTTTCCTTTTTTTTTTTTATTCGTAAAATTTTCTAAGTTTTTTTTTTCGAAAAATTTTCTAAGTTTTTTTTGTAAAAAAAAAATTTTTTTTTTCGAAAAATTTTCTGGGTTTTTCTTTCTTTTTCTTTTCTTTTTTTTTTTTTTTTTTTTTTTTTGAAAATTTTCTAAGTTCTTTTTTTCGAAAAATTTTCTAAGTGTCAAGGTAGAAATAATGGGCTCTTTGGCCTAGGGATGTGCCTCTCGTAAAGGGTAGAAGTACGAAATTTCTCCCTACTAATAAAAATAGTAATTAAAAAGTGGCAATTTTTTTGCACCAAAAATTCTTAAAAAATATAAGGAGTAATTGGTGAAAATTTGGTGAAAATCGGATTAACGGTTCGGCCGCAGCGAATTTTTTAAAATTTCAAACAGACATATCTCCGCCATTTTTTCGAAATTCAAAAATCCCCCTCGTTACATTCTTCTTCACCGGCTAAAGAAATTTGTGTAAAAATTTGGTGAAAATCGGATGAAAATTGTGGCCGTAAAGTGTTCCGGAAAAAAATGCAACGGACGGCCGGCCGGCCGGCACCACAGACAAAGTTGAGATCGGTAAAGATCAATATTCGATTTGACCCTCAGGGGTCTGGAAGACCCTTCCCCAAAAACCCGACGTCGAGGGTATCGCAATAACTTCTTTAAGGAAGTTAAAAACATAGAAAACATAGAGTCTCACTCAGGCTGGCCAACGTCCACTTTCTATTTCGTAATTGCAGGAAAGCTTTCCCCTTGAGGACATATCAAGTCCATTTTTCGGTCAAAACACACGTCGCTCTTCAAATTACTATTTTTTCCTACATCCTCTGTTAGGTAAAAAAAATCCTTCCTTTTTTCGTAACGCGTTTTTTATTGGATAACCGCGTTTTATCTCGACCTGATTCAGAGAGGCCTAGTTCTTTTACGTTTTTCAACAATAACGCCAAAACTACGCCCCCTAGCGAGAAAATAACTAAATTCAAAATTATTCTTCGTAAAATTTTCTTCAAAATAATTAAATACATTTTTTCTCTAGGACGAATAGTTTAGAAGATATGGAGGAAAAACGAAGAAATACGGGCTCGGTCTAATTGAACCTTTCTACCTCTATATCTCCTAAAATGTTGATCCTACGGAAAAAAAATAAAATTATTTTTGTAGGAAATTTTATTATCTTTAACTTTTACTAAAAGTACTTTTCGCTAGATCCTTTAGTTTCCGAGATATACGCGAAAAACTAAAAAACTTTTTTGTTTTTAGGAGTTCTTGAACTTGTTGGTTGTGGGAGAAGATACTGCGTCGTCCGTGGTGGCCAGCTGGCGATTTACTCAGGACTCGTTCCAGGAGGTCATCCAACATGGAGGATTCCTCTGAGGACGATGAATCTCCTTCCTGCTCCTGGGCCTCACCTCGCGTTCACGCTTACACGTCATAAAGATAACCTTCCGACTGTTACATTCAGCGTAAGTTTCATTGGATAACTCGTCAGGGTGGCAAACCGTGCATGCGAAGTTTGATATAACCTCAACAAGGTTACATTTGATATAACCTCAACAAGGTTTCTAACGCTAACGCTTGAGTTCGCTGTACGCGCTGGTGGGAGAGCACCCACTCAACGACCAGCTATCCACAATGATAAAAAATTATGTCTTCTTTTAGGTTGATAGCGATGATGAATATGAACGATGGGTAAAAGCGATAGCGGCAGAACTGATGCGACAAACGCCGTTGGAATGGGTACGTTTTTTGGACATTTTGGGTATCACTGGGTCCCTCAGGAGGGCGCAAAGTGCGGACGATTTATCCCTCAAGCCGGACATTCAGCGACATCGGTTCCTTAAGAGAAGCGACCTTCCGGATGTCGTCCGCGATCTTCCTTCCTATCGAAAGTCGAGAAAAAGAGAACGAAAAGTTTTGATGAATCGTGTGCAAAGTATGGAATCGCTGGACGTTCTGTACGATTCGGAAAGCGACGAAACGTTCGACCGTTGCGATCGTACCGAGCGATATGTGACCGTCAAAGAGAAACGCGAGCTGTTCGAATCGCTTTGTCGCATACGATCCGAATCTCCGCGACCTCTCCAAATCAGAACGCAGTCTCTTCACGATTTGAGTCGCACGACATTTCGTAAACCCGACAAACCAGTCAAAGAAATCTGCAGACTTTTCGAACAAAAATCCCTCCCTCTCAACCTTTACAACCAGTAAGTAAAAACTCCCCCCAAATTTTTTTAATACTTTTTTTTGTAGAAAAGAAGTCGATTTACTGAAAATAAATCAAGAAAAGTTTAGAATCGCCGACCTCAAAATTCGACATCATAGTAACGTCCGATGAAGGAGTGAAAAATCAAAAAATGATGTTAACCAGACTGATTATTCCAAATGTAACCTTGTTGAGGTTATATCAAATGTAACCTTCTTGAGGTTATATCAAATGTAACCTTCTTGAGGTTATATCAAATGTAACCTTCTTGAGGTTATATCAATATAACCTTCTGTAAATATTTATGTTTTAAAAAAATGTATATTCTATTTATTGTCATAATAAAAAAAGTTTGAAAAGCTTCCAACTTCCTTCCAGCTCGTCGATTCCTTTGTTTCCGGCGCATGCGAAGTAAGGAAACTCCATCGCTGGACTTGCGAGCGCGACTGGTGTCTGATTATAAAACTACTAAGATGTTTAAGTGACTAAAGTACTTGTTTGAAGAGCTTTCAACGTAAACTTCCTTAAATAGAGGTAACAATAGAGGAGGGGGAAGTATAAAGGAGGGGAAGTACAACGGAGGGGAAGTACAACGGAGGGGGAAGTATAAGTCAGGGGAATTGTAACCGAGGGGGAAGTGTAAGGGAAGGAAAGTATGGCGGCCATAAACGGCAATTTTAAAGGTTATAAGAAGACTCATTCTCCCTCCACTACAGTGGCGCTGAATGCCGAATTAACCATGAACTACGTGGACAATGACTGCGTTAAAATCTGTCTTTACAAATGAAGGGGAAATACATTTTTTATCTCATTTTCTCTCCACTACAGTGGCACTGAATACGGAATTAACCATGAACTACGTGGACGATGACAGCGTTAAAGTGTGAACAAATGATGGGGAAATACATTTTTTATCTCGTTTTCCCTCCACTAAAGAGGCGCTGAATGCGGAATAATCCATGAACTACGTAGACGATGACAGCGTTAAAATCTGTCTATACAAATGAAGGGTAAATACATTTTTTATCTCATTTTCCCTCCACTCCAGTGGCGCTGAATACGGAATTAACCATGACCTACGTGGACAATGACTGCGTTTAAATCTGTCTAAATAATATCTGTCGAAATAACCTCAAAAACCAGATGACTACAAAAAGAGTATATTGTTTTAAAAAAAAGTGGAGCATGTTTTGCACGGGATGCAGACTCTCTTGTGTGGGGGTCCGCCGAGTTTTTTCGTAAGGGCGACTATACGATCGGCTTCCCTGATTCCGGACTCTCGGGCGCCGTGTAACGACGAGAAGAATTTCCCAGAAGTGTGTTCTCCCGCGAATAAAATGATGGGAGGAATGTCGTCGCATTCGCCGGGGAGAGGACTCGCCAAATCCGCGATGTGGGAGACGGTCGAGTCGACGGATAGGTAGGTGAAGGCTCCGTAGAAATAAGGATCGGTTGACCAGCTTGTGCGGAGTATCTCCTTCGAGCAGCAGACGTTATTGTTCCCTAAAAATGACTGCATGACTTTATTCAATTCCGTGACGACTTCAGCGTCTGATTTTCCTTCCATTATTCGGGCTTCTTCACCGGCGACAGTCGCTTGGAGTATTTTCGAGCTTCCTTGTACTCCAGTAAGTCCTGAAATTCCTTTAACCCAGTCCCCTCTATCGGACAACTCCTGGGGCGACCATGCGAAACCTATCGGGTTGTTTCCGACCCAAAATGGACTTTCGTGATATAGAAATATTTTGTTTAAATTTCCAAATCCTAGGCTTCTAATGGCTTCCATTTTGTTGGCCGGTAATGCTGGGCAGAAGAGGTTATCCGCACGGTTCTTTAATACGCCCAATGAGACGGTCACTATGACGTAATCTGCGGGGAATTCGTCACCGTCGCAACATCTGACGATAACTCTGGGTACTCCTGTGCCCGCCGTGCCCCATCTAATGCACTGAACAGGCTTGGAATAAAGCGCCGCGCATTTTGGAAGGCCGCGTAGCAAAGGGGCCAGAAGTCCGCTCATCCCCAACGGAATTTTGACATCCCCACCAGGCAACGAATGCAAACTTCCAAATATCGTCGAATTCACTTTATCCAAATCTTCACCAATCCGGCTTTTCAATCGATTGCTCATACCGTAGAAGATCCTCGCTGTATCATATCTTTCGATTTCTGGAAGCTTTTTTAGTTCTTCGACTATCATAGAATCTAAAAATGCGCTTAATGTTTGATTCGGAACTTTCTTTTCTGTATAAAATAAATTGGCAGCTTTTGATTCCAAGTTTTTGAAAGTCGATGATGCTTTTTTGGTGATGTCCATGTCGATGGCTCTTCCGTCGCTCGTGAAGAACATGGAACTTTCGGAGTTGATTCGTGCGAGGGGTGGACTAAAAAGACCTTCTTGAGCAGCCAATGTGTACACAGGATTGGCAATGCTGGCACCATTGATGACGTCAGTTCCCATCTCGACTGCTGCATCGCCCAACCAGCAAGTCTTGATACGTCCGCCAGGTCTTTCGCTCGCTTCTATTATTTTAAAATTCGTTATCCCGCATTGGACTAATCTTTTGGCGGCGGATAATCCCGCCATCCCCGCCCCAATTATGATGACGCACGGCTGCTGTACGTCCGGAGGGAGAGAGCACATATCCAGCAAACATCCCGAAATCGTCTCTTTATTACAAACCATTTTAGTCTCTTTTCCAAAGACTACTTTTTGAAAAAGACATCTAAAAACAACCATAAAACAAATAAAAATATTATAAAAAACCAAACCTCCGCTGAATAAATTTTAAAACTTTCGCTCCGAAAAATTTTGAGTTCAACATTTTTAAAAACTATGAAACATGTGCTATTTTACACGTGAAAACTTTTTTTGAGAAGCATATTGGCAACACAGAGAAAATTTATTTAGAAATACGCGTTGATTCAAAGTAAAAGAAGTTGGCAACACTGCTTTGACGTCATCGAGTTTTTTAGTCAAATATGACATAGAACTTTAAGTTTGTAAAAAGCCCTACTTTATATTTCACGATTTGTGAAATAAAGTTGGCAACCCAGCTTTGACGTCATCGAGTTTTTAGTCAAATATGACATAGAACTTTAAGTTTGTAAAAACCCCAACTTTATATTACAGTATAAAGTTGGCAACCCTGATTTTATTCAAATATAAAGTGACAAAAACGTATACAAAAATTATTGAAAGAGGCACAGATCAAGGTTAAAATTTATCTCCAAAAATGACGTCATCGATGACGTCTTCAAAAGCAAGGAGACATGAAAGGTAACCCTCAATCTTAAAACCTTCCTCAAGTCAAAACAATAAAAATGCGTCTATAAATTACGCTTTTTTTCTTTAATTAAGGTAAATTTTTAAAAAATATTTTTATTGTTAATTTTCTGTTTTAGTAGAGCGCGGTGGCGTTCCGCCCTGCCATGGAAGTTAAGGAGGAAGTTGGGGAGGAAGTTATTTTCGAAGAGAAGCCTTACGGTTGTGAGATATGCGGTAAAAAATTTAAATTTCCCTCAGATTTAAAGACGCACGTGAGATTCCACACAGGGGAAAAACCGTTCGGCTGCGACATCTGCGGTAAACATTTTACGACGGTTTCCAACCTGCGGGAACACCGTCGGCTCCACAGCGGCGAAAAACCGTATCCGTGCGACGCCTGCGGTAAAAACTTTACGTCGGCCTCAAGCCTTAAATCGCATGCAAAAATCCACAGCGGGGAAAAGCCGTACGGTTGCGAAATCTGCGATAAAAGGTTCTCCACCGCGTTTAAACTTAAGCGACATATTCGCGGGCATTTAGGCGAAAAACCGTACGAATGCGAAATCTGCGATATGAAATGTACGACCTCCGATAATCTAAAGCGACACCTACGAGTCCACACTGGGGAAAAACCGTACGCCTGCGAAATTTGCGAAATGAGATTTACGGACGCGTCGAATCTTAAACTCCACACTAGGGTCCACACCGGCGAAAAGCCGTACGCCTGCGAAATCTGCGAAATGACCTTCGCCTCCGCCTCCGACCTTAAGAGACATTCTAGAACCCACACTGGTGAAAAGCCGTACGTCTGCCAAGTTTGCACGAAGGCTTTCAAGGCCAAAATTAGCCTTCACAAACACAAATCTGTTCATTCCAATTGAGTTATTAATAAAAAAATTTTTAATTTTTTTTTTTCTTTTCTCAATTTTAGCTATGTTCCTACATAGGAGAACTGGTAGTAAAAAAGGCAAAAAGAGTGAAAAATTCGTAGAAAATAGGCTAAAATAGCTAAAGATTTATAGAAAATAGGCTAAAAGAGCCGATAATTCGTAGAAAATAGGCTAAAAGAGCCGATAATTCGTAGAAAATAGGCCAAAAGAGCCGACGATTCGTAGAAAATAGGCTAAAAGAGCCGACGATTCGTAGAAAATAGGCTAAAAGAGCCGATAATTCGTAGAAAATTGGCTAAAAGAGCCGACGATTCATAGAAAATAGGCTAAAAGAGCCAAAGATTCGTAGAAAATAGGCTAAAAGAGCCAAAGATTCGTAGAAAATAGGCTAAAAGAGCCAACGATTCGTAGAAAAAAGGCTAAAAGAGCCAAAGATTCATAGAAAATAGGCTAAAAGAGCCAAAGATTCGTAGAAAATAGGCTAAAAGAGCCAAAGATTCGTAGAAAATATGCTACAGGAGCCATAGCTAAGACTCTTGAGAAGCCTATAGCCTAAATGAGCCATGTACTGGTAGAAAAAAAGAGCCAAAAGTTCGTCGAAAATAAGCTGAAAGAGCCGAAGATTCGTAGAAAATAGGCTTAAGGAGCCAAAGAGCCATTAAAAATAGTCAAAGAGCCATAGACTCGTAGGAAGTAGGCTGAATGAATCGAGCTGCCCTCGTTTTCCAATAATAAAATTGGAGCCCTTCCAAAATTCCCTGAGAAAGTTCACAACACTGTATTATTCTCCTCCCCCACCACCAAAAAAATTTGAAAAACAAAATATTTTTTTTTCTAACATTTTTCTATTTTTCAATAAATAACAAATTTACAATAAATTAAGATGGTAAAACGAAATATTATATACAGACTGCCATTTAATACTTTGGAATATGCGACAATGTTAGAAAAAAAAAAGATCGTAGATTTTTGATACAGAAATCATGATTTTTCGTAATTACGATTTTTATACAGAAAACCGGAAAAAGATTGTTTTTATACTACTAATCGTGGATTTTTTATTTTTATTTGGTGGCTTGCTCGAGGTAAGCGATGAGATCCGCTCGCTCCTGCGGCTTCTTGATTCCGGCGAAAACCATCTTCGTTCCCGGAATGTATTTTTTCGGGTTTTCGAGATATTCGAAGAGCGTATCCTTGCTCCAAGTGATACCTGAAAAAAAGAGGGAAATTTATTAATGCATTGGCAACACTGATTTGGATGAGAGGACCTATTTTGTCGTGTAAAAATGACAAGTCAAGCCGATCTATGCCTGGAAGTGTAGGGGGCGAGAAGGGATCAAAAAAGGGAGCCATGGGTTCGTAGAAAATAGGCTAAAAGAGCCATAGGCTTGAAGAAAATAGGCTGAAAGAGCTATTGACTCATAGTAAATAGGCTGAAAGAGCCATAGGCTCATAGGAAATAAGACTAAATGAGCCATATGCTCGTAGGAAATAAGACTAAATGAGCCATAGACTCACGGAAAATATGCTAAATGAGCCATGGACTCATGGAAAATAGGATAAATGAGCCATAGGCTCGTATGAAATAAGACTAAATGAGCCATAGGCTCGTATGAAATAAGACTAAATGAGCCATAGACTCATGGAAAATAGGCTAAATGAGCCATAGACTTATGGAAAATAGGCTAAATGAGCCATAGACTCATAGAAAATAGGCTGAAAGAGTCATAGGCTCGTATGAAATAAGACTAAATGAGCCATAGACTCATGGAAAATAGGCTAAATGAGCCATAGATTCATGGAAAATAGGCTAAATGAGCCATAGACTCATGGAAAATAGGCTAAATGAGCCACACATAAAAATAAAATTGGCTAAATGAGCCACAGGATCGAAGAAAATAGGCTAACTGAGCCATAGGTACGAAGAAAATAGGATAAAAGAGCCATAGGCTCGTATGAAATAAGACTAAATGAGCCATAGGCTCGTAGGAAATAAGACTAAATGAGCCATAGGCTTGTAGGAAATAAGACTAAATGAGCCATAGATTCAAAGAAAATAGGCTAAATGAGCCATAGACTCATGGAAAATAAGCTAAATGAGCCATAGACTCATGGAAAATAGGCTAAATGAGCCAGATTTATGGAAAGTAAGCTAAATGAGCCACACATAAAAATAAAATAGCCTAAATGAGCCACAGGATAGAAAAAAATAGGCTAAAAGAGCCATAGGCTCGAAGAAAATAGGATAAAAGAGCCATAGATTCAAGGAAAATAGGCTTATGAGCCACAGGAACGAAGAAATAGGCTAAAAGAGCCATAAAATTTGTTAAGAGCCTGAAAGTAGGCTAAAAGAGCCATAACTTCAGACTAAATGCGTCATAGAAACAGTTTTTCGCGCCAACTTTTCGCTGCCCCGTAGCTTCGATACGTTGGTCGTACAAAAAAACTTAATAAATAAAATTTGTAGGAAATTTAATTATCTTTCTTTTTGGTTTTATAACACTTTCGCCTACGACGTGCCATTTTGGAAATATAGGCTAAAAACTGGCAAAAGTCAACAAAAAAAAATTTTTTTTCGGCTTAGATTGGCTAGACTAACACTGATAAGGTCGAGGAGATTATCATTTTTTGAAGGACTATTTAAAAACATTCAACCTTGACCCTAATAAAACACGCGTTTGATAAGAAAATGACATAAAAATCAATATTTTAGGCCTCATTTTCGGGCTAAAAAGTGTGGCAGTGTATCCAATTCAACTAGTTTCTTTACTGGATAAGCAGTTGTGCCAACTTAAAAATATACCTTTGCTAACGTTGGCATCGGAATAGGAGAATCCAGGAGCCTGGCCCGTTTTACGGCCTATCAGACCGCTCAGGTTCGGGCCGACTTTGTGTTTCCCGCCTTTTTCCACAGTGTGGCATTGCGAGCATTTCTGGACGAACACCTAAAAATACAAAAAAAAATTAAAAAATAAACTTAAAAAACTAAAATTTACCTTTTTCCCTTTTCGGCATCACCGGCTGGAACACCCATGGCTTAAAAAATTTCCTGAAAAACAAAAAATTGATAATTAATGACCTTGGAAATAATAGCCATAAAACCGGCTCCGTGGCTGGTGGGTTCAGTCTTGGCTTCCCACCACGGAAGACCGGGGTTCGATCCCAGATTGGGTATAGGGATTTTTGGTTGGAAGTTAAATTCCAATTAAATATCCTTCTACAAAATCTGTGGATAATTTAGTTAGGCCACTCCTCTGGTAGTTGGTCCCGAAAAAATGGGCGCCACGGCATTATGGCGAAAGCCCCCGCCTGGGTCCAACCCCCCTCCCCCCTTGTGACGGTCTGAAGGCCAACAAGTATCAAAAAAGAAGTAGATTAACCAATAGGAAGAGTAAGCCTCTTGCTCATTGGTTATATCTACTTCTTTTTTTTTTTTTAAAAAAAAAAATAATAGCCATAAGAGACAAAATGAGCCAAAGAGCCAAACCGTTTTACGCGAAAATTTTCTCTCGTTTTGTTCGGCAGAATATTAAAAAAAAAAGGCCCTGAAAATAACTATTTCAAAATTAGTGACCTTGAAAAGAATTAGGTCAAACTAAATGCTCCAATGAAATTTCAAATAAAATTAGAACAAAAAATGTAATTTTTTAAATCAAATTGGACCATTTCAGAAGAGCCAAAGGAGCCAAAAAGAGCCATTGAGCCAAAGAGCTATACAAATTTTGGAGGGAAAACTTACTTTTCCCGATCTGCAGAATGTGAATAAATTTAAAAAAACAAAATTTAAAAAAAATAACCACGTGCCAAGAATTTTTTTTTTTAAAAAGTAACATTTCATCATATTTTTTTTTATTTAATTTTTTGAATTTTAAATTAAAAACGATATTTTTAAAATAAATTATAATTTTACTTACTAAAATTAGTGAATAAAATGTAAAAAAAGGACTTTTTCCTATTTTTTGAGGGCTGCGGAGAGTCCTGGGGTCGTCTCGGTTGGTACGAGTTCTGCGAAAGGCTCTTTTTTCAAGGCGGTGAATCGATCTGAAATTTCAGTGGTGACTTGATCGTTTCGTCGTTTAAAAATAAAAAGAAATAGAAAATATCGTTTTTTTAATATTTAATTTATAAATTAGTATTAAATTTTGTTTTTTGATATGTTTTGCGTACTGATAGATTTTTAAGGTAGAAACAGGTAATTTTTTTGCTGATCGGCGAAACCGGTTATTTTCGTAAGGGGAGTTACTTCGGTTGGCACCACTGCGCCCAGATGATCGGATCTAAGTTAGACCGAGTTTTTGCATTTTAAAAAAAAATCGGCTCTTCAGGGGACCGAAAAAAGCCCTAAATTTAGTTTTTAGTAAAAATCCTCCCAAAATGTCCGCCATTTTGAAGATTTCCAGCGTTTTGGCCAAAACTGCCGGGCGCCAAACTATCGTAAGTTTTTTTTCTTTTCTTTTTTCCTAACTCCCCCTTTAGTTCACCTCTAATTATGGAAAATTATTTCTTACGTCACAATTAATTGCCAAAAATTACTTTTTTCCCGTATTTTTAAATTTAATTTTTTTTTTATATTGCACAATATGGTGTAAAATAGTGTTATTTTATTCCTGTAAAAATGCCAGGTTTATTCAGGGTACACAATGGTTTATTATTTGCAGCTGGGGAGAATACATTGGTGCCAACTTCTATAGTCTGTCATGTTATAATGTCAGTGTTGCCAATAGATGGTGTTCGGGTGGACTGTTGTGTTGGTTTTAGTCTGGCTGTTTTGCCAAATTTTCCAGCAGTTGGGTCAAATATGAGTCTGTAACGTCAGTGTTGCCAATTGTTGGTTTTGTGGTGGGAATCGTTCTTGGGGGGGGGGGGGCAGTTTCCTTACATTCAGTCTGACTGCATGGCAGTTTTCCCAACTTAGTCAGGAGTTAGATAAAGTTAGGGGTGAGTTTAGCATGACGTTTAAGTGTCAGTGTTGCCAATAGTTGGGTTTTTGTTGGGGAACGTTCTTGTATTTAGTCTGACTGTCTAGCAGTGTTGCTAACTGTCTCAGGGGTTGGTTAAAATTGAGTCTAAACTGGGTTATGTCAGTGTTGCCAACTATTGGTTTTGTGGTGGGAATCGTTCTTGGGTTTAGTCAGACAGTCTAACAGTGTTGCCAACTGTCTCAGGAGTTGTGCAAAATTGAGCCAAGACGTTGTAATTTCAGTTGGCCAACTGTTGGTTTTTGTGGTGAACAGTGTTGTTGGATTTAGTTGCACTGACCGGCATTGTTGCCAACTTTATCTGCAGTTAAGTAAAATTAGGAATGAGTTTAGAATGGGATTTTAATGTCAGTGTCCCCAACTGTTGGTTTTGGGGTGAACAGTTGGGTCGGATTTAAGTCAGACATACTGGCAGTTTTGCCAACTTTTTTGATAGGCGGGGGGGGGGGGGGGGGTTCGACAGGACAGATTGACACTTCAGAGTTACCAATTTAAACATTGGCCTTTGAGTCTCAATCACTGTATTACCAACATAATATCAATGGCAAGGGCTTTGATGGTAATGCCAACCGATATTTCAGGGTTGCCAATTTACCTATTAAATTGCTTATTTTTGTTTATCTAGAAGGCGTCTCTACCGACAGTTTCCACCTCACGAAGGCTCCACATCACACCGAACGCTGGAAGTGTTACCAACGCGAGCGTAAGATTTGGATTAAAGAAAAAAAAAATTGTTCATCATTTTTTTTTTAGATTTCCAAAGAATACCCGGTGGTCGACCATACGTACGATGCTGTTGTCGTCGGTGCAGGAGGCGCTGGATTACGAGCGGCTTTCGGTCTTGTCGCTGAAGGATTTAAAACTGCTGTTATTACCAAATTGTTTCCCACAAGGTCACATACAGTCGCTGCCCAGGGAGGGATCAATGCAGCGCTGGGAAACATGGAAGAAGATGACTGGCATTGGCATATGTACGATACAGTCAAAGGTTCTGATTGGCTTGGCGATCAGGATGCCATCCATTATATGACTCGTGAGGCTCCCCAGGCGGTCATTGAATTGGAAAACTACGGCATGCCATTCTCCAGAACCCAAGAGGGTAAGATCTACCAAAGGGCTTTCGGCGGGCAGAGTTTGAAGTATGGAAAGGGAGGTCAAGCACATCGCTGCTGTGCCGTCGCTGACAGGACTGGACATTCGCTCCTTCATACCCTCTACGGCCAATCGCTTCGCTACAACTGTAACTACTTCATCGAATATTTCGCCATGGATTTGCTCATGGAAGGCGATACCTGCGTGGGAGTCATCGCTCTCAACTTGGAGGATGGGACTCTCCATCGCTTCAAGGCTAAGAACACCGTTTTGGCGACTGGAGGGTATGGCAGAGCGTACTTTTCATGTACCTCTGCTCACACATGCACTGGTGATGGCATGGCGATGGTTACCAGAGCAGGACTGCAGAATCAAGACATGGAATTTGTTCAGTTCCATCCTACTGGAATCTACGGTGCTGGTTGTCTCATTACCGAAGGGTGCCGCGGTGAAGGTGGCTACTTGGTGAACTCCGAGGGCGAAAGATTCATGGAAAGATATGCTCCAGTCGCCAAAGATTTGGCTTCTCGTGATGTAGTTTCTCGATCGATGACCATTGAAATCCGAGAAGGACGAGGCGTTGGCCCAGAAAAAGATCATGTATACCTTCAACTGCATCATCTACCTCCTGAACAGTTGGCGACGCGTTTGCCTGGAATTTCAGAGACTGCGATGATTTTCGCAGGTGTCGATGTCACCCGTGAGCCGATCCCTGTGATACCAACGGTTCATTACAACATGGGCGGCATTCCTACCAACTACAAAGGCCAGGTAGAGTCCAATCAGTCTTGCCAAAATCGTGGATATCTCAGGAACTCTGTATATCTAACGGTTTTTTGTTTAGGTGCTTGTGAACAGAGGAGACAAAGATAAGATCATTGAAGGATTATATGCTGCTGGTGAAGCTGGTTGCTCTTCAGTGCACGGTGCCAACAGATTAGGCGCCAACTCACTTTTGGATTTGGTTGTTTTCGGTCGCGCCTGCGCCAAAGCAATCGCCCAAGAGAACAAACCTGGAGAAAAAATCAAAGATATGTCATTGGTAAGCTGTTTTAAAAATGATGTCCTTTTGATTTTCTTTGTAGTCGAACGGTGAAGCTTCTGTGGCGAACTTGGACCATCTCAGGCGTGCTGATGGTTCTTTACCGACTGCCCAAGTTAGGCTAACTATGCAGAAAACGATGCAGAAGGATGCTGCTGTATTTAGAACCGGCGAAACTTTGAAAGAAGGATGCAGGAATATGGCTGAAGTTTACAAGCAGATGGATGACATCAAAGTTTCGGATAAAAGTCTCATTTGGAACTCGGATCTCATCGAGACTTTGGAGCTGCAGAATCTTATGTTATGCGCCATGCAGACCATTGTCTCTGCAGAGAATAGAAAGGAAAGCCGTGGCGCTCATGCCCGTGAAGACTTCAAGGTCAGAATTGACGAATACGACTACTCCAAACCATTGGATGGACAGCAGAAAGTACCATACGAGCAGCACTGGAGAAAGCATACTTTGACCGTCATGGACCCCAAAACTGGGAAAGTCGATATCTCCTATCGGCCAGTCATAGATGAAACTTTAGACACCAATGAGTGCAAAACAGTACCTCCAGCAATCAGATCTTACTAAAAAACTTTTTCTACTCACTTATTGTACCTTAAAAACAGTATTTTTACGTTTTTTGTTAATAGCAAAATCGCATTTTGCCCACAAAAATGCCGTTTTTAAATTGTGATCAATTTTAATTTTGTTAGTTTAATTAAAATCATTTCTGTTTTTTGCGAATTTTATTTCTTCCTCATATGTTGAAGATTCTTGTATTGAAGAATTGCTTTGTTCCAACCTTGAAACTCCTGGAGCATGCGCAAAAGGACGTCAGATGACTTCAGAATTGACGGACAAACGATTCAAAGTCAAATTTGACGTCCTAATCCTTCTAAATGGGAGAAGAAAAGCTACTCGGACTTGTTCGTACAGGTTTGTGTTGGTAGGACTGGAGGGTGAGGTTACCATTCTACCAGTCAGCCAAGGTCTGTAGAATAGATTCCAACCGTGAATTGAAACTCCTGGAGCATGCGCTAAAGGATTTGGACGTCAGAATTGACGGACAAACGATTCAAAGTCAAATTTGACGTCCTAATCCTTCTAAATGAGAAAAGAAAAGCATCCCGGACTTGTTCGTACAGGTTTGTGTTGGTAGGACTGGAGGGTGAGGTTATCATTTTACCAGGTAGCCAAGGTCTGTAGAATAGACCTTGCCTGGTAGCTTGATTCCAACCGTGATTTGAAACTCCTGGAGCATGCGCAAAAGGATTTGGACGTCAGATGACTTCAGAATTGAAGGAGAAACGATTCAAAGTCAAATTTGACATAGGTAAATTATCCGTTTTTTCCCGGCATCCTGGTAAAAAGAGCGGGAAAATTGTATCCACCCTCCAGTCCTACCAACACAAACCTGTACGAACAAGACCGGGAAGCTTTTCTTCTCTCATTTTACACAAGGTGAGTATCGGATACAATGTTTTATTGGTAAATTATTTCCACTTTTTCCGGCATCCTGGTAAAAAGAGAGGGAAAATTGTATTCACCCTCCAGTCCTACCAACACAAACCTGTACGAACAAGTCCCAGAAGCTTTTCTTCTCTCAACACAAGGTGCGTAAAATATCAGATATTTTAAACCTTTTATCACCTAAAACCGTCTGAATTATATTCTAATATCTATTTTCTCGGTTTATAAACTAAGTTTCCCTTTTCTCAAGGTTTCCTTGAAAATCCTTCCTTGACCTCGTTTGATGAACCTTGAAAAATTTCCCCCTTTTTCAAGGTGTTGATAAAAATAATGGGGTGATACAACTTTTTGTTTTAGCACAAAATAAAATACTTTATTAGTTTACAACAATATAAAGGCACATTTTTATTTATAATTATTTTAATATAAACTCTTTTAAACAATAAAAAAAATTAGGTGAGTTTAAAGTACATCAAAATCAGTCGTTGGACAAACTTAAGCTTCAATTTGAATACAAACAGCCTAAAAAAAAAAAATAATAATAATAAATAATAAATAATAATAAATAAAGGGTTTTACGAGCAGTTTTAAGGCCTATTGGGTAGAAAAAATTCTTGCCCCGTTTTTTTTTTAAATAAACACCAATTTTTTCAGGATTTCTAGGAAATTTTATGGTTTATAGGACAAAGAAAGTCGTTTTTTTACAAGATCCCCCTCCACCTCAGTTTTTTTGGTGAAGAAACCCCATTTTTAAGAGTTTCTAAGGAATTCTGGAGGGGCCATCCAGATCAGTATTTTATCTACCGGCGGTAAAACTGCTCAAAAAATTTATGACACACACAAAAACTTTTCAGCTTAAAAAAAGGCTTTTTTTTCCTCCAAACAACACAAAACTCAAAAAAAATTTTCATTTTAATATTTACAACAAAATTTGCAGTGTTGCCAGTGTCAGTTTTAACGCCCAAGGGTGCAAATGGGGGGGGGGGGGGAAGCCATGCAGTATTGCCAATTTTTTTTTTTTGTTTTAAACAAAAAAAACACCTAAGCCATTAATTTAAAAAATTACCATAAATTAAATAAATAATTAATCCGTGAATCTCAAGGCTCAATTACGTTCCCATCTTTGTCCATCAGCTTTAACTAAACGGAAAACTTTTTAATTTTTTCTTTTTTAATTGACAAAAGGGAACTAATGATTACAAAAAAAAGCCAAATATTTAAAAAATATGATTACCTCAAAATGTTTCATATCCTCGTCCTGAATATCAGCGACGTCGTCTTCGTTCAGCAAAATTTCGCTGTTTCCATATCTTTTTCTAAAAAAATAAATAAATAAGTCAGGAGTGCCAACTTGACATTGTCGAAATCCCAATGCACGACTAGCATAATGGACGACTAGATATAGTTTAGCCAGATAAAAAGCTCCAGGAGAACCAACTTGAATTCACTTAAAGACAAAAAACTCTTTTGCTATGGATATAAGGGTCAAAAAGCAGGAGTGCCAACATTGTCGAAATAACTTAATGACGACTAGATATAGTTTAGCTCAGATTAAAAGCTCCAGGAGAACCAACATGAATTCACTTAAAGACAAAAAACTCTTTAGCTGTGGATATAAGTGTCGAAAAAGCAGGAGTGCCAACATTGTCGAAATAACTAAATGACGACTAGATATAGTTTAGCCAGAAAAAAAGCTCCAGGAGAACCAACTTTATTTCACTTACGGAGAACCAACTTGAATTCACTTAAAGTCAAAAAATTCTTTAGCTGTGGATATAAGGGTCGAAAAAGCAGGAGTGCCAACTTGACATTGTCGAAATAACTTAATGACGACTAGATATATTTTAGCTCAGATTAAAAGCTCAAGAGAACCAACTTGAATTCACCTAAAGACAAAAAAAACTCTTTAACTGTGGATATAAGGGTCAAAAAAACAGGAGTGCCAACTTAACATGGGCGAAAAAGCAGGAGTGCCAACTTGACATTGTTGAAATAACTTAATGACGACTAGATATAGTTTAGCCAGATAAAAAGCTCCAGGAGAACCAACTTTAATTCACTTAAAAACAAAAAATTCTTTAGCTGTGGATATATGGGTAGAAAAAGCAGGAGTGCCAATTTGAAATCATGAATTAACCGACGATTAACCTTGGTTTATTTAAATGATATTAATCTTTTGTTTACTTTTAAACAAGGTTAAGCTTTTAATGATTGAATTAAATTTGTTTTTGAAAAGAAAAATAAACAGTCAAGGGTACCATAACAACTTTCTTTTTTTTCGGGGGGGGGGGGGGATTAGCTCAAGAATAATGATGCCACTCAAGGAGGCCTTTGGAGTCCAGCTAGGAGCAATAGATTTGACCCAAAAAAACGATCTTTTATGGGTACTACAACATTGATCAGCTTAGTTCATTGGACTTTCTAGGCCTGTATTTTTAAAAACGTTCCTTAAAAAACCCTTTTCTTAATATTTCCTTGAATATATTCAGTTAAATAGCATATTAGGTAATATAAAAATCTTACAAAATGATCTTTCGGTAAACCATGAGCGACGTATATCCTGCGAGAGCGATAGCGACGCAAATTCCGGCGGCCAAAGCGGCCGATCCAGTATCGATTTTGCCATTCTGGTCTTTCCGCGAAAAGTCGGAAACTTTGTCGGATGGGTCCTCCATTGTCGATTTCGCTGGAATTACTGTCGTTACTACCAAATTCTGCGTCGTTTCGGCCTTCTGGGTTGTAACAGTACCAGTCGTTTCCACTGCCTTCATGATCTTCGTAACTTCCACCGCCTTCTGTGTTGTCATGATCTCCGAAGTCACAACCGACTTCTCTGTCGTATTTGCTGAATCTTCGCAGTGTCTAGGATATCCATCTGGAGTTTTACACAACCCGACTACTTCCTTTTTCGAATGTCCAATATCCTTCTGCAATCTCCCCTCCGTAAAGACTAAAAAAACCATTATTTACACACACAAAAAAAAGAAGTCAACTCACCCAAAATTAAAAATATCATATAAACTCCATGTTTATTCATATCTGAAGGGTATCAGTCTCGACATTTAGACAGGAAAAGTGATAAAGTTATCATTAAAAAAATTCGCTAGACAAGGCACTTTGATTTGACGTTTCTACTCTGTGATTTAAGTGTTGCCACACAAAAACACAAAATTTACCTTTACGAAGGTTGCGAAGAAGGTTACACTAAGGTTGCCAAGGTTAACAACACTAATAAGTTATAATTTTTTGAACAAAATGGCCTATGTTTAGGAAACCTGTTAATTTTTATTGATTTTTAATTTTTTTTTCTACTCCGTTGAATTTTCTTTAACTGACAGTGGCAGTTTTGATTTGACAAATCTACTCTGTGATTTCAGTGTTGCCACACTAAAACACAAAATTTACCTATACGAAGGTTGCCAAGAAGGTTACACTAAGGTTGCCAAGGTTAACAACACTAATAAGTTACTTATAATTTTTTGAACAAAATGGCCTATATTTAGGGAAACTGTTAAATTTGATTGATTTTTAAGTTTTTTTTTTCTCTTCCATTGAATTTTCTTTTACTGACAGTCGAGATGCCCCTAAAAAATGCAGGTAAGTGACTTATTTAAACTTTTTTTTTCCATTTTTGTTTTTTAGGGTCTGATAGAGTACTAAGGAGTCGTTTTAAAGAGGTTTATACAGGTAAAATAAATATTTTTTTAATGGAAAAAATGTTAAAAATATGTTTAGAACGCAGTGGCGAGTTTACTGAAGAGAGCGAGGAAGAACAGGACATACCGAATATTGTGTTTCCGGAGCAAAAAACGCCTCATTTTGCTCCTAGTGCGTAATAGGACACTTCCCACCCTATTCTGAATAATTGAGGATTTTTTCCAGGGTCGCCAACTGTGGAAAAGAAAAATGTCATGATTGGTGCATGTATTCTTCTTACTGTATGTGCTGCTTTTCTTCATATGGCTCTTTCTCCGGCGAAAAAATCTAATTTTGAAGGATTCGATTTATTTAAGATGCGTATTTTTAAGGAAAGAAAAGTTTTTAATCAGAAAGAAGGAACTTTTGAGATGTTGGCTGAAAGTGTAGCACCTCCAACGTGTATAACTTTAATTTATTTAGACGGTAAAGAAGAAGCCGAATGTATTTCATCTCGTATTAAGAATCTCTACGAAACGTCTTTTTCGACGGACCCGATCGTTTTACGAGGTTCAGAAATTTACGAGGCCGAACGATTCGACTTTTTAGAAAACTACGGTCGCCAACTTAATCAGAGTAAATTAATGGTCATCTACGATTTACAAAACGTAAACCACGACTTAGCGGAAAATTTCCATTCGCTCTGCGACGTCGAAAATCCATTCGTGAGCGACTCGCTCATTATTTTCACTCTAAATTTCGACCCAAAACACAAAAGTTTAAAAAACCCATTAAAAAGAGCGCACAGAACTCTCAGCGAGAAATGGAAAGAATTAGAAATGAGTGCCTTAGAGCCTTTGATAACCAGGGTTACCAACGTTGTCGTCGAAATCAATAAAGAAAATGATTTCTCCTGCCCAAATTAAAATTTTATATTCAATATTTTTACTTTTTAAATAAATACAAAAATGTTACTTTTATGTTTTATTAATTTTCAGCGAAAAATGTTGATAGAAAAAATTATTCAGGAAGAAGATCGTGGGTGATTTCTTCATCCGCGAAATCTTCGTCGGTACTTTTTCCCCACGGAGTTTTCGGCGGGAGCATCCCTGTTCTCGGTCTTTCTTGTATAGGGCCGAGCGGATCGCTGTAATTCGCTTTTTTTCCCAAAAAAAAAAGTTTTGTTATAAAAAATAACTGATTGAGAAAAACGGGTTTTTGTTTTTTAGAAAAACCTCAATATCTCGAGAACTATCATCCACAGAGCTCATTTTTTGTGCAAAGATGCGTCTTTAGATGATAAATAGTTGGCAAAAAAATGAGCTCTGTGCGATCATTAGTTCTCGAGATATTGAGGTTTTCTAAAAAAAAACCGCTATTCTTAAAATGCACCCTACCGATGTGCTGTTGAGTTTGCTGCTGGTACGATGCGCGGGTTGGCGGGACTGGAGAGTCCATAGCTGGGCTATGGCCTCCTCTTCCGCTAGAAGATCGCCCACTGCTCCTCCTCGATCCAGATCTGCTACTGCTAATCCTTTCCCTTATTTCTTTCGCTTTTTCTGCTCTTTTCAACTCCATCGCATATTCCGTAGTCTCTTTCAATCCAAGGTCGCTGCATAGTCTAACCAAATACTTCAAACCTAAAAGAAAGTTTGATTTTTATAAAAACTAATATGACTGACATTCAACGTTTTCTGGGAATCTAGATAATGTAGTTTTGTATGTATTTAAGGCTGCTTGGTAGTTTCCTGCTCTGCGATGGCATGAGCCAATCAGGAGAGGCCATTTGCTTTCATGAGGTTGCATCAATGCCGCCTTTTCGTAGAATGGAATCGCCTTTTCGGGTACTCTATGGGTCACATAGTATGCTCCAAGCCAATCCAAAACTCTTAAGTCTGATGGCAAATATCTAAAAGCCTTGAAGAACCAAAATAAAATGAAATAAACATCATTCTATTACTTCGTAGTGATAGTGATACGCTTGCTGTTTGTCATTGTCCTCATCGTAGATTTCACCGAGTTTTTGAAGTATGCTTGGATCTGCTGGGACGATACTTAGTAGCTGAAGAAACCTGAGGAGGAATTAGAATTTGAGGAGTACTTGTGAGTTTACAAGGAACAACGCGGATAAGCTTGCGCGTCGTCGCATGCGCGTTCTGGTAAGCTCACAAGTAACACGTACCATTCAATGGCTTGATCGATATCGCCGACCAACTGGTGAAGATGCGCTAGCTGATATAGGACTGGCGGATGGCTGCTCATAATCGCATGTAGCTTAAGAAAATAATCGAGGGCATCTTCATATTGTTCCAGCCTTTTATGCACTAGACCTAAATTGTAAAGAGCAGCTATACAAGATGGGTCATTGTCGATAGCTGTCAAGTAGAAATTTTTCGCTTTTTCATACTCTCCTCTGGCCAAAGCACAGTTTCCCAAATTGACAAACGCAGCAGCGTTGTAGCTATCCGAAATTCGAGCTAGTTCAGCAAACTTTTCAGCTTCGTCTATTTCTCCTCGCTGAAAATGAATTAAAAGGAGGTTCTTGCATTAAGGAACGCTACATGGTAGTAAATGAAGGAGAGATTGGTGGCAGCAGTGGTGGCAAGACGTGATTCGGGGCTTTTCTGAAGCCCTTTGAGCGTCTCGATGGCTGGAGGAAGATCACGCTGCTTCAGATACATCAACGCTCTATTCACTTCAAGGTCACCAGCCAAACTAGGATGTAAAGAACTCCTTACTGCCTCCATACACCAATTATATCCAGCAGTAAAATTATTATCGATAGCCGGAGCGATCAATTTAGCCGCATTCAAAATACTGCTATACGCCTGATTTCTCAATTCTCTCTCCAAACGTCTCAAATTGTCATCGCGGATTACTTCAAAAACCAATTTTTGATTTGGATCATCATCCTAAAAGAAATAAATAAGTCCAACACTTTTTTTGCTCTATCAACCATAGCAGCATATCGTTCTTCATCAATGTCCAAAGAGATAGACAGCATTTTGGTAAAACTTTCTTTCATTTTTTCTTTATCGCCCATAGCGTAGTAGCAAATTACAGTATATAATCCTAGAAAACAATTAGATTAGATGCTGCACAGATATATGGAACATTGGGCTGGGTTATTGGCGCCTGCGCATTGTTCTGCTAACGTAAACTCGCAAGTATCCTTTACAGTCTATTTTCTACAGTTTACAACGCGCATGCGCGAGCATTCATTCTACCTAACTGTAAAAGGTAGCCTAACAGTTGAAGGTTATCTAATGTTGCGCTTGCGCGTTGTTCTGCTATCGTAACTCACAAGTATCCTTTACAGTCTACCTTCTACAGTTTACAACGCGCATGCGCGAGCATTCTGTGTACCTAACGTAAAGGTAGCCTAACGGTATAAGGTTATCTAACTGTTGCGCTGCGCGTTGTTCTGCTATCGTAAACTCACAAGTATCCTTTACAGTCTATTTCTACAGTTTACAACGCGCATGCCGAGCATTCATGTGTACCTAACTGTAAAAGGTAGCCTAACAGTATAAGGTTATCTAACTGTTGCGCCTGCGCGTTGTTCTGCTATCGTAAACTCGCAAGTATCCTTTACAGTCTACTTCTACAGTTACAACGCGCATGCGCGAGCATTCATGTACCTAACTGTAAAAGGTAGCCTAACAGTTGAAGGTTATAACTGTTGCGCCTGCGCGTTGTTCTGCTATCGTAAACTCCAAGTATCCTTTACAGTCTACTTCTACAGTTTACAACGCGCATGCGCGAGCATTCATGTATACCTAACTGTAAAAGGTAGCCTAACAGTTGAAGGTTACTAACTGTTGCGCCTGCGCGTTGTTCTGCTATCGTAAACTCACAAGTATCTTTACAGTCTATCTTCTACAGTTTACAACGCGCATGCGCGAGCATTCATGTGTACCTAACTGTAAAAGGTAGCCTAACAGTTGAAGGTTATGTAACTGTTGCGCCTGCGCGTTGTTCTGCTATCGTAACTCACAAGTATCCTTTACAGTCTATCTTCTACAGTTTACAACGCGCATGCGCGAGCATTCATGTGATACCTAACTGTAAAAGGTAGCCTAACAGTTGAAGGTTATCTAACTGTTGCGCTTGCGCGTTGTTCTGCTATCGTAAACTCACAAGTATCCTTTACAGTCTGTCTTCTACAGTTTACAACGCGCATGCGCGAGCATTCATGTGATACCTAACTGTAAAAGGTAGCCTAACAGTTGAAGGTTATGTAACTGTTGCGCCTGCGCGTTGTTCTGCTATCGTAAACTCACAAGTATCCTTTACAGTCTACTTCTACAGTTACAACGCGCATGCGCGAGCTTCATGTGATACCTAACTGTAAAAGGTAGCCTAACAGTGAAGGTTATCTAACTGTTGCGCTTGCGCGTTGTTCTGCTATCGTAAACTCACAAGTATCCTTTACAGTCTACCTTCTACAGTTTACAACGCGCATGCGCGAGCATTCCTGTGATACCTAACTGTAAAAGGTAGCCTAACAGTGGAAGGTTATCTAACTGTTGCTTGCGCGTTGTTCTGCTATCGTAAACTCACAAGTATCCTTTACAGTCTATCTTCTACAGTTTACAACGCGCATGCGCGAGCATTCATGTGATACCTAACTGTAAAAGGTAGCCTAACAGTTGAAGGTTATCTAACTGTTGCGCTTGCGCGTTGTTCTGCTATCGTAAACTCACAAGTATCCTTTACAGTCTACCTTCTACAGATAGATAACCTTCTCTTAGGTTCTACCCATGGTGCTCAGGGACAATTCAATTTCAAATCAACTTACCAGCTTTAAAATTCGGTTTTTCCTGCATTATATACTCAAACTGCTGCACGCATCATTATACTGTCCCATTTTAACAAAAAGCAATCCAATATATGCATTATTTTGACTCTCAAATCTTTATATGTCGTCGGTACTTGATCGAGGGCCATCCTGTACATTTTAATCGCTTTCGGAATTTGGCCAGTTCGCACATAGAGGTTACCCATGTTCACTTTAAGTTGATTTGAATTCTGAAACATTCTGTTTGATGTTAGAACTGTGTAGGTGTTTAGAGATTCTGAATTCATTTCGTTATTTTGGTATTGGGTCGCTAAATTGAAGAGAACGAGGCATGTTAGGTCGATATTATGGGTGTCGCCCATTCCTGATTGTTCTTGGATTCTGATTAGATTCTTTTCTTTTCCTGATGCTTCTTTCGCTTTCTCGAGAGCAGCGGTGAAGTCTTTTTTGCTTGCAAGAATACAAGATTCGTCGATTAATTCTGTTATCGATTTTTCAATTCTTCTTATTTTATCTTCTATCCTTTCTTCTGATCGCTCAAGAAGCGGCGTTATAGAAGGGCGAGGCGTGACGATCATGTCGCTTCTTTGCGATGTATATCCAGCGCCTCTGACAGCAGTCATTGGCCGGTTGATCTGATCTGTCATACCTGTGACAGGACGTAGCGCGCTTTCTCTAAATCCTGATGATGTCCCAAGTCGCATCGCAGTCCCAGGAGTCTTAAATCCTGTATACTTTTTAAAATTAGAATAACTTTTTTTTTCGACTTACTAATCTTGTGCGTTTTCCATAAGAAGATTTGAGCGCTTCCTGTAAATATTCGTCTTGTTCGATATTTTTTGTATTAAATGCTGGATGGTAGTCGTCATATCCGCTATACAGGTCATCTTCATCCGTCGGTGTCGGTAATTGCAAACGTCCGAGAACAGCCATATCCAGAAAAAAGGAAATAAAATAAACGGACACTCTACAACAGAAATGTTTCCATAGAAACTGAATCGGTCAACAAATATGGGGTCGATCGTTATGTTGTACCCCTGCATAAAAACCATGGAAACAGAGTCAACAAATGGGGTCGATTCTTGTTGGTACCCCTGCATGAAACGTCACCATGGAAACAGAGTCAACAAATGGGGTCGATTCTTATGTTGGTACCCTGCGAAACATCACCATGGAAACTCGATTGACATAGGTTTTTTCAATAATCAAAAAAATAATTTTTAAATCTAATATTTAATTCACACTTATAAACTAACAAATATTCGTGCAACCTTAGCGTTATTGTCACACATTTTTTTAATTAATTTTAAATGAGCGTAATAAAAATAATAAAAATAATAATTTATAAAAGGCACTTGATGAATTAATAATTAGAAAAAATGATATGCGTTTAAGCTCAAATGAAAGTGGTGGGATATTTTTTAAAAGCTACAATTTACTAAATATTACTATAAGAACATAAAACTAAGACTAAACAAGGCAGTCGAGAAAAGGACGTTCTAATTTCTTGATCTGTAGAAAATTATAACCTGAATAAAATATAACCTAATGAGAGGGAATCAAGTTGGCACTGGTTTTTAGATTAAATCTTAAGATTATGGACTTTATTTTTTAAATGTTAGGGATAGATTATCAAACACTTAACCAACAACAGAGGAAGAAATGACTGTGATAACGGGTATCTCACGACGCGTTTCGGCTTAATAAGCCTCGTCAGGTGAGCTATTCCCTCTATCACAATCATTTCTATCTTTTCTCTGTGGACCTATCTACGAGAGAATTAGTCTTAGAGAAGTGGCGGCGTTGAAGTTTTTGGGGGACGAGTTGTCTCCAGCTTCCCGCAGTCTCCACTAATTCTCTCGTAGATAGGTCCACAGAGAAAAGATAGAAATGATTGTGATAGAGGGAATAGCTCACCTGACGAGGCTTATTAAGCCGAAACGCGTCGTGAGATACCCGTTATCACAGTCATTTCTTCCTCTGTTGTTGGTTAAGTGTTTGATAATAAAATCAATTGCGTATAGCAATAAAATTAAAAAAAGTAAAGTAATGCCTTGGCAGCAGTTCTGTCATAAAAACCAACAAGGAGGTGGTGAGTGGCTCTATCTCTTAGAGAAGTGGCGGCGTTGAAGTTTTTGGGGGACGAGTTGTCTCCAGCTTCCCGCAGTCTCCACTAATTCTCTCGTAGATAGGTCCACAGAGAAAAGATAGAAATGATTGTGATAGAGGGAATAGCTCACCTGACGAGGCTTATTAAGCCGAAACGCGTCGTGAGATACCCGTTATCACAGTCATTTCTTCCTCTGTTGTTGGTTAAGTGTTTGATAATAAAATCAATTTGCGTATAGCAATAAAAATTAAAAAAAGTTAGGGATAGAGGTAAGAATTAACTTGAAGGAGAATATAATGGTTCAAGAACCAGTTATAACCTTATAGAAACCTTCAATAGTCAGGTTATTCACATCCGCCATTTCCCCCAAACCCCACTGCTAACATAATCCCCTCCTTTTAATCCAATCGCCAATTTCTCTAATTTTGTGAGAGGGAATCAAGTTGGCACTGGTTTTTAGATTAAATCTTAAGATTATGGACTTTTATTTATTTTTTAAATGTTAGGGACCATAGAGGTAAGAATAAACTCGAGGGAGAATGTATTGGTTGGTCAAGAACCAGTTATAACCTTATGGAACCTTCAATAGTAAGGTTATTAATCGGAGTCATAACTCTGCATATACGTTAATCAGAGTCATAACCCTGCATGAACGTAAATCAGAATCATAACTCTGCATACACGTTAATCAGAGTCATTACTCTGCATACACGTTAATCAGAGTCATTACTCTGCATACACGTCAATCAGAGTCATAACTCTGCATATACGTTAATCAGAATTATAACTCTGCATATACGTTAATCAGAATTATAACTCTGCATACGTTAATCAGAATCATAACTCTGCATGAACGTTAATCAGAGTCATAACTCTGCATATACGTTAATCAGAGTCATAACTCTGCATACATGTTAATCAGAATCATAACTCTGCATGAACGTTAATCAGAGTCATAACTCTGCATACATGTTAATCAGAGTCATAACTCTGCATGAACGTTAATCAGAGTCATAACTCTGCATACATGTTAATCAGAATCATAACTCTGCATGAATGTTAATCAGAGTCATAACTCTGCATACACGTTAATCAGTCATAACTCTGCATACATGTTAATCAGAGTCATAACTCTGCATACACGTTAATCAGTCATAACTCTGCATACACGTTAATCAGAGTCATAACTCTGCATACACGTTAATCAGAGTCATTACTCTGCATACACGTTAATCAGAGTCATTACTCTGCATACACGTTAATCAGAGTCATTACTCTGCATACACGTTAATCAGAGTCATTACTCTGCATACATGTTAATCAGAGTCATAACTCTGCATATACGTTAATCAGAATCATAACTCTGCATATACGTTAATCAGAATCATAACTCTGCATATACGTTAATCAGAGTCATAACTCTGCATACATGTTAATCAGAATCATAACTCTGCATGAACGTTAATCAGAGTCATAACTCTGCATATACGTTAAATATACGCAATAGTCATAACTCTGCACGAACGTAAATCAGAGTCATAACTCTGTATATACGTTTATCACAGTCATAACTCTGCATATACGTTAATGAAAGTCATAACTCTGCATATACGGCAACCGCAATTTCCCCAAACCCCTCTAATATAATCTCCTTCTTTTTATCCACTTGCCAATTTCCCCTCCAGTTTATTCTTAACTCTATGATTTTAACCGTCAAGGACCAGTCATAACAGAACCTTCAGTAGTCAGGTTATTCATAACCTAACCATAAAAACCTGCTGTAACCTAATAAAACCTTCAATAGTCAGGTTATTCACAACCGCCATTACCCCAAACCCCACTGCTAACATAATCGCCTTCTTTTTATCTGTTCGTCCAATCGCCTGTTTCTTCGAGCGCTCTGCTCGTGAGTTGCTCTATTTCCTCGATGAGCTGCTCGGTTTCAAAATCGTGAGCGGACGGGTCGCACGGGTCCCATTCCAGCGACTCCGGGGGGCTCCCTTCGCCAAAAGAACACGAGGAAGCCTCTTCAACATTTGTGCTACAATGGCTTTTCAGTCTAAATGCATGAGAAAAACCTAAAAAAATTGATGTTTTTCAAAAATCTTTAGATCTCAAATTTCGTTCGATTACCTTCATTTTCCCATTCCAAATCGACGGAACTTGGAGGAGTCGACGACGAACAACTAATTTTTCGCTTTTGAAGCGCCCTCGACGCCAACAATGTATAAGCATCCAGCGGAACAATTTGGCAACCCCTATAATCATAAATTAATTTTAAAAAACTTTAAAAAATAATTTTCATACTCTAAATCTCATTTCGAAGATTTTCCAGCAAGCATTGCTGCGATTTAGCAACCAATTTATTCAAACGCCTTCCCTTCACCTAAAAATGATTAAAGAAAACATTAATAAAAGCTAAAAGCAGTCAAAATTCCTACGGTGCTAATGAATGCTGTGAAAATGAAGACAGTGTCGCCAACTGGCAACACTGTTTTTTCCTGTTAGAAGCGGTGCGACAATGAGCATGTGTGTTATGACCACCAGAATGCTCTACATACCTTCATGAATTTATCAGAAGGAAATTTTCTCGCTAATCTATCCATGAATGCAACGGAATTTAGGATTTAGATATATTTTCGACATTTTTTAAATAAAAAGGTTAAAAACTTACTTTCCAGACATGGTCCAGATATCAGACTCTTCATTTTCCTTTAAAAAAATATATTAAAAAAACAGCTCAGTATAAAAGATCTTACCGTCATATCTCCTTCGTCCACTAAGAGTTCAAGCTATAAAAAATTAATATTACTCGACTATTACACCCAGCTGGTTAATCTGTGTGCGATACTGAAAAACGTCAACATATCTAGTACACCCAGCTGGTCTACTAGGGTAGCTGGTAGACCAGCTGGGTGTACTAGATACCAAAAAACAGACTCACTTCAACTTTGTCATCGTCTCGGACGTAAACGCACCTTTGAAGCTTAAGATTTCTATTTAAAATAATAATTAACATTTTATAATTTTTTTTCTTTTTAATTACCTTTTTTTTGGATTTTTCTTAAAAAGGCCGAAGCAAGTACCCATTTCTGGGTCTTGCCTGGGAAAATTAGAAACATTGAAGACCTAAAAGACTTTTTTTAAAATTAAATAGTACATGAAAGAAAACAAAAGGTTTTGTTTGAAAGGAAGGTTATACAAAGGTTACCGACGTAAATGGAACGTGGTGGGAACCGCTCCAAAGAACCGATACTTCGAGTTGTTTGGAACGGCTCTAGTTTGATTAAGTATGGAAACATAGACGTAAAAGACTTTTTTTTTTAATTGTAAAATGCATAAGAATAAAAACAAAAGGTTTTGTTTGCAGGAAGGTAATACGAAGGTTACCTTGACCACTCAACCGTTCCAGCACCGGTTTCACCAAAGTAACTGTTCCAATTAACTGTTCCAGTTCCATTGGGTTCTTCCTCAAAGTATATAAAACAATTTACAGTAAAATAACCATCGTTTAGTTTATAAATTTATAATTATGGGAAAACGACGAGCAGAAGACAGTTCTAATCCTAATTATGATTTTTGTGAATTTCTTCATGGTAAGAATATTTTGTGTTAAATTTTTATTTTTTTAAGTACTTTATAAATTTTAGAGCTGGCAGAAAATGAGAAAAACGTTCATCGAAATATCCATAAACATAACGCATATAGAAAAGCAGCTCAGGCCTTAGCGGCACATCCGGAACGGATAAAAAGTGGCGAAGAAGCGAGAAAATTGAATGGCGTCGGAGCTAAAATCGCGGATAAAATCGACGAGTTTTTATCGACGGGGAAGCTCCGTAAGCTTGAAAATGTAAGAAAAAAAACCCACTGCCTCCTTAATCGGTATTTCTTATCTTTAGAACGTTTATTTCATGAGTTTTTATTTACCAGGAAGCTACGCAAGCTTGAAAATGTACCCAAAAAACCCACTGCCTCCTAAATCGTTATTTCTTATCTTTAGAACGTTTAATTGATAAGTTTTTATCGACTGGGAAGCTCCGTAAGCTTGAAAATGTAAAAAAAAACCCACTGCCTCCTTAATCGGTATTTCTTCTCTTTAGAACGTTTATTTGACGAGTTTTTATTTACCAGGAAGCTCCGCAAGCTTGAAAATGTACGAAAAAAACCCCACTGCCTCTTAAATCGTTGTTTCTTATCTTTAGAACGTTAAATTGACGAGTTTTTGTTGAGAAGCTCCGCAAGCTTGAAAATGTACGAAAAAACCCCACTGCCTCTTAAATCGTTATTTCTTATCTTTAGAACGTTTAATTGACTAGTATTTATCAAATGGGAAGCTCCGTAAGCTTGAAAATGTATGAAAAACACCCACTGCCTCCTAAATCGTTATTTCTTATCATTAGAACATTTAATTGATAAGTTTTTTATCGACTGGGAAGCTCCGTAAGCTTGAAAATGTTCGAAAAAAAACCCACTCCCTCCTAAATCGTATTTCTTATCTTTAGAGCGTTTAATTGACGAATTTTTATCAACTGGGAAGCTCCATAAGCTTGAAAATGTACGAAAAAAACCACTGCCTTCTAAATCGTTATTTCTTATCTTTAGAACATTTAATTGACGAATTTTTGTCGACTGGGAAGCACCGTAAGCTTGAAAATGTTCGAAAAAAAAAAAACCCACTGCCTCCTAAATCGGTATTTCTTATCTTTAGAACGTTTATTTGATGAGTTTTTATTTACCAGGAAGCTCCACAAGCTTGAAAATGTACGAAAAAAACCCACTGCCTCCTAAATCGTTATTTCTTATCTTTAGAACGTTTAATTGACGAGTTTTTATTGACTGGGAAGCTACATAAGCTCGAAAATGTACGAAAAAACCCACTGCCTCCTAAATCGTTATTTCTTATCTTTAGAACATTTAATTAACGAATTTTTGTCGACTGGGAAGCTCCGTAAGCTTGAAAATGTTCGAAAAAAAAAAACCCACTGCCTCCTAAATCGGTATTTCTTCTCTTTAGAACGTTTATTTGATGAGTTTTTATTTACCACGGAGCTCCGCAAGCTTGAAAATGTACGAAAAAACCCACTGCCTCCTAAATCGTTATTTCTTATCTTTAGAACGTTAAAATGACGAGTTTTTATTGAGAAGCTCCGTAAGCTTGAAAATGTACATAAAAACCCACTGCCTCCTAAATCGTTATCTCTTATCTTTAGAACGTTTAATTGACGAGTTTTTATCGACTGGGAAGCTCTATAAGCTTGAAAATGTACGAAAAAAACCACTGCCTTCTAAATCGTTATTTATCTTTAAAACATTAAAAAAAACACGAGATAACAGTCAAACTGGCAAAACGCCAACATATCGGATGATTAATTACAAAATTTTTCTTTTTTCAGATTCGAAATGACGAGATGTCGCAGGCGGTGAATTTGCTGACTCGCGTAAGCGGAATCGGAGCTGCGAAAGCCCAAGAACTTTTCAAATCTGGGGTCAAAACTATCGATGACCTTGAAAAAATTAATCATAGTTTAAATCATCATCAACAAATAGGGCTTAAGTATGAAAATTAGGCTAATTTTTTTGTATTTTTTATATTTTTTTTAGATATTTTAGAGATTTTGAAGAGAAAATTCCACGATCTGAAGTACAGGAGATCGAAAATATTTTGAAGGATCAAATTAAAAGAGTTGACGATAAATTTGAGATGACGATTGCGGAAGTTATCGACGAGGAAAAGCGGAAAGCGGAGATGTCGATCTTCTTGTTACCCATCCGGATTTTACGTCATCAAAAGGGCAGGAAAGGAGCGGAAAACTTTTAAAAGAAATCGTTGAAAAGCTCGAAAAATGCGGACTCCTCACAGATACGATTTCCGCTGGAAAAGTTAAATTCATGGGTGTCTGCAAAGTGAGCGAAAAATGGAGAAGACTCGACATCCGAATCGTACCCCACGACCAATTTTACTGCGCCGCTCTTTATTTTACAGGAAGCGACAATTTTAATAAAGAAATGAGAGCTCACGCCTTAAAAAAAGGATTCACACTCAATGAATACTGTATCAGATCTATCGGTTCCACAGGTACCAACAAATTACAGGGTGGTTCATAAATTCTCAGGTTTACCATAAAACTTTTTATTTTTTAGGTGAACCTGGTACGCCCTTGGAAGTAACTTCAGAACGAGATATATTCGATTACATCGATTTTCCATTCAAAAAACCATCGGAACGTGGATAAACTGTAAAGAAAACCATGAAATAACCTTCTGAAAAACACCCATGGAGCCCTATGTCCTTTTATTTTAAAAATGGGTCTTTTGTTATGGAAAAAGAGTGTATTTAACGCGAAATCGTCTGTAGAAACTGAATCTGCCGTCAAAAATATGGGTTATTTCTCTCCGGAGACGTCCGAGACAAAGAAATAGGATAAAGAGCAAAAAATGGGGAGGTTACCATTCCTGTGATGACGTAGTTAGCAATGTTGCCAACATTATCCCCCATTTTTTAGGTGAACCTGGTATGCCCTCGGAAGTAACTTCAGAACAAGATATATCCGATTACATCGATTTTCCCTTCAAAAAACCATCGGAACATGGATAAACTGTAAAGAAAACCATGAAGTAACCTTCAGAAAAACACCCATAGAGCCCAATGTCCTTTTTATTTTAAAAATGGGTCTTTTGTTAAGGAAAAAGAGTGTATTTAACGCGAAATTGTCTGTAGAAACTGAATCTGCCGTCAAAAATATGAGTTGCCATTTAAGTTTAGGAAGTTTTGGCCGTTTTAAAGGAAATTTTGCTGGAATTGCGCATGCGCAGAAAAAAAGGCTTTTAGCTTTCAATCTTCTCTAAAAATTAATGGGGGTTGTAATTAAACTTTTTATTTCTCTCCGGAGACGTACGTGATAAAGAAAAAGGAAGAAGCCAAAGATGGGGAGGTTACCATTCCTGTGATGACGTAGTTAGCAATGTTGCCAACATTATCTCCCATTTTTTAGGTGAACCTGGTACGCCCTTGGAAGTAACTTCAGAACAAGATATATCCGATTACATCGATTTTCCCTTCAAAAAACCTTCGGAACATGGATAAACTGTAAAGAAAACCATGAAATAACCTTCACAAAACACCCGCCCAATGTCCTTTTTATTTTAAAAATGGGTCTTTTGTTAAGTAAAAAGAGTGTATTTAACGCGAAATCGTCTGTAGAAACTGAATCAGCCGTCAAAAATATGGGTTATTTCTCTCCGGAGACGTACGAGACAAAGAAATAGGAAAAAGAGCAAAAATGGGGGAGGTTACCATTCCTGTAATGACGTAGTTAGCAATGTTACCAACATTATCTCCCAAAAAATGTATTTAAGAGGCCAATAAAAGTAATAATTTAGCACCAAGGTAATAAAACATTATTATTTTAAGGTTCACAATAATTGTCATTCATTTTTACCAATGAACAATAAAGTATTTACATATTTACAAAATTGAAAAAAATTTCAGTCTTTGTTTTCTAAAAAAAAAAAAACGGGAAAAACATGAATTTTCTGAACGTAAAGATAGGTGTTTCTGGGGGAAAGAAATAGTGTGTGCGTAGGTGTCGCTCCCGGTGGTAGTTTTGGAAACTCGGGGGCCCCTTCCACAATTTGGCAGTGTCTATTTCCCGGGAGAATCTATTGCTTCGCTGGTTGAATGATGACCATTTCTTTCGCATGTAATGCCTCTTCTTCGTCATATCGCTCAGGTTTTCTTTTCTCTGAAAAAAACATAAATATATTGACTGGGGGGTGATTTGGCTTACTTTTGCCGGCGAAGTACGCTTCAATCTGCGCCAAAGTCTTCCCTTGGGTCTCCGGTAGGTAGACGATAACGAAAACGGTGCCTAGAAGCGCCATCAATCCGTAGAAATAGAAGACTCCATGTTTGTCGAGAACTTGAACCATTTTCGGGTATAGTTTGACCGCTACGAAGCTGACCAAATAGGTTATGCAGGTGGTCATACCGCTGGCGACGCCGCGCACTTGTGCGGGATAGACTTCCCGATCATCGCCCAGGGGAGGGTAAGAAATCCGACAGTGGAAGCCAAGATGTAGATGAGGATAGCGATGACTGGGAGAAATGATGGTTCTGGCATTTCCGTGTTTTCCAATCTGCTCATATTTGTTGCGTTTGTCACGTTGAAATCTGAGGTTTCTTCAAAATGGGATGTCTTTTGGAGATAGAGATGTGTCCCGAGTGCTGCGAGCGATATGGTCATCCCTATGCCGGAAGTGATAGCGGTGGGACGCCTGCCGAATCTTTTCGACATAAAAGCTGCACAGAAAGTGACCGAAAGGCGAGTAAGACCGATCAAAACGGCGACGACAAACGGGTCGGTCGTAACGCCCGCTTCTCTGACGACATCCACAGCGTAGAAGATGACCACGAATCCCAGTGAGTTGTTGAAAAAGGAAGAAGATGTTCATCAAAATGAATGGTTTATATGCTTCGGGTTTCATCATGGCTTTCAAATTTGCCAAAAGATTTCTCTTACCCTTTCTGCTTTCTGCAGCCTTCTCGCTCATTTCGTCGAGCTCATGCTGTATCTCGGAGATCTCCGGGTATCCCCGAAGAATCTTAAGAGATTGGCAGGCTTTCTCGGGCTTTCCGTTGGCCATGAGCCAAACCGGACTTTCGGGCATTAGGAAGGCGATTAAGACGGCCGAACAGACTGGGAAGACGCTGCATATGGCGGCGACTAATTTCCAGTTTTCGCCGAGGAAGAGACCCAGAATGTAGACTAAGGCGACCCCTAGGGATATCGAGATGGACGTCCCGGTGACGAGAAGTCCGCGGGAGGGAGGCCGTCGAACTTTCAGCCGTGTAGACGGTCGCTGGGATGCTCGAAAGCCCGCATGCGAATCCAGTCAAAAGGCGGCCGATGTACAACTGCGCCAAACTCGGGTTCACCGCGATGCAAAGCCAGCCGATGAATGCCGGGATGTTGAGGGTGATCAGCCCCATCTTTCGACCGAATCTGTCGATGATCGGCCCGCTCACCAAGCAACCGATCGGCGTCGAAATCGCCGCCAAAGAAGCTGGAAAACGGATGAATAGGTTACTAATAACCGAGACCCTGTAAATGTCGAACCAACGACACCAAAGTGGCCAAATTGGGTTTTTATCTCCCGATAAGGGTACCAAAGTGGCCAAATAGGGTATTATCTCCCAAAAAGGGAGTGGCCAAATAAGGGTATTATCTCCCAAAAAGAGAGATGCCAAATAAGGTATTACCTCCCAAAACGGGTACTAATGTGACCGAATAAGGGTATTATCTCCCTAAAGGTACCAAATATGGGTATTATATCCCAAAAGGGTTATCAAAAAGTGGCCAAATATGGGTATTAACGCCCAAAAAGGATACCAATAGTGGCCAAACAAGGGTATTATCTCCCCAAAGACGGGTACAATTGCGACAGAATAAGGGTGTTATCTCCAAAAAAAAGGGTACCCAAAGTGGCCAAATAAGGGTATTACGTCCAAAAAGGTACCAAAAAGTGGTCAAATATGGGTATTACCGCCCAAAAAAGTTACCAATAGTGGCCAAATAAGGGTATTATCTCCCAAAAAGGGTACCCAAAGTGGCCAAGGGTATTACGCCCAAAAAGGTACCAAAAATTTTATCCCAAAAGTGGTCAAATATGGGTATTATCGCTCAAAAAAGTTACCAATAGTGGCCAAATAAGGGTATTCCCCAAAAAAAGGGTACCCAAAGTGGCCCAATAAGGGTAATGTCTCCCAAAAAGAGAGTGGCCGAATAAGGGTATTATCTCCCAAAAAAGGGCACCCAAAGTGGCCAAATAAGGGTATATCACCCGAAAAGGTATTAACGCCCAAAAATGGTACCAGTGTGATCTAATCTGGGTATTACGCGGCCAAATAAGTGTATTATCTCCCGAAAAGGGTACTAAGGTGGCCAAATAAGGGTACTATTTCGCAAAAAAAGGGGTACCCAAAGTGACCAAAAAAGGGTATTATCTCCCAAAAAGGGTACCAAAGTGCAAAATCTGGGTATTAACTTCCAAAAAGGTACCAATAGAGGCCAAATAAGGGTATTATCTCCCCCAAAACGGGTACTAATGTGACAGAATAAAAGTATTATCTCCCAAAAAGCGTACCAAGGTGGCCAAATTTGGGTATTAACGCCCAAAAATGGTACCAGAGTGGTCAAATCTGGGTATTAACGCGGCCAAATAAGGGTATTATCTCCCGAAAAGGGTACCGAGATGGCCAAATAAGGGTATAAACTCCCCAAAAAGGAACCCCAAAATGGCAAATAGGGTATTATCTCCAAAAAAGGGTACCAAAGTGCCAAATAAAGGTAATAACGCCCCAAAAGGGTAGCAATAGAGGCCGAATAAGGGTATTAACTCCCTAAAAAGGTATCCTAAAGTGGCCAATAAGGGTATTATCTCGCAAAAAAGGGTAGTATAAATAAGGGTAGTATAAGGGCTCCCAAAGTGGCTAAATAAGAGTATTATGTATCTCGCAAAAAGAGAGTGACCAAATAAAGGTATTATCTCCCGAAAAGGGCACTAAGGTGGACGAATAAGGGTATTATCTCCCAAATAAGCTACTGAAGTGGCCAATCAGAGAAAATAACCGTGGAAATGACTAAATAATCGGAAAAACGTGTGAATAACCTGGAAACGACGAAATAACCGACACCAATTTGTAGCGTCAACCAGATAATTAAATGACGAATAAACTTATCCCTTTTTTCAATAACTGGACTCAAAAATAAAGAGTTTCTATCAAAATTCTAACTTACCGACCCATGACGACTGATCCTGATTTATATACAGGATATCATTCGGCTCTAGCATATAGGGTAAAGCGACCGCTGTAAAACCCAACGTCATACCCGACGATAGCAGAGCAGTATTTCCCACAACGCACAAAGCCACCTAAAAATAATAATAATAACAATAATAATGTTTTCTTCATTATTTTAAAACTAGGCAATAACCGACCCATTTTCTAATCGTTCTGAAAACACTAAAAACGCCACTCCTCTCTCTCTCATGTCTTTATTTTTTAAAACTAATATTACGACATTTTGACCCTTAAATATTTTATCATCTTTCAATGAAATCGTCATTGAGTTTTTAACGTTTTTAATTAAAAAAACTTATCAATTTTTTTTTTCTGTTTGCCATTATCCTGTTGAAAAAGGGGCAGTTTATTGTAGAAATGATAAGGTTCCGTAGAAAGAGAAAAGTGTCGATAAACGGTTTCTTAGAATTTTTATGAAATATCTCAAAACTACGAGGCTTAGAGCAAAAATGATTAAGTACTAAATAATCTAAGTTAATTTTCAACAAAAAGTACTTAGTACTAAATCTTGATTAAGTCCACGGTTTTTGAGTTGGGGGCCGTTAAAAGTCAACGTTTAGCTGAGAACGGTGTCGAAAAGCAGTTTTTCAACAGTTTTCATGAAATATCTCAAAAACTATTAGATTTAGAGCAAAGATAATTAAGTACAAAAATAATTTGCGTTTAATTTTCAACAAAGAGTACTGAGTACAAAATGTTGATAAAGTCCACGGTTTTTGAGTTAGGGGCCTTAAAAGTCAATGTTTCGCGGAGAATGGTGTCGAAAAGCAGTTTTTCAACAGTTTTCATGAAATATCTCAAAAACTATTTGGTTTACAGCAAAAATAAATAAGTATAAAAATATTCTGCGTTAAATTTTCAACAAAAAGTACTTAGCACACATTCTTGATTAAGTCTACGGTTTTTGAGTTAGGGGCCGTTAAAAGTCAACGTTTGGCGGAGAAAGTGTCAGAAAGCAGTTTTTCAACAGTTTTATGAAATATCTCAAAACTGTTAGGTTTAGAGCAACAATAATTAAGTACAAAAATAATTTGCGTTAATTTTCAACAAGAGTACTGAGTACAAATCTTGATTAAGTCCACGATTTTTGAGTTAGGGGTCGTCAAAAGTCAAAATTTGGCAAAAAAGGGTGTCAAAGTTTTTTTTTTTCTCTCTTCACATTTTCATGAAATATCTAAAAAACTATGAGGTTTAGAGCAAAAATGGTGAAGACCAAAAATAATCTACGTTAAATTTGCAACAAAAAGTACTTAGTACACATAGTGATTAAGTCCACGGTTTTCGAGTTGTAGGCATTCAAAAGTGTACTTTTTCTTTTTGACTAACATTACTTTTGTTCCAACCGGAGTTTGAAAACGGGTTTAAAATCTTGGAGCAGGCGCAGAAGACAAATCGTTTGTCCGTCAAATATGAAGTCATCTGACCTTCTGCGCATGCTCCAGGAGTTTCAAATCAGTGTTTAAACGCCAATATGGGGCAAATAAGCCAATTTGAGGGAGAAAATCAAAATAATCACCTGCACAATTGCTGATTTGATACCTAGTCCGTCTCGACTGGGCCGTTCCTCTGGTCTATCTTCATCCTCTCTGCTTTATCAGAATTTTCCCCTGAAATTCGATATTTTTAGTTGTCAATAGAGGAAACTGGAGGTCATTTACTGAATACAAAAGGATTCTACCTATTATGCACGTGTCTTCCCCCCTTTTCTGATTTATCTGCATAATTTATTGGACCTACTACCTTTGATAAAGTGCCTTTTATAGCGTATAAACGACGGGAAAGAGAAAAAGAGAAAAATTGCGGAATAACCGGTTATTATAACCGAACAGTTTTCTGGGAGGCTTAATAAATTGCGTAATCGCACATGCGGTTTTAAAAATTTGTAACTGTGCAAATTTATGCATCTCAAAGGAGATAAAAACCTATAAAAGGGATAAATCTAGTTAAAAGATAAAACCCAGCTAATAACCCCGATAAAAAGGGATAAAACCAGTTAAAAAGGAGAACAAATAGTTCAAAAAAGGAATAAAACCAGTTAAAAGAAAAAAACCCGATAAAAAGGGATAAATCTAGTTAAAAGATAAAACCTAGCTAATAACCCCGATAAAAAGGGATAAAACCAGTTAAAAAGGAGAACAAATAGTATTAAAAAAAATAAAACCAGTTAAAAGAGAAAACCCGATAAAAAGGGATAAATCTAGTTAAAAGATAAAACCCAGCTAATAACCCCGATAAAAAGAGATAAAACCAGTTAAAAAGGAGAAGAAATAGTTAAAAAACGGAATAAAACCAGTTAAAAGAGTTAAAACCCGATAAAAAGGGATAAATCTAGTTAAAAAGAGATAATGCCCAGCTAATAACCCCGATAAAAAGGGATAAAACCAGTTAAAAAGGAGAACAGATAGTTTAAAAAAAGGAATAAAACCAGTTAAAAGAGTTAAAACCCGATAAAAAGGATAAATCTAGTTAAAAGAGGTAAAAACCAGCTAATAACCCCGATAAAAAGGGATAAAACCAGTTAAAAAGGAGAACAAGTAGTTTAAAAAACGGAATAAAACCAGTTAAAAGAGTTAAAATCCGATAAAAAGGTTAAAAAGATGTCAAACCCAGCGAATAACCCCGATAAAAAGGGATAAAACCAGTTAAAAAGGAGAACAGATAGTTTAAAAAACGGAATAAAAACAGTTAAAAGAGATAAAACCCGATAAAAAGGGATAAATCTAGTTAAAAGATAAAACCCGCTAATAACCCCGATAAAAAGGGATAAAACCAGTTAAAAAGGAGAACAAATAGTTCAAAAAAGGAATAAACCAGTTTAAAGAGATAAAACTCGATAAAAAGGGATATCTAGTTTTAAAGTAAATGTGTAAAAACACCGGCCGTCATTTTCAAGGGGTTCCTTTATAATCAGAGAACAAAAGGAGAGTTTCTAGGTAGAAAAAATCGAGAAAAAACGCCAAAAATTTCGTTTAAATGAGATTTTTGGGTGATCAACCGCAGAAAATAACCGGTTATATAAGTAAAAAATTGTTAAAGTGCAATTTTTGGACTTAAAAACTAGGAAATCGCCCAAAACCGCTTATTATGGTAAAACTTTGGTTTTTGAACTGGAAACTTGTGAAAAATAGCTGAACAACCGGTTACCATTAACCGTTTTCTGGGAGGGTAAATGAATCGCGTAAAAAAGGGAACTAAGGTGGCCTAATGAGGGTGTTATCTCCCAAAAAGGGTACTAAGATGGCCAAATAAGGGTATTGTCTCCGAAAAAGGTTACCAAGTGGCAAAATATGGGTATTATTCTCCTTTCCTTACCGAGAACAAAAAGGTGATTCTCTCGGGAGAAAAACCGAGAAAACTGCCTAAAAATACCGCTAAAATGAGGTTTTTGGGCGATCAACAGGAGAAAATAACTGGTTAAGTAAAAAGTTGTAAAATTGCAACTTTTTGATTAAACTGTGGTTTTTGGACTGGAAAATTGTGAAAAATCGCGGAATAACCGGTTAACCGGCAAGTTTTCTGGGAGGCTTATAGACTTGCGTAATCGCACATGCGGTTTTTTTTAAATTCATAACCGTGCAAATCATGACAAAAAATCAATCAAATAAAATAAAATTTAAAAAAAAATTATTTTTTTTTACCTTTTATTAGTTAGATTCGAAATATGAGGCAGAAGAAAAATTGAGATCCTTTTTTTTGTAAGCGTATAGTGCGTTGGACGGTTGAGGAAGTTCTCCTTTCAAGGCCCCTCACGCGTACTCCTTCCACGGACGATCCCCCGCTTCTACCACTCGAAACTTACCAACCGGTACTTTTCTCCAGACTGCAGAATCCCATTGGCAAAAGGGACAAGAAAAAAAAACAAAATTAGTTTGTTACGTAACATTCGTTATAGTTCTATAAACAAACAAAAAATCAAGTCTCCAAATCAAGATTCTTGTAAATTTTTTTTTTTTTGATGGCCTTGCCAAAGGCATTAGCCAAAAACTTGTAAAATTTAATCTTCATATCTTAAAAAACTAAAATCCATAATTTTGAATAAAAACTATAAAAACATGCACGATTTCAAAAATCTGCTCTCAAGAGTTGTGAGTTCCCAATAAGAAAAAATTTTTTCCAAAAAAAATGGTCTGGGCTCTACGATAGACTCCAGTTTTCTAGGCTAAAACCCGATAAAAAGGGATAAATCTAGTTAAAAGGGGAAAAACCCAATTAAAAGGGGGAACGAATAGTTAAAACGGAGTAAATCCAGTTAAAAAAGGGATAAAACCAGTTAAAAAGGAGAACAAATAGTTAAAAAACGGAATAAAACAAGTTAAAAGAGATAAAACCCGATGAAAAGGGATAAAACCAGTTGAAAAGGATAAAGCCAGTTAAAAAAGGGATAAAACCGATAAAAAGGGAACAAATTAGTTAAAAAAGTACTAAAACTAGTTAAAAAAGGGATAAACCCGATAAAAAGGGATAAAACAGTTAAAAAGGGATAAAACTAGTTAAAAAGGGATAAAAACCAGTTGAAAATGGATAAAGCCAGTTATAAAAGGGATAAAACCGATTAAAAAGGGGAACAAATAGTTAAAAACGTAATTAAACTGGTTACACAAGGGATAAACCACGATAAAAAGGGATAAAACCCGATGAAAAGGGATAAAACCAGTTGAAAATGGATAAAGCCAGTTAAAAAGGGATAAAACCGATTAAAAATGGGAAACAAACAGTTAAAAACGTACTAAAACTGAGGCGCTCCGGATACGAAGGGCGAACTCGACAATTTTAAAGTTTCGGTTTTACGTATTTAAAGGGGAAAAAATGGCGAACTCAACATAAAAATTATATGGGTGTATTCACCAAGAGGTCTAGAATCTGAAAATGAAAAAAAAACTGACGTCAAGGGTATCACAATAACTTCTTTAAAGGAAGTTAAAAAATTTGTCCGATGTCGAGTTCGCCCTTCGTATCCGGAGCGCCTCAACTAGTTAAAAAAGGGATAAACCCCGATAAAAAGGGATAAAACCAGTTAAAAAGGAGACTAAATAATTAAAAAAGAATAAAACAAGTTAAAAGAGATAAATCCCGATGAAAAGGGATAAAACCAGTTGAAAATGGATAAAGCCAGTTAAAAAAGGGATAAAACCGATTAAAAAGGGGTAACAAATAGTTAATAGGGATAAAACCCGATATAAAGGGATAAAACCAGTTAAAAAAGGGATAAAACCGATTAAAAAGGGGAAAAATAGTTAAAAACGTAATTAACTGGTTACACAAGGATAAACCACGATAAAAAGGGATAAAATCAGTTGAAAATGGATAAAGCCAGTTAAAAAAGGGATAAACCGATTAAAAATGGGAAAAAAATAGTTAAAAACGTAATAAAATTAGTTAAAAAAGGGATAAAACCCGATAAAAAGGTATAAAACCAGTTAAAGATAAAGCCAGTTAAAAAGGGATAAAAGCTATTAAAAAGGGGAACGAATTGTTAAAAGCTGAATAAATTCAGTTAAAAAAGGCGTGAACCCCGATGAAAGGGATAAAACCCGATAAAAAGGGATAAAATCTAGTTAAAAAGGGATAACCAAGTTAAAAGAGATAAAATATGATAAAAATGGAGAAATCTAGTTAAAATTGGATAAACCACTTAAAAAGGGGAACGAATAGTTAAAAGCGGAGTAAATCCAGTTAAAATAGGCCTTAACCCCGATGAAAGGGATATAACCCGATAAAAAGGGATAAATCTAGTTAAAAAGGGATAAACCCAGCTAAGAAACCCAATAAATAGGGATATAACAAATTAAAAAGAAATAACAGTTTAAAGCTGGCCATCAAAAGCAGTGGCAAAACTCATTTCGAAAAGTTAATAATTCAAGTTTTTTGAAGACTTAAAAAAAAATCTTCCTTTACAAAAATGCAGTTTTAACCAGCTTTGTGCTAAAGACCTGAAGAATCATTAAAATATTGATACATACCTTAACAAGTTTCTAGTCGCGAAAATGGCGAATATCATATGGATACACATTTAAATGGTGAAATCGGTGACGTAAAATATAAACAAAACTTTCCGATACTGAAATAAAACGTTTGGAGTTTTTTTCAGGCTTATATGTACTCACGTAAGAGATTAATTTCGGATTAACTGAGTGGCTCTACCTACCATATCAATGAAAGTACTATAAGAGGGGGGTTAAGTACATATTTCATTGAATCATCTTTTATTTTTTTTTAATAAATTTAAGTTTTATTATTTTAAAATGTGGTCTTAAAGACTCTCTCCCGAAAAATGAAGGGTAATACAATAACTTCTCTTTGAGGAAGTTAAAATAGGGATAATCGAATGGAAGATTTTTTTTCTCTCTGAAAACAATGATTATTTTTTTTTCAATGGATATAGATAAAAGCATTCATTGGGTCTTACTCATACCTGATAGTGCAGATGACTAAGTGAAGAAAACAAAACAAAAAAACAAAAACACAACTTGCGAAAAAAAAAAAAAAAATTGTTTTTAGGTTTTGAAGCACTATAATTTTTTCCTAGACAACGGTTCGCTTTTGAGCGATTCCCGGGCGGTAGATACGGGGAAGAAAAAGAGTTTATGGTGTTTAAATCGATAAAGTTTACTATCAAGGAAGGTTTTTACTTAGATTTCCTTTCTTTACCAAGGAGAAAGTATTTTTCAGTTCTTTTGTTAACTGGTTCTTCCCCTTTTTAACTGGTTTTATACCTTTTTATCGGTTTATCCCTTTTTAACTGAGTTAATCCCGTCTATAATTAGCTATTCCTATTTTTAAATAGTTTTAACTGTTTTTATCCCTTTTTATTTTTCTTTACCGAGGAAGGTATTTTTCAGTTCTTTTGTTAACTAGTTGTTCCCCTTTTTTAACTAGTTTATACCTTTTTATCATTTTTAGCCCTTTTTAACTGGTTTTATACCGTTTTTTAACAAGCTGTTCCCATTTTTAAATAGTTTTAACTGTTTTTATCCCTTTTTATCTTTTCTTTACCCAGGAGAAGGTATTTTTTCAGTTCTTTTGTTAACTAGTTGTTCCCCTTTTTTAACTAGTTTTGTACCTTTTTATCGGATTTTAGCCCTTTTTAACTGGTTTTATACCGTTTTTTAACTAGCTGTTCCCATTTTTAATCAGTTTTAACTGGTTTTCTTTTTATCGGGGTTTTAGCACACAAAAAGAAAAGTAGGGAAAAATTAAAAAAAAAAAAAGTAGGGACGGGCGAGGACTTATAAATTTCTTACAATATCATCAAAATATTAGGGGGCACACATCTCGTCCGAAAGTATTCTCATCATAAAGTATTCTCGTCCTAAAAATAATAGAAAAAGAAAAATATAAACAGTATTCTCGTCCTAACAGGCTTCGTCCCTTTTTAGGACGACATGACAGTAGGACGAGAATACTTTCGGACGAGATATTTCTATTTTATTAAAGTATGTATAATATTTAAAAATTGAATAAAAATTGAAATCCACTCGTCCTACCGTCATCTCGTCCTACCGTCATCTCGTCCTACTGTCATCGTCCTAAAAAGGGGCGTTGCCTGTTAGGACGAGAATACTTTCGGACGAGAATACAGTTTATATTTTCCTTTTTCTATTATTTTTAGGACTAGAAGACAGTAGGACGAGATGTTTTCTATTTTATTAAAGTATGTAATATTTAAAAATTGAATAAAAATTGAAATCCACTCGTCCGAAGTCTTCTCGTCCTACCGTCATCTCGTCCTACTGTCATCGTCCTAAAAAGGGGCGTTGCCTGTTAGGACGAGAATCAGTTTATTTTTCCTTTTTCTATTATTTTTAGGACGAGAATACTTTCGGACGAGATGTAGGCACTCAAAAAATTATTAGCTCCATTTTATCAGTCTATAGTGTGTAACCGACATATTTTTCTTTGAAAATTAGGTAAACTCTAAAAATACGTCGCCTCATTTTATCCTTTGATTAGTGCGAACCGCCTTTATTACGTCATTAAATACTTTATTATTATTCACTTCAATTTTTTTGTAATCAAATAATCCACTTTTGAAGTGGGCACTTGAATTCGACCGTGAGAAAAGATCCAGATACGAGGTGTCTGTCGACCCGAAAATAATTGTGCGCATCTCCCAAGATAAGCGAAATCAGTGATTGATTTGAAAAATGGGGAAAAAAACACTCAAATTTAAGGCGTTAACCCTTAAAAGCGTAAAAAAAAGACTTGAATTGAAATCCAATTTAAATTGCTTCTGTGAAGTATTTGGGGAAAACTGGCGACGTCTGGGATGACAAAAAAAATTTACCTTCAACGATATAAAGGGATAAAATCAGTTAAAAAGGAGGAGCAACTAGTTAAAAAGCGGAATAAAACCAGTTAAAAAGGGATACAGACAGTTAAAAATGGATAAAACCCGATAAAAAGGGATAAAACCAGTTAAAAAAGGGGAACAACTAGTTAAAAGGCGGAATAAAACTGTTAAAAAGGGATAAAACGATATAAAAAGGGATAAAACCCGATTGAAAGGGAGAACACTTTGTTAAAAGATCGAATAGAAGCAGTTAAAAGGTTCTTTCCGTATAGTTAAAAGGCTTTTTAACTGGTTTTTTCCCTTTTAATCGGGTTTTATCCCTTCTTCAATTATTTTCATTCCAACTTCTATGAGTTTTTCCCCTTTTTAATCGGTTTTATCCATTCTTTAACTAGTTTTTTCCATTTTAATCTAGTTTTCCCCTTTTTTATCGGTTTTATCCCGTTTTACTGGTTTTATCCCTTTTTACTGTTTTTATCCCTTTTTAACTGGTTTTATCCCTTTTAACTGGTTTTATCCCTTTTTATCGGGTTTTATCCCTTCTTTAACTAGTTTTATTCCATTTTAATCTAGTTTTCCCCCTTTAATCGGTTTTATCCCGTTTTAACTGTTTTTCTCCCTTTTTAACTGGTTTTATCCCTTTTTATCGGGTTTTATCCCTTCTTTAACTAGTTTTATTCCATTTTAGGTATTTATCTAGTTTTTTTCCTTATAATCAGTTTTATCCATTTTTTAACTGGTTTTATATCCATTTTATCGGGTTTTATCCCTTTTTAAACTTCCTTACAGAAGTTATTGTGATACCCTCCACGTCGGGTTTTAGAGAAGGGTCTACCAGACCCCGGAGGTCAAATCGAATCTTTACCAATCTCAACTTTGTCTGTTGCCGGCCGGCCGTCCGGAACACTTTACGGCCGCAGTTTCAACCGATTTTCACCAATTTTCACCAAATATTCTATAGTTAGATGAACTAACGATCGTGAAGGACTTTTGTCCGCGTTTTAATTGTCAAGAAGACCGCTTTTAAATTAAGCCTCCATTAAAAACAATCAAAACGCCCTTTGTGCTCAAGGCCGTAAAAAGATCAAAATGATTAATTACAGTTATTTTAAGGGGAAAAAGAAAAACAGAAAAATTCTTCTGTTTTTATAAAATTTTCAATGGCAACAAAAGCGATTTTTGACACCCTTCTCCCCCAAACCTTTGACGGTCAGTAACTCCGAAACCGTTCACTTAATCAATATATTGAAGTAGTTACTTTTTGTTGGAAATTTAACGTAGATTAATTTTGTACTTAGTTAAGTTTGGCTCTAAAACTCGTATTTTTCGAGATATTTAATAAAAACAGAAAAAAAAAAACCGATTTCTGACACCTTCTTCACTTAAACTTTGACGATCGGTAACTCAGACACCGTTAACATTATCAACGTTTTGTACTCAGTACTTTTGTAGAAAATTAAACTTAGATTAATTTTGTACTTAGTTATATTTGCTCTAAACCAAATATTTTTTGAGATTTTGATAAAATCCGTTTTTGACACCCTTCTCCCCTTAACTTTTGACGGTCTGTAACTCCGAAACCGTTCACTTTATCACTACATTGTATAGTTACTTTTGTCGAAAAATTAACGTAAATTATTTTGTATTTCGTAATCTTTGCTCTAAACCTAATAGTTTTTGAGATATTTGATAAAACCGAGTTTTTGACAGCCTTCATTACAAAACGAAGTTTTCCCTCATTTAGACTTTTACTTTCGAAGACAAAATTCCAAAATTAGGTAAAACCGGTTCAGTTGATTAAATATTCCGGCCGGATTAAAATAAAATAAAAATAAAATTCATAATATGAGGAGTTTTGATAATCAAAATCAATATATTAAGGTTCAACTACACCCCAATTAATCCATCAATTCGAGTGTATTCACAATGAAAAGTCATGCAGGGGGTAGTAAATAAATTAAAAATTAAATCATTTGAAGGTTTTTGAAGTTTATTTTAAAATATCTCGAAAACTATGAGTTAAGAGCAAAAAGTACTAAGTACAAAGATAATCTACATTTCATTTCCTACAAAAAGTACAAAGTAAAAAATTTTGATAAAGTAAACGGTTTCTGAGTTACAGACATTGAAAGGTTTGGTAGAAAGGTATCAATATACGTTTTTCTCGGTTATTCTCAAATATCTCAAAAACTATTAGGTTTAGAGCACAATAATTAAGTACAAAAATAATGTGCGTTTAAATTTTAACAAAAAAACTTAGCACACATTCTTGATTAAGTCCACCGTTTTTGAGTTAGGGGCCGTTAAAAGTCAGCGTTTGGCGGAGAAAGGTGTCAAAAAGCAGTTTTTCAACCGTTTTCATGAAATATCTCAAAAACTATTAGGTTTAGAGCAAAGATAATTAAGCACAAAAATAATCTGCGTTAAATTTTCAACAAACGTAATTAGCATGCAATCGTGATAAAGTTCACGGTTTTTGAGCTAGGGACCGTCAAAAGTTAAGGTTGGTTGGAGAAAAGTGTCAAAAAATGTTTTTTCCCTATTTACATGATTTATCTCAAAAACTACGAGGCTTAGAGCAAAAACAAGTAGTACAAATAATCTAAATTAAATTTTCAACAAAAAGTGCTTTGTACAAAATCTTGATAAAACACACCGTTTCTGATTTACAGGCCGTCAAAAGTTTCGGTGGAGGACGGTACTCAAAATCGGTTTTTATCATTCATCAATACCTCGCAAATTCTGAAGGGATCTTCTTGAAATCCTACTTTTTTAAAACTTCTTTAACCTATTTTACAAGATATTTGACAAAAACGGGGGAAAAACCGATTTTTGACACCTTCTATCACTTTAACTTTGACGGTCTTTAACTTAGAAACCGTTTTTTTATCCACATTTTGTACTCAATACTTTTTGTAGGAAATTAACCGTAGATTAATTTGTACTTAGTTAAGTTTGCTCTCAACCTCATAGTTTTCAAGATATTTAATAAAACCATAGAAAAATGTCGATTTGTGACACCTTCTTTCACTTAAACTTTGACGATCTGTAACTTAGAAACCGTTAACTTAATCAACATTTTGTACTAATTACTTTTGTAGTAAATTAAACGTAGATTAATTTTGTACTTATTTATGTTTGCTCTAAACCTCATAGTTTTCGAGATATTTAATAAAAACATTAAAAAAACCGATTTTTGACACCTTCTTTCACAAAACCTTTGACGATCTGTAACTAATAACCGTTAACGTAATCAACATTTTGTACTAATACTTCTTGTAGAAAATTAAGTGTAGATTAATTTTGTAATTTGTTATGTTTGCTCTAAACCTCATAGTTTTCGAGATATTTGATGAAAACCGAAATAAAACCAGTTTTCGGTATCTTTCTCCCAAAAAAGGATTATTAAAAAAGGATTGGTGGGTATTCTTCAGGTTTAAGAGCTCCAGGTGGTGGGGAAACCCAGTCCGGCTCCGTGGTGATCGCGTCCAGTCTTCAATTTTAACTTCCGATGAAAATTTTAACTTTTAACTTTTAACCTTTCGAAAATTGGATGCTCGTTGCTTCTAAAAAGGTACGTAGTTAGTAGGCTCTCCCAAAATTAGTAATTTCTTAAATTTCCGCCTTTTAAGTCCTCGTTACGTAACCGCCGGTTATGTAACCGAGGCTCCAACTTCATTGTTTGAGAAGTTCAGAGCGTGAGGATACTAAAAATTATTTTGTCAATAAAATACATTAAAGGTAATAAAATACCCAAATAGTACCTAGACAGTCCTAGATAGTACCTAATAGTACCTAATCTACCCAAGATAGCACCCAGTATGCATTTATTTCCTTTTTATTACTAATTTCCTTCTTAGTTGCTATCACATTTTACGAAATATCTCAAAAACTATAAGGATTAGAGCAGAAATAACGAAGTTCAAAAATAACCTACAGTTAATTTCCTATAAAAAATATTATACATAAAATTGATAAAGTGAACAGTTTTTGAAGTTGCGGACCCAAATGGCGGAAAAAATTGGTTTTGTCAAATATCTCGAAAACTATGAGGTTTAGAGCAAACTTAACTAAGTACAAAATTAATTTACGGTTAATTTCCTACAAAAAGTAATTACTACAAAATGTGGATAAAGTTAATAGTTTCTAAGTTAAGATCGTCAAAGGTTTTGTGAAAGAGGTGCCAAATCGGGGTTTTTTTACGTTTTATTAAATATCTCGAAAACTATGAGGTTTAGAGCAAACATAACTAAGTACAAAATTAATCTACGTTTAATTTCCTATAAAAATAATTAGTACAAAATGTGGATAAAGTTAACGGTTTCTGAGTTACAGACCGTCAAAGTTTAAAGTGATAGAAGGTGTCAAGAATCGGTTTTTTTTCTTCGTTTTTGTCAAATATCTCGTAAAATAGGTTAAAGAAGTTTAAAAAAAGTAGGATTTTCAAGAAAATACCTTCACAGTTTGCGAGGTATTGATGAATATAAAACTTTTTTTGAGTACCGTTCTCCACCGAAATTTTAGACGGCCTGTAAATCTGAAACGGTGCATTTTATCAAGATTTTGTACAAAGCACTTTTTGTTGAAAATTTAATTTAGATTATTTTTGTACTTATTCGTTTTTGCTCTAAGCCTCGTAGTTTTTGAGATAAATCATGTAAATAGGGAAAAAAAAATTTTTGACACTTTTCTCCAACCAACCTTAACTTTTGACGGTCCCTAGCTCAAAAAACCGTGGACTTTATCACGATTTTATGGAAAGTACTTTTTGAAAATTTAACGCACATTATTTTTGTACTTAATTATCTTTGCTCTAAACCTAATATTTTTGGAGATATTCATGAAAACTGTTGAAAAACTGCTTTTTGACACCATTCTCCGCCAAACGCTGACTTTTAACGGCCCCTAACTCAAAAACCGTGGACTTAATCAAGAATGTGAACAAAGTACTTTTTGTTAAAAATTTAACGCACATTATTTTGTACTTAATTATTGTTGCTCTAAACCTAATAGTTTTTGAGATATTTCATAAAAACTGTTGAAAAACAGCTTTTTGACACAATTCTCCGCTAAACATTGACTTTTAACGGCCCCTAACTCAAAAACCGTGGACTTAATCAAGATTTTGTGCTAACTACTTTTTGTAGAAAATTTAACAAGATTATTTTTGTACTTAGTTATGTTTGCTCTAAATCTAATAGTTTTTGAGATATTTGATAAAAATCAATTTCTTTTCTTTTTTTTTTTAAGATGGCTTCCGGAAACGAAGAGCCCGATGTTCGGGAAGAAAGCCGTCCTCTGCTTCAACCCCAGCCAAGTACTAGTCAAGCGCCGGATATCGTCATTTCTCCGGCACCTAGAAAATCATCTTTGTTCAGACAGGTAGCGCTTTCTTTCGTCGAGAATGGGGACTAAAAGGGTTCCTAAAAAATCCGGTAGAATGCACTAAAATGTTTTGTAGATCTTTCTAGGGGTTGTGATAGCCCTTCCGAGCTTACCGTGCGGTATGAGCTTGGGGTATTCCTCCACTACTTTTGAAGAACTCAATTTAACCGTTGAAGAAGCCTCTTGGTTTGGTGAGTACTTCAGAATTTGGAGTATAAACTAATATTCTTTTCAGCAAGTGTGACGTTTATGGCTATCCCTTTGGGATGCCTTCTTTCCGGCGAGATGATGGACAGATATGGACGTCGCCCTGCTTTGCTGTTAATCAACGTCATCAACTTCATAGGATGGTTGATGCTAGCAGTACCTTCATTGACTCCAGCAGTTTATAAATTGATCATAGGGCGTATATTGACAGGTGTAGCTGTTGGATTGGCCTCAGTCCCTGCTTCAGTTTATGCAGCAGAATGCCTTTGCACTGAGATCTTAAGCTGAGGAGTTCTTTGGTTACTTGGTCGACTGTAGGCTTGGGAGGTGGTATCTTCGTCGTCTTTGCTACATCATTTTTAGACTACTATGACGTCGCCTCTATAGCAGCATTGACATCCGTATTGTCATTGATCTTAGTGGCCATTTTTATCCCGGAAAGTCCCGTTTGGTTAAGCATGAAGGGAAGACATGGAGATGCTGAATGGTCCCAGAAGGAAATCAACATCGCTCCTCCTCCGCATCCGATCGAGCAGCCGTCAGAAATCGAGGATTTCCCAGTCCCCAGAGGGTGCCCACTCCACCCCCACAGCCGACCTTCAAAGAACTTTTAAAGCCTGAAGCATACAAACCTCTTTTGATCATAATCGCATTGTTCTTTTTTCAACAATTCTCTGGAGTATATGTTATGATAGCATATATGGTGGACATCATAAGGGCATCAGGTGTGGTAACATTAAGCGCGTATACAGTAGCGGCTATGGGAGGGACGGTTATTCTTATCGTTTGTTTGATAGCAAGCATGGTTTATCCGACGACAGGTGTCAGAGCGATAGCCACATTCTCTGCGGCAGGTATGGCAACTACTATGTTCTGCACAGGGACCTTTTTAGCTCTTCGCCCATATTGGATATCGTATTCAGAATGGTCTTTCCTTCATTGGGTACCCGTCGTTCTCATTTTGACCAACATCGCTGTTTCAACCATCGGATTTTTGATCCTACCATGGTCGATGCTTGCTGAAGTCTTCCCCATCAACGTCAAAGGCATCGCCGGAGGAATAGCACTTGCATCGGCTACATCTTCAGCTTTGTCGTACTCAAAATATACCCTTACATCAGCTTGGGTTAGGAGTCAGCGGTGTTTTCTTCTTCTTCGGCACCATGGCGCTTTTTGGCACGCTTTTCGTCATCCTTTTTCTGCCAGAGACAAAAGGAAGGACCTTAGAGGAGATCGTCGATAGCTTCTCCGTCCGCAAAAAAAGGAAATACTAGCATGTAAATACTAAAAAAATTTGTATTTATAAGAATATAATAAAAAGTATCTTTTTGAAGTTAATCATCCAGATATCATATGTTGATGGTGCCACTGAAGCTGTTGAACGGTTGGAAAACTATGTTTCCTGAAAAAGAATTAGAGTCGACTGCATGAAATGGCGAACTTGAATATTGATGGAAGGTCCACTTTCCGTTTTTGGTGGGTGTGAAGCCCCATCGTTCGCGCGGCGAGAGGTTGAGCTGCCAAGGGTTTTCTGAAGGGATTCGCATGGGGTTCGCACGGTATACGACAGTTCCCATGGGTACGTTCATTGTCCAGATGATCACCTCCATTTCATCGGATGTCACGAAACTTCTGTACGACACCCTACAGACGGTTTTATCTATAAAAATATTCAAGTTTAGCGGCATCCAGGATTGCCTGAAGACTGCGCAAAGTACGCGCAGTTACCTGCATCCGACAGCCATTTATAATTGACTTTCCATCGTCCTCTATCCGAATTCCAATTCCAGTTTAAAACGCTCTCCGAGCAGTCCCTCTTCGCCTTTCTTTGTCCCCACCATCTAGCCATCTCATTTCTGTCTGATGACGTCAGAGAACATGAAGGCGGGTAGTTCGGTTGGTATTCGTATCGTCGCCGAAAGGGTTATGCCTTTTATTTTCTGGAAAAACAATAACTTTTTGGTGGGGCGCCCCTGCGGAGGGGGGGAGGGGGGGAGGTCTCTAAAGGTTGAGGGCTCGCAATGCCTTTGACTCGTGCACAAAAATCAAGTTCGTGTCGTCGCCGAAAGGGGTGTGCCTTTTAACTAGGAAAAGAATCATTACTTTTTGGGGCATTGGTGCGGCGATACTACTTAATAAAAAGGCACACCGCGGGGGGGGGGGGATCCAATGGTTGAGGGCTCGCAATGCCTTTGACTCGTGCACAAAAATTAAGTTCGCGTCGTCGCCGAAAGGGGCCATTGGTGGGGCTTCCTTACTTGAAAATATTTCGAAGACGTATTGCCCGCGTCCGTAAGGGACGAAACCGAAGACTTCTCCGTTGTATGAGATGTTCCAGGCGTTGGCGCTTATCGTTTGTTTGATAGCAAGCATGGTTTATCCGACGACAGGTCAGAGCGATAGCCACATTCTCTGCGGCAGGTATGGCAACTACTATGTTCTGCACAGGGACCTTTTTAGCTCTTCGCCCATATTGGATATCGTATTCAGAATGGTCTTTCCTTCATTGGGTACCCGTCGTTCTCATTTTGACCAACATCGCTGTTTCAACCATCGGATTTTTGATCCTACCATGGTCGATGCTTGCTGAGGCATCGCCGGAGGAATAGCACTTGCATCGGCTACATCTTCAGCTTTGTCGTACTCAAAATACCCTTATTCAGCTTGGGTTAGGAGTCAGCGGTGTTTTCTTCTTCTTCTTCGGCACCATGGCGCTTTTTGGCACGCTTTTCGTCATCCTTTTTTCTGCCAGAGACAAAAGGAAGGACCTTAGAGGAGATCGTCGATAGCTTCTCCCGTCCGCAAAAAAAGGAAATACTAGCATGTAAATACAAAAATTTGTATTTTATAAGAATATAATAAAAAGTATCTTTTTGAAGTTAATCATCCAGATATCATATGTTGATGGTGCCACTGAAGCTGTTGAACGGTTGGAAAACTATGTTTCCTGAAAAAGAATTAGAGTCGACTGCATGAAATGGCGAACTTGAATATTGATGGAAGGTCCACTTTCCGTTTTGGTGGTGTGAAGCCCCATCGTTCGCGCGGCGAGAGGTTGAGCTGCCAAGGGTTTTCTGAAGGGATTCGCATGGGGTTCGCACGGTATACGACAGTTCCCATGGGTACGTTCATTGTCCAGATGATCACCTCCATTTCATCGGATGTCACGAAACTTCTGTACGACACCCTACAGACGGTTTTATCTATAAAAATATTCAAGTTTAGCGGCATCCAGGATTGCCTGAAGACTGCGCAAAGTACGCGCAGTTACCTGCATCCGACAGCCATTTATAATTGACTTTCCATCGTCCTCTATCCGAATTCCAATTCCAGTTTAAAACGCTCTCCGAGCAGTCCCTCTTCGCCTTTCTTTGTCCCCACCATCTAGCCATCTCATTTCTGTCTGATGACGTCAGAAACATGAAGGCGGGTAGTTCGGTTGGTAGTTCGTATCGTCGCCGAAAGGGTTATGCCTTTTATTTTCTGGAAAAACAATAACTTTTTGGTGGGGCGCCCCTGCGGAGGGGGGGAGGGGGGGAGGTCTCTAAAGGTTGAGGGCTCGCAATGCCTTTGACTCGTGCACAAAAATCAAGTTCGTGTCGTCGCCGAAAGGGGTGTGCCTTTTAACTAGGAAAAGAATCATTACTTTTTGGGGCATTGGTGCGGCGATACTACTTAATAAAAAGGCACACCGCGGGGGGGGGGGATCCAATGGTTGAGGCTCGCAATGCCTTTGACTCGTGCACAAAAATTAAGTTCGCGTCGTCGCCGAAAGGGGCCATTGGTGGGGCTTCCTTACTTGAAAATATTTCGAAGACGTATTGCCCGCGTCCGTAAGGGACGAAACCGAAGACTTCTCCGTTGTATGAGATGTTCCAGGCGTTGGCGTTGATGCGGATCGAGTTGCTTTCCCAGTCTCTGCCGTATCCCCAGGAGACGAATGCGCGTTCCCGCCCCTCAGATGTAGAGCTGATAAAAACTGCTTTCCCTTCGTACCTACCGCCTGAAATCAACGTTTTAAGAGCAGCAAAGCCTTCGTGCACAAGTAGAGTCTGCTGGGGGGACCTTCAAGTTGATGGCTCGCAATGCCTTCGACTCGTGCATCAACCCGCGACTTACTAGGAAAAGACACTTGTAGGTGACGTACCATTTCCCACCTCGAACATTCCATGTCCAGCTCATCGAGTGTTCCGAATTGTCAACCACATGTATGGCCGTCATGTCTTCAGAATTGCGGATTACATTGTATTTGCAAGGAGGATACTGAAAAAAAATTGGCAGGCCTGTATTGGTTCACTAAGGAACCTTTTCTCAAGGTTTCCTTGACGTTATTTCGTATCCTTGAAGTGTTCCTTCAAATAAAGGAATCCTTCTCTCCGAGGTATCTTACGATAGCTTGGAGGGAAGGATTCCTTTTACTTGAGGAACAGCTTCAAGGGAGGTTCATGAATACTTCAACCTTGAGATAAGGCCTCCTTAAGGAACGCTTATCATAATCCCTTGAAGTGTTCCTTCAAATAAAAGGAATCCTTCTCTCCGAGGTATCTTACGATAGCTTGGAGGGAAGGATTCCTTTTACTTGAGGAACAGCTTCAAGGGAGGTTCATGAATACTTCAACCTTGAGATAAGGCCTCCTTAAGGAACGCTTATCATAATCCCTTGAAGTGTTCCTTCAAATAAAAGGAATCCTTCTCTCCGAGGTATCTTACGATAGCTTGGAGGGAAGGATTCCTTTTACTTGAGGAACAGCTTCAAGGGAGGTTCCTTGAGATAAGGCTTCCTTAAGAACGGCCATCAGGCTTACCACACAAGACGGCAATCCAAAGGTCGATGCCAAAAACATCAAAAGGCAAACAACAACACTCATTGCAGACACTACAATGAGGAAAATAATTTTTTAAAATAATAGATAAAAATCTTAGATTGCAGGATAATGCGACTATTGTGAAGTTTACCTTGGTTTTTGTTAAATAACACTTTTTAAAGGTATTGAGCGCAGGGTCGACCTGCGTGTTTCTCCCGGAAAAAAGGGAGCCCGGAGAGCGGTGAGCTCTAGCGGGAAATATGCGAAGCGGGGCAGTATTGACTTATCTTCCCGCAGCGTCGAGGTATTTCGGGGGGAAAAATCGAAATAAACGGTCGTACGCCGCTTTTAGAGATTCCTTGAACAAAAGGGTACCTTGAAGTTTTCCTTGAGGTTTAAAAGTTCAAGGAGGAGTTCGAGGAAGCCTTTAGTATTTAAGAGCCATTTTCTGCTATTCCATGGATCTTAAGAGCGTATTTTTGGATGTTCCTTGAAACTCTCCTTGTCTTAAGAACAAGGAGACCTTGAACATCCCTTTTCCCATCACCACATCGATCGCTACAGTAAGTGCCATCGGCACCGCCACCGCAATCGCCATCCCCTCCGCCTTGCCACCTCTATCACAATTGCCATCTCCTCCGCCTCCGCCTTCGCCGCCGCTACCGCAATCGCCACCGCCGCCGCAATCGCGACCGCCACGGCAATCGCCATCCCCTCCGCCTTCGCCACCGCCTTCGCCATCACCTTCGCCTTTGCCATCACCTTCGCCTTTGCCTTCGCCGCCGCTACCGCAATCGCCACCGCCAGCGCAATCGCCATCCCCTAACCCTTCGCCTTCGCCGCCGCTACCGCAATCGCAATCGTCATCCCCTCCGCCTTCGCCACCGCAATCGCCATCGCCATCACAATCGCCAACACCTCCGCCTTCGCCACCGCAATCGCCATTTCCTCCGCCTTCGCCTACGCGACCACCGTAACGTTTACTTTCACAGCCATAAACTACAGCCAGTATAGCCAACATTGCAATATCAAGCAGCCTTTCACTCTACGAACCCTAAACCAGGCGGAGCCCAAAAACCATTCAGTGCGCACGCGCGGGACCCAACCAATCCCTCCCCTCCTCCTCATCCGTTCCCCGCCCACTTCCAATCCACCCGTCGAACCCACATCCAACCGAATAAACCAAAACTTTTACGACTTTTAACCGATTCCCCAACAACTTCAACACACAAAATAAATTAAAATTAATTCAAAATCTCCCCCATTCTTCAAATTTTCAGTCAAATATCAAATTAAATAATTAAATATTGTTTATAAATAAACTAAATTATTGTTCGGGAGGCAATAATTGGAAAAAATACGAAGAAAAACCAAGAAAAAAGTGGAGGAAATATGAATGATGTAAAATTTGGTGTAGAACCAAAAAAAGCATTTTTTCGAAAAAGCGCATTATGATATGAAGGACGGTAGGTGAAAGGTCTCGAAAGGTGCTACGCTCGTCTCCATTGGTGGCGGAAAAAGGAACTAAAAAGACACGCCGGTGTACGAACCGGCAACGCCGCCCTCTCTTCCCCACTGTAATTATGTAACGGCTTTTTTTTTTCTTTCTCTCCTCACTCTCTTTCTCTCTCTCTTTCCCTTCCGCCTGGGCAGAAAACAGTCCTCCCGCTTATTTGCCGACGCTTTATTTTAAATTTCTTTTTTTTTTTTTTTTTTTTTTTTTTTTTTTTTTTTTTTAAATTTTATAGGTATGTATTATTTTTTGGGTTAAGTTTTGAAGGACGACAGATGTTCATCCGCCATGCTGTTGCCCAAACAAAGGGGCACCTGGCTTCCAGATCCTTTTTTTTTTTTTTTTTTTTTTTTTTTCGCTCTTTTCTTTCGGAGGCCTCGAAATGACCTTGCCCACAACTTGTGCTACATTATAAGTTTTAAAATCAGGTAAAAAAAAAAAAGCTTTTCCAACCGTTCGGAGAATCGGGGGGATATGACCAGTATCCGCTAGTCAGCGTTTAAAAGAGCCCAGTCATGCTTTGCCATCAAAAAACGTTAAAATCGAGGGGGAAAAAAAGAGAGACAAATTTTTTTAATAATGGTGAAACGATCCCCCCCTCCCTCCCCCCCAAAATGCCGAAATGCATTTGGACCATGCAGTACAGCGGAGCCTTAAGAAAAAGCCGTTTAATCACTTTTTTGCCTTGGTTTTATTTAGTCAAATATGCAGGAAGCGAGCTATTCGTCTATTTTCCTCCTGTAAATCAAAGGATTTTTTGTAGTTTTCCTCGGTAATTTTATATTTACTTTTTTGAGTGAGAAACCCCATTTTTTCAGGACTTTGGAAAGCTTTTCTCATATTTTTTTTCCCCGTTTATATCGGGTTTTATCCCTTTTTTAACTAGTTTTATCCGTTTTTAACTATTCGTTCCCCTTTTGTGTTGGATTTAACCTTTTTAACTGGTTTTATCCCTTTTATCGGGTTTTATCCCATTTTTTAACTAGTTTTATTGTGTTTTAACTATTTGTTCCCCTTTTGTATTGGATTTATCCCTTTTTAACTGGCTATATCCCTTTTTTATCGAGTTTAGCCCTTTTTTTTCTCCATTATCCTCGGTTTTTTTTACGGAGAAATACCTTTAGCAAAAAAAAAAAAACGCCTATTTTAAAAGGATTTTTTGGAAGTTTTCCTCGGAATTTCGACAGAAAAGCTCCATTTTTTTTAGGATTTTGGAAGCTTTTTTAATTTTTTTTTTTTTTTAAAGCAAAAAACCCCATTTTTAAAGGATTTTAGGTAGTGTTCCTCGGTATTTTTTTGACAGAGAAATCCCATGTTTGCAGGACTTTGAGAAGCTTTTCTCATTTTTTATAGCAGAAAAACCCATTTTTAAAGGATTTTTTGATAGTTTTTCTTGCATTTTTGAGAGATAAACCTCATTTTTTTCAGGAAGTTTTTCATATTTTTTTTTGTTTTAGCAGAAAATCCCAATTTTTATAGGATTTTCAGTAGTTTCCTCGGTTATTGACAGAAAAGCTCCATTTCTAAAGGGATTTAGGAAGCTTGTCTAATTTTCTTTACAGAAAAACCCCACTTTTCAAGGATTTTTTGATAGTTTTCCTCGGATTTTTGACAGAAAAGCTCCATTTTTCAGGGCTTTGGGAAGGTTTTCTCATTTTTTTTTTAAGCAGAATAACGCCATTTTTCAAGGTTTATTTGCTAGTTTTCCTTGCATTTGTGCAAGACAAACCTCATTTCTTCAGGACTTTGGAAAGTTTTTCACTTCTTTAGCAGAAAAAGCACGTTTTTAAAGGATTTTTCTTCGGTTTTAATATATTTTTTTTTACAGAGAAACCCCATTTTTCAGGACTTTCTCATTTTTTTAAAGCAAAAAACCCCATTTTTAAAGGATTTTTTAGCTAGTTTTCCTCGGATTTTCGACAGAAAAGCTCCATTTTTAAAGGAATTTGGGAAGCTTTTCGTATTTTTTTTAGATGAAAAAACCGCAATTTTAATGGATATTTAGGCTGTTTTCTTCGGATTTTGACAAAAAAGCTCCATTTTTCAGGGCTTTGGGAAGCTTTTCTCATATTTTTTTTCCCGTTTATATCGGGTTTTATCCCTTTTTTAACTAGTTTTATTCCGTTTTTAACTACATATTCGCTCCCCTTTTGTGTTGGATTTAACCGTTTTTAACTGGTTATATCCCTTTTTATCGGGTTTTATCCCATTTTTTAACTGGTTTTATTGTGTTTTTTAACTATTTTTTCCCCTTTTGTATTGGATTTATCCCTTTTTCAAAGGATTTTTTGGTACTTTTTCTTGGTTTTTGAAAGAAAAGAGCCATTTTTAAAGGACTTTAGGAAGCTTTTCTCACTTTTTTTAGGCAGAAAAACCCAATTTTTACAAAATTATTAGGAGTTTTCCTTTCCTGGGGAAAAAAAGTTTTTAAAGGATTTATAGTAGTTTTCTGGGTTATTAACTTTCTTAAAGAAGTTATTGTGATACCCTCGACGTCGGATTTTTGGGGAAGGGTCTTCCAGACCCCGGGGGTCAACTCGAATATTGATCTTTGCCGATTTCGTCTGTGGTGCCGGCCGGCCGTAGCATTTTTTTTTTCCGGAACACTTTACATTGAACGTGAACTTCCCCTCCGTTATTCTTCACCTTCCTTAAACTTTCCCTCCTTTATACTTCCCCCCTTCCTAAACTTCTTCTCTGTTATACTTCCCTCCTTAATACTTCCCCCTCCTATATTGTTCCTTCTCTTTAAAGAAGTTTTCGATGGAAGATATTCAAACTAGTATTTTAACTAGTTGTTCGCCTCTTAATCGGTTTTATCCCTTTTTATCGGATTTTATCCCTTCTTTAACTAGTTTAATTCCATTTTTAACTGGTTTTCCCCCCTCTTTGATCGGTTTTATCCCTTTTTAACTGGTTTTATCGCTTTTTATCGGGTTTTATCCCTTCTTTAACTAGTTTTATTCCATATTTATCTAGTTTTTTTCCCCTTTTAACTGATTTTATCCCTTTTTAATCGGGTTTATCCCTTCTTTAACTAGTTTTATTCCATTTTTTCGAGTTTTTCTCCTTTTTAATAGGTTTTATCCCTTTTAACTTCCTTAAAGAAGTTATTGTGATACCCTCGACGTCGGGTTTTTGGGGTAGGGTCTTCCAGACCCCGGAGGGTCAAATCGAATCTTCATCGACCTCAACTTTGTCTGTAGTTCCGGCCGGCCGTATCATTCTTCAACCGCACCCACCCTTTTTTCCCGGCGTTATTTCCCAACGGGTGGTATACATCAAACGGTCCCCTCAAAGGGACTTTTCCATTTGCCTAAATGCCCGAATAACTCCCACTCAAGGCTGAAGAACCTCAAAAGACTCGTGGGAAAGGATTTTCCCACAAAAAAAAAAAAAAAAACTTTCAAATAATCGGCGAACGTCAATCATGGTGAGAAAATGAGGTTATCGCCTTTTAACTAAATCAGAAACGCCTGCCCTACTTAGCATCGTATGATGGCATTTAAATTAACTTCCTAAGTTATTTTTTATAAATTTTTAAAACGGGCGAGGAAGAAGTGCTCTTCCGCCAATGGGGGACGAATCCTCGGGCCAACTCCCCCGTTTTTCTGCCCGAAAGAAATCCCCATTTCAACAGATTTACGAATGTCAGATTGTTGAGACATTTTTATGGCGTTTTCCTCCATTTTTTGGCGGACAAACACCATTTTTAGAGGATATTTGGACGTTTTTTCTGTGTTTATCTTTCCCCCAAAGCCCCCATTTCATCAGATTTACGATCATTTCTCCAATCTGTCATTAGGGCGTTTTCCTCCATTTTTTGGCTGACAAACACCATTTTTAGATGATATTTGGACGTTTTTTTTCTGTGTTTCTCTTCCCCCAAAAGCCCCCATTTCAACAGATTTACGATCATTGCTCCAAATCTGTCAACCAAGAGACATTTTCGGCGTTTTCCTCCATTTTTGGCTGACAAACACCATTTTTAGATGATATTTGGACGTTTTTTCTGTTTTCTCTTCCCCCAAAAGCCCCCATTTCACCAGATTTACGATCTTTTCTCCAAATCTGTCGGCCAGAGACTTTTTTAGGGCGTTTCCCTACAATCTTTGGCTGACAAACACCATTTTTCGAGGATATTTGGACGTTTTTCTTGTGTTTATCTTTCCCCCAAAAGCCCCCATTTCATCAGTTTTACGATCATTTCTCCAAATGTGTCATTAGGGCGTTTTCCTCCTTTTTTTGGCTGACAAACACCATTTTTAGAGAGAGGATATTTGGACGTTTTTTCCGCGTATCTCTTCCTCTAAAAGCCCCCATATCAACAGATTTACGATCATTTCTCCAAATCTGTCGGCCAAGAGACTTTTTGACGGCGTTTCCCTACATTCTTTGGCTGACAAACACCATTTTTCGAGGATATTTGGACGTTTTTTTTCCGGTGTTTATCTTTCCCCCAAAAGCCCCCATTTCATCAGTTTTACGATCATTTCTCCAAATCTGTCATTAGGGCGTTTTCCTCCATTTTTTGGCTGACAAACACCATTTTTAGATGATATTTGGACGTTTTATCTGTGTTTCTCTTCCCTAAAAAGCCCCCATATCATCAGATTTACGAACTTTTCACCAAATCTGACGGCCAAGAGACTTTTTTACGGCGCGGGCGTTTCCCTCAGTTTTTCGGCAAAAGACATTAGTCAGATTGTTGAATTTTGATGTCTGAATGTATGTTAAGAAGTTGATGTTTTAAGTTGTAATTAAAAAGGGCCCCCTCGAGGGATAGACGGAAAAGGAACGTGTTCCGAGAGTAAAATGGCGGTCGTCTCATTAAACATTCAACCCTCAACTTCCGTTCTTTTTTTTTCTTCTTCCTACTCTCTCGCTCTCCCAGCTCCCTCACAGCGTAAGTGATGGGTGCGAGGGAAATCGATCGATCATTCGCATTTCATCTAATTTTCAAGGCGCGACAGAAAAATAGACGCCCGGAGGTGTCGATGGAAACGCCCGAAGAAAACTACCAAATTTGCCCGGGTTTTCGCCCATTATTTTAAACTAGTTTTTCTACCTCTTTTGAAGTATTTATTCCTTGTTTAATTGATTCATTTCCTTTTAACTGGGGTTTACCCCCCCCCCCCCTCCTTTTTTTTTAAAACGGTTTTATCCCTTTTAACAGGCTTCGACCATTTTTAAATCGTTTTAACCCTTTTTTTAACTAGTTTTTTCCAATTTTATTTAAATAGTTGTTCCACTTTTTAATCGGGTTTATCCCTTTTTAACTAGCTTATCCATTTTTAACCCCTTTTACCGGTTTTATACCCATTTAGCGGTTTTATCCCTTTTTTAACTAGTTATATTACATTTTTTAAGTAGTTGTTCCCCTTTTAACTTCCTTAAAGAAGTTATTGTGATACCCTCGACGTTGGGTTTTTGGGGAAGGGTCTTCCAGACCCCGTAGGATTCAATTCGAATATGGATCTACACCGATCTCAACTTTGTCTGTTGTGCCAAATGCTCGTAGCATTTTTTTCCGGAACACTTTACGGCCACTGTTTTCATCCGATTTTCACCAAATTTTCACCAATTACTCCTTATTTTTTAATAATTTTTGGTGTAAAAAATTGCCACTTTTTAATAATTTTTTTTTAGTAGGGAAAAATTTCATACTTCTACCCATTACGAGAGGCACATCCCGAGCGAGGCCAAAGAGCCCATTATTTCTACCTTGACACTTAAAAAAAAAAAAAAAAAAAAAAAAAAACTCAAATTTAAGAAGAAAACCCGGAAAATTTTTCAAAAAAATAAAACTTTTTGACAAAAAAAACTTGAAAATTTTTCGAAAAAAAAACTCGGAAAATTTAAAAAAAAATCTTCCCCCTCCCTTATACTCCCCCTTATACTTCCCCCTCCTTTATACTTTCACTCCGTTCGTTATACTTTCGTTCCCTTATACTTCCCCCTCCGTTATACTCCCCTCCGTTATACTCTCCCTCCGTTATACTCCCCCTCCTATATTGTTACTTCTCTTAAGGAAGTTTTCGTTGTAAGCTCTTCAAGGCAGTACTTTAATCTGTTTTATCCCTTTTTAACTGGCTTTTACTCTTTTTATCGGGTTTGATCCCTTTTTTAACTAGTTTTATTGCGTTTTTAACTATTGGTTCCCCTTTTGTGTTGGATTTATCCCTTTTTAACTGGTTATATCCCCTTTTATCGGGTTTTATCCCTTTTTTAACTAGTTTTATTGCGTTTTTAACTATTTTTTCCCATTTTGTATTGGACTTATCCCATTTTAACTGGCTTTATCATTAACTGGTTTTATCCCTTTTTATCGGATTTTATCCCATTTTTAACTACTAGTTTTATTCAGTTTTTAATTGTTTTTTCCCCTTGTTATTCGGTGTTATCCCTTTAGGTATTTAATCTCTTTTATCCCTTGTTTAACTAGTTTTATTGCGTTTTTAACTATTTGTTCCCCTTTTCTATAGGACTTATCCGTTTTTAACTGGTTATATCTCTTTTTATCGAGTTTAGCCCTTCTTTTCCCCATTATTAAACTACTACCTCTTTTTCTCTCGATTTTTCCACGCCTATTTCTAGCAAGTTCGACGAATGATTTTGGCAAATGAGTTCTTTAATTTCCCTAAAGATAATTATTGTATTACCTTAAAGATATATATTGTATTACCCTCCATTTACGGTTTTCTTGGAGAGGATCTTTGTCTGAAGGTTTTTTAGGCAGAAAAACTGATGAGAAAGATCAGAAAACCGAAAGAAAGGCGATAGAAAAAATCTCCCTGAGACATAAGAGAGTAGAAAACCTCCCAAAAACAATTTTTTCGTGGAGATAAAAAGAGATATAATGAAAACCCGACGTGGAGGGTATCACAAAAACTTCTTTAAGAAAGTTAAAAGTGTTTATAGGCGGAGGAGAGAAGAAAAGATTGAGAGAGGCCTCTAAAATGAGACGTCACGACGTTTATGGGGGGACCACAAGGTTGGTGTTGAGTAAGCCGGGTAGCAGTCGTTCGTTGTGGTCCAGTCAGCGATATTCCTACTCACACGCCCACACACGGTTCAATACTCTCCTGCCCCCCCCTTCACCAGTTCCCTCCCATCCAAATACACAATTGGAATTTCCAATTTTACCCTAAGCACCCCATAACATCAAAAAGATTAAGTTCTCCGCGGAAACCAGTTAGATTTACAGGGTAGACAACTTAGACCTTTTAGAAGGGCCTTTAGAAGAGCTTTCCAAAAAGTGCTTTTTTAAGAAAATCGGTCAAGCCATTCCTGAGATATCCGCGTTTTAATTTTGAATTAAGAATATTCACTTTTTAAGATTTATTCTCAAATATCTGAAAAACTGTTAAATGTACAGGGTTGACAACTTAGACGTTATTGAAGGGCCTTTAAAAGAGCTTTCCAAAAAGTGCTTATTGAAGAAATCGGTCTAGCCATTCCTGAGATATCCGCGTTTTAATTTTGAATTAAGAATATTCACTTTTTTAGATTTATTCTCAAATATCTGAAAAACTGATAGATGTACAGGGTTGACAACTTAGACGTTATTGAAAGGCCTTTAAAAGAGCTTTCCAAAAAGTGCTTATTTAAGAAAATCGGTCCAGCCGTTCCTGAGATATTCGCGGTTTAATTTTGAATTGGGGAACATTCACTTTTTTAGATTTATTCTCAAATATCCGAAAAACTGTTAGATGTACAGGGTTGACAACTTAGACGTTATTGAAGGGCCTTTAAAAGAGCTTTCCAAAAAGTGCTTTTTTAAGAAAATCGGTCCAGCCGTTCCTGAGATATTCGCGTTTTTAATTTTCAGCTTCATTTGTAATTGAGGCGACCCTGTGACCTTCATTTTCGCGTAGCTCATTACAGCATTATTTCCGTCGTGGGTGGCGTGAGGGGTAAATGTCGATACCTCCCCCTTTCAAATCAAACGAGGGAGCGAAATCCCTGCTAAATGATGAACCCCGGTGGCGAAGGAGTGGGGGAGAGGCTCGCAGTACCTTCGACTCGTGCACAAAAAGGTGAAGGATATACCATTGGAACCGGGTCAAAATAGTTCCACCCTTACTTCCGTGGTCACCATTTTTTGGATGCCCCTAGTCAGGCCCACAGGTCTGCCAACCATAAGCTGCCAGACAGGTTTACCAACGCATCAACCTTCAGGTTGGACAATCCCATCGTTAAAAATTCATGAGATATAACAGATGGCCGAATAGGACTTCCCGCCACCCTTCATCATAGAGAGTATTGATTTTTTACTTATATCCTCCGATCCTAAATCTATCGGCCTGAAAACCCCCCCTTTTTTCTCATTTCTTCAGACGTTTTCCTCGGTTTTTCAGGAAAACCCGATTTTCGCATTCCCCAGATTTCGCATGGCGGAGCAGGTCTTTCGCCAGCGGGATGAAACGCTCGTTAGGCCTGTTTTTTAGCCAATTGTAAGGCATTCGCCTCACTTTTTGGTGGTTGGTCAGCCTGTCTTTCCCAAAATAAGAGGGAAAAACAATGTCGCCCAGGGGTACCAACCTTGCCAAACGACAAACACGTTTTGGTAGACCGCGAGCGACCGCGACGCCTGGAAGCGAAGACTGAAGACTCCCAAATGGGGAGAAAGACAGTGGGAACTCTTGGAGGTCTTCCCAGTGCTACCATGTGGCACAGGTCTAGCTGTCTCCCCAGTGCTACCAACATCGCTGATCCCAGACTCCGAAAATGTTTTTTTGAAAAATTGTTATATCGTTTTGTTAGACCGAAAGACCCCGGGCGACGCCTGGAAGCGAAGACTGAAGACTCCCAAATGGGGGACAGTGGGAACTCTTGGAGGTCTTCCCAGTGCTACCATGTGGCACAGGTCTAGCTGTCACTGCTACCAACATCGCTGATCCCAGACTCCGAAAATGTATTTTTGAAAAATTGTTATATCGTTTTGGTAGACCGAAAGACCGCGGGCGACGCTTGGAAGCGAAGACTGAAGACTCCCAAATGGGGGACAGTGGGAACTCTTGGAGGTCTTCCCAGTGCTACCATGTGGCACAGGTCTAGCTGTCAGTGCTACCAACATTGCTGATCCCAGACTCCGAAAATGTATTTTTGAAAAATTGTTATATCGAAGGGCGGCCCTCCACCCCATTTCTCGCTATCAGATACACCCTATTGACGTCATCATGTTATCGACTCCAAGATCCTATTCTAACAGAAATTCAATATTCACCCCAAAAGTGCATTACGTCAAGCCTAATCCTCTATAGACAGCCGGTGAAGGATATTCCATTGGAACCGTCAAAATATCCTTCCCTCCGTGGTCGCCATTTTTTGGATGCCCCCTGTCAGGCTCACAGGTCTGCCAACTATAAGCTGCCAGACAGGTTTACCAACGCATCAACCTTATTTTCCTTTCCATCCTAAACCTCAAGGCCGCCAAATCTTCCTAATCACCTTGAAAATGTCGAGGAGGATTTTCTCGTTTCCAATTACATATCTTCCCCTCTTTTATCAATTAAAATTGCTGTAATACCTTCTCCATCGGGAGCGCCCGGATGGTCTGAAAGGAAATTGAGAGGGTTGATGCGTTGGCAGATCTGTAGGTCTGGCAGCTTATAGTTGGCAGACCTGTGGGCCTGACAAGGCTCCTAATCACCTTGAAAATGTCGACATTCATAATACCTACTCTAATACCTTCTCCTTCAGGAGCGCCCGGATGGTCTGGAAGGAAATTGAGAGGGTTGATGCGTTGGCAGACCTGTAGGTCTGGCTGCTTATAGTTGGCAGACCTGTGGGCCTGACAAGGCTCCTAATCACCTTGAAAATGTCGACATTTTTAGCAGATCCTCATTATAGTAAGGAGGATTTTCTCGTTTACAATTAACTTCCCCTCTTTCATCAATTGAAATTGCTGTAATACCTTCTCCTTCCGGAGCGCCCGAGTCTGAAAGGAAATTAAGAAGATTGATGCGTTGGCAAACCTGTAGGTCTGGCAATAGTTGGCAGACCTGTGGGCCTGACAAGGCTCCTAATCACCTTGAAAATGTCGACATTCATAATACCTACTCTAATACCTTCTCCTTCAGGAGCGCCCGGATGGTCTGGAAGGAAATTGAGAGGGTTGATGCGTTGGCAGACCTGTAGGTCTGGCTGCTTATAGTTGGCAGACCTGTGGGCCTGACAAGGCTCCTAATCACCTTGAAAATGTCGACATTTATAATACCTACTCTAATACCTTCTCCTTCAGGAGCGCCCGGATGGTCTGAAAGGAAATTGAGAAGGTTGATGCGTTGGCAAACCTGTAGGTGTGGCAATAGTTGGCAGACCTGTGGGCCTGACAAGGCTCCTAATCACCTTGAAAATGTCGACATTTATAATACCTACTCTAATACCTTCTCCCTCAGGAGCGCCCGGATGGTCTGAAAGGAAATTGACAAGGTTGATGCGTTGGCAGAACTGTAGGTCTGGCAGCTTATAGTTGGCAGACCTGTGGGCCTGACAAGGCTCCTAATCACCTTGAAAATGTCGACATTTATAATACCTACTCTAATACCTTCTCCTTCGGGAGCGCCCGAGTCTGAAAGGAAATTGAGAAGGTTGATGCGTTGGCAAACCTGAAGGTCTGGCAATAGTTGGCAGACCTGTGGGCCTGGCAATTGGACACCTCATGAAAATCACGAAAAGCGGGGGATGGTAACGAGCGTCGAGGGACCTGTTGGTCCGCCCATCGCTGGGCTTGGAGTGAGGAAATACGAGAGCGTGAGTAATAGTGGATACCTGATCGATACCGAACAGCTGCTTTTAACGAGAGTCACTCCCTACCACCGGCGATCTTTTTTCCCCGAATACAAAACCCATTTCGACTCCTTATACTATCCTCCAAAAAAGTAGCAACGATTATTTATTAAGTTTTGATTGGAGAAGTCCCTTAGGGAAGGATGTTTACTTTGATCTGCGCCCTTCAAAGGATATCCCAGATATGATTGAACCCTCTCAGCAGAAACAATCCAATTCCATCGAAAACAATCTTCAAGGGTTCGTGAAATTTTTCAAGGGGAACTCCGATATATTACGGACATGTTAAAAGGCGAGAGGTTTAAAAGGAAGTGTGGAAGGAAAGATAAGTGGGGAGCAGATAAGGGGAAAGATAACACGAGGGGTCCTACAGGGAAGTGCAGTTCAATACAAAACTGGGGCTTCAGACAGCGTTGGCAAACCTGTAGGTCTGGCATAGTTGGCAGACCTGTTGGCCTGACAAGGGGCAAATGGACATGAAAATGGTTCGCCATTTTTGCGAATTTTATCAATCTATTTGGGCACTTTATAGTTCGCTAAAAAAGCGCGACACGGTGCAAATTTGGTGAAAATCTGACGAAATGCGGGTGTACTACGCAAAAAAGCGACGAGTACCTCGTGGTAAAACGTACCTTCCCCGGGAAGGGCGCTAGTAACTTCCCTTTGAGAAAGCTATTTTTTTAACTTATTATTCCATTTTTTTAACTAGTTGTTCCCTTTTTTAACAAGCTTCATCCATTTTTAATTGGTTTTATCCCTTTTTTAACTAGTTTTATACCTTTTTATCGGGTTTTATCCCTTTTTTAACTAGTTTTATTCATTTTTAACTGGTTTTATCCCCTTTTTTTAAAACTAGTTTTATTCATTTTTAACAGGTTTTATCCCTTTTTTAACTAGTTTTATTAATTTTTAACTGGTTTTATACCTTTTTATCGGGTTTAATCCCTTTTTTAACTAGTTTTATTCATTTTTAACTGGTTTTATCCCCTTTTTTTAAACTAGTTTTATTCATTTTTAACTGGTTTTATCCCTTTTTTAACTAGTTTTATTCATTTTTAACTGGTTTAATCCCTTTTCTAACTAGTTTTATTTATTTTTTACTGGTTTTATCCCCTTTTTTTAACTAGTTTTATTCATTTTTAACTGGTTTTATCCCTTTTTTAACTAGTTTTATTCATTTTTAACTGGTTTTATCCCTTTTTAACTAGTTTTATTTATTTTTTATAAAATAAAGGGGATAAAACCTTCTTTTCCCGTATGTTACCGGTATAATATAATAACTTCCCGAATGCTAACGAAAATTTAAAGGGGATAAAACCAGTTAAAAGTGAATACAACTAGCTAAAAAAGGGATAAAACCCGATAAAAAGGTATAAAACCAGTTAATTTTAATTTTTAACCAGTTATTTTTTACTGGTTTTATACCTTTTTATCGGGTTTTATCCCTTTTTTAACTGGTTTTATTCCCTTTTTTCAAGTACTTATTCCCTGTTTAATAGGTTCATTCCTATTTAACTGGGGGTTTATCCCCTTTATACCCTTCCCCGGGGAAGGGCGCTACAATAACTTCCCGAAAGCTATTTCGATTCCTGTAAGCCAGCTCCGCAGGCAGAGCGGCCGGAAGACAACGCTTCTAATCCCCGCAGAAATCCATTCCTTCAGCTGCACGGGTTCCCTCGTGCAAAAAAGAGACTTCAGCTTGTGGTAATACGCACCTTCCCTTGGGAAGAGCGCTGCAATCCGCAAGCTATTTCGATTCCTTTATGCCAGCTCCGCAGGCAGAGCGGCCGGAAGACGACGCTCCCAATCCCCGCAGAAATCCATTCCTCCGCACGGGTTCCCTCCTGTGGAGACTTCCAGGATAAATAAGCACAAAATTTCAAGTATAAATGTATTGAAAAACTTATTTACATCAATTATACAATCAGGAGAAAAACCTGTCGAGGGTACTAAAATAATTTTTCTACGATTTTTTTTTTCTGCAATAAGAACGAAGACAATGGTGGGTTCCTCGCAAAATAAAAGAAAATGTACAAAAGGAGATCCGTAGAGGCACTAAATTAAATCAGTTCTTTTTATATAGGGATTGAAGGGCATACCTTGTTTATTCCAAAAAATATACAAATCAGTCGAATTTCGTATACTTAGGTTGACCTAGGGACGAATTGGTTGGCGAGGAGGGGGCGGTTGAGCATCCAATGAAGGGGAGGCTCGGGTAACCTGGGGATACGCGTACCGCTAAGATCTAAGGCGGCGTCGTCGATTTTGGCTTTTTTGACACCTTTGTCGTCTTCGGTGTTTTCCTTTTTTCGACGTCTTGTATCGCCTTCAGCGCAGGCACGGGACGTTTCGTCTTCTCCTTCCCTTTCATGTCAGCAGCACGTAGAAACTCGATGGAAACATCAGGGGTGATGTCACGCGTTTTAGGGCTAGGATTCTCCTGCGTGATTTCGCAAGCGTTCTGCGCTTTACGGAGTTCGTCGAGTTTACGCTTTAATATGTGCATCTCTTTGCTCACTTTGGCAACGTCGGTTTCCTTCTCGGGGCTTTTCGGCTTCTCCATTTTCTGGAAGCGGTTGTTGAGCCAATTCGCCAGGCGGGATTCCGTCGGGAGCACAGGTGAGTTTTTCGATTTGTACAGCTGCTGTATCCTTTGGTCCAACGTAGGGCCCGTTTTGCTGATCACTCCTCCAGGGACGAGTGGCTTCAAGTTTTTACGAATCGGCGGACGAGGAATGCATGGAAGTTTATGCGTCATAGGCGCGTCTTTTTCTGCAGGCTGCGTTGTTATCGTGAGGCTTCCATTGGTCGTTTTTACAGTCACTTCCGGTCTTTCGGGAACTCCGTTCTGTTTCTGCACGGGTTTCGGCGTCGCGGGCCAAATCGGGTTGATTTTCGGCATCGACGGAAGCGGTTTCGGAGAAGCGATATTCTTCAAAGCAGGAACAGGACTTGTCGACTTCAACTTGGGACTTGACGGCGGGCTTTTGGGCTTGATCAAAGGCGGACTTTTGGGCTTCAATGGCGGACTTTTTGCAGGATGCAACGTCGGGCTTTTGGGGGATGACGGTTTTGGGATGGCAGGAGGTAAAGAGGAAGGGTCGACTCTTGGGTTTCCTTTTGTCAGGCTTATCTTAAGCGGAGGGACCGTCAACTCCGAACTTTTCGATTCCGTTTTCTGCAGCGGCTTATACTGCACAGGACTTATCTTTGAATCGCTGAACGCAAACGGATCCTTCTCCTCTTTCTTCCACGGTAGTTTCTTCATATTATTCTTCGCTAATGCAGAAGCAATTTTGTTGACTGAAAACTTCGGGTTGAGCTTACCATTGAGGATCTTTTTATTGTAGTATTCCGTCCCAGGGCGAGGAGTGTTGGGCGCTTTTGGATAAGAAAAAGGTTTAGGGAGAAGAAACTCGTGGTCTTTCTCATCTTTTTTCGTCTTCTCATCGACGACGTTACCCAAAGATAAGAGAACACTGACCGAAAGCTCGTCCTGCTTGGACATCTGACGTACGCCATTAGGAACCTCCGCTTTTTCTTCTTTTTTCTCAACTTTTGAAACCGGATCTACGATCTTCTCAGGGGAATTCTCTTTGGCTTTTTTCTCATCGACTTTTGCCTCAACTACTTCAGTCTTTTCTTCCACTTTCGGCTCTTCTTTGGCTTCTTTCACTTCCATCGGCGGCATCAGCTTCTGCAGAAAATCCGGCATTCGGTAATAAAACCGCATAGGACCATTCTGCACAGCAAAAAATCCATTATATTTAAGAAATTTAAAGAAAAATGACTTTTTACCCTTTTCCATGTGTAAATGTAGGCGATGTCCATCAAAGAATACGAGTCGGGAAGAGATTCTCGTCTATACAGAATTTCGACCTGAGGAAAAAAAAAAAAAAAAAAAAAAAAAAAAAAAAAAAAAAAAAAACGGGTGGTTAAATTAAATTTGACGGGAGGGGAAAAAGGCCTTGGCTTACATTTTACTTTTTTTCCTTCTCGGCAAGTGAAGGCAGCGTTGCCAATCCAACCTGTCCTCTTTTTTTAAGCCCCCCCTCCAGGATTTTAGTGACAAAACTACTTGAGAGATTTTGTTTTGTTTATTTCCTCCCAAAAAGCGATAATGGAGGGTAATACAATACATTATCTTTAGGGAAATTAAAGAACTCATTTGCCTAAATCATTCGCTGAACTTGACAGAAGTAAGTGGTAAAATCGAGAGAAAAAGAGGTAAAAGTAGTTAGATAATGGGGAAAAAAAAGGGTAAAAAGGGGATATAACCAGTTAAAAAGGGATAAGTCCAATACCAAAGGGGAACAAATAGTTAAAAACGGAATAAAACTAGTTAAAAATGGGATAACACTAGTTAACTAGTTCTATTCCATTTTTATCTAGTTTTTCCCTTTTTAATCGCTTTTAACCCTTTTAAACTGGTTTTATCCCTTTTTAACTGGTTTTATCCCTATTTTATCGGTTTTATCCCTTTTTTAACTAGTTTTATTGCGTTTTTATCTATTTGTCCCCCTTTTTTAATCGCTTTTATCCCTTTTAACTGGCTTTATCTTTAACTGGTTTTATCCCTTTTTATATAGTATTTTCCCTTTTTTAAGTAGTTTTATTCCATTTTTATCTAGTTTTTCCCTTTTTAATCGCTTTTATCCCTTTTTAACTGGTTTTATCCCTATTTTATCGGGTTTTATCCCTTTTTCACCTAGTTTTATTGCGTTTTTAACTATTTGTCCCCCTTTTTAATCGCTTTTACCTTTTTTTAACTAGCTTAATCTTTAAAAAAGGGAAAATACTCGATAAAAAGGGATAAAACCAGTTAAAGATAAGCCAGTTAAAAAGGGATAAAGCGATTAAAAAAGGGGGACCAATAGATAAAAACGCAATAAAACTAGTTAAAAAAGGGATAAAACCGATAAAATAGGGATAAATCAGTTAAAAAGGGATAAAAGCGATTAAAAAAGGGGACATATAGATAAAAACGCAATAAAACTAGTTAAAAAAGGGATAAAACTAGTTGAAAATGGATAAAGCCAGTTAAAATTGGGATAAAACTGATTAAAAAGGGGAACCAACAATTAAAACCGCAATAAAACTAGTTAAAAAAAGGGTAAGACCAGTTAAAAAAGGGGGAAAACCAGTTAAAGATAAAGCCAGTTAAAAAAGGGGAAAACTAGATAAAAATGGAATGAACTAGTTAAAAAAGAGAAAATACTCGATAAAAGGGGATAAAACCAGTTAAAGATAATCCAGTTAAAAAAAAGGGATAAACCGATTAAAAAGGGGAACCAATAGTTAAAAACGCAATAAAACTAGTTAAAAAAGGGATAAAACCCACTAAAAAGGGATATTACCAGTTGAAAAGGATAAATACAAAACAAAGAGTGAACAAATAGTTAAAAACGAAATAAAACTAGTTAAAAAAGGAATAAAAGTTTTATCATAAAACACGATAAAAAGGAATAAAAACAATTAAAAAGGGATAAAAACAATTAAAAATGGATAAAGCCAGTTAAAAAGGGGTTAAAGCGGATTACAAAGGGGAACAACTAGTTAAAAGTAATAAAACCCGTTAAAAAAAAGGGGGGAAAAATAAAATTTACCTAAAAATTTTGCTTAACTTGCCAGTAAAATCGAAAGAAAAACTGAAAGAACTAGTTAAAAGAACCAGATAAAACGGGCTAAAACCCAATAAAAATGGATAAACTCAGTTAAAAAGGGATAAAGACATTAAAAAGAAGAAAAACTAGTTAAAAATCGTAATAAAATCAGTTAAAAAGGGATAAAACCAGTTAAAAGTACAAGTTCTGTATCCCTTTAAAAGAAATAAACAAAAGATTTTTGGGTCAACATTTTTTTGATAAAATTATAAATTATATGGTCAACAACCTCGTCAAAACAAAAGCTGATTGTCCCAAGGTTGACTCAACATTTTCAAGATTCTTTTAATTTCGTGATTTATTGGAATTCGCTTATTTTCTCAAAAAGACCGAAGAACCCTTCGTTTTTTTTAAAAATCGATTTGGGCACAGGAAAAAATTAGGAGAATATGAGGGGGTTTGTTGATAATCAATGCCTTCTAAATCGAGGATCAGATGGCAATCCTTGATTAAATTCATGGAGAATCCAAAGCCTTCTAGAGTTTGGACGCCATGATGGAAAAGCAACCAGGCTGACGTCACAGAAGACAGGCTGGCGTAAGCCCATGCCTTCTAAATCGAGGATCCGATTTGGGAATCCTTGATTACATTCATGGAGAATCCAAAGCCTTCTAGGGTTTGGACGCCATGATGGAAAAGCAACCAGGCTGACGTCACAGAAGACAGGCTGGCGTAAGCCCATGGAATGCCTTCTAAATCGAGGATCCGATTTGGGAATCCTTGATTATATTCATGGAGAATCCAAAGCCTTCTAAGGTTTGGACGCCATGATGGAATAGCAACCAGGCTGTCGTCACAGAAGACAGGCTGGCGTAAGCCCATGCCTTCTAAATCGAGGATCCGATTTGGGAATCCTTGATTATATTCATGGAGAATCCAAACCTTCTAGGGTTTGGACGCCATGATGGAAAAGCTACCGGGCTGACGTCACAGAAGACAGGCTGGCGTAAGCCCATGCCTTCTAAATCGAGGATCCGATTTGGGAATCCTTGATTATATTCATGGAGAATCCAAACCTTCTAGGGTTTGGACGCCATGATGGAAAAGCTACCAGGCTGACGTCACAGAAGACAGGCTGGCGTAAGCCCATGCCTTCTAAATCGAGGATCCGATTTGGGAATCCTTGATTATATTCATGGAGAATCCAAAGCCTTCTAGGGTTTGAACGCCATGATGGAAAAGCTACCGGGCTGACGTCACAGAAGACAGGTTGGCGGCAAAGCCCTTTAAAAAGAGAGAAATACTTACATTACAATTAGGAGGAAGACCGTATTTTGACGAATGAACTTTTTAAGGTGAGCCATTTTAAAAGCGGCCGGACACTGAAGGAAGCGTTTTGTCCCTGGGGTCGCCTCCTAGGGGGAAAAAAAAGTTAGCAACTTGCACAAAAAGAATAAAATTCTTCACCTTTTCCTGCTTCTGTTTAGGGCTGTTGTTATTGTTCGACCAGACTTCTTTTTCGAGTTCGCTAAAAAAGACGTAAAAAAAAATTAATAAGTCATAAAATGGTTCAAGACGTGAGTAGGAATAGGTAGAAGGATTTCACGGTCGTTTACGCAAACGGAAAGGCGCCGCTGACGTCACTTACAAGTGCATCAATACCAAATAGTCCGTTAGAAACAGAAATCCAATACGTAAGTATACAAAAATTGGGACTAAACCACTTGTAGGGGTCTAATTGCTATGAATTAACACCTCCCCTAACAGTCACCCTATGGCATACTAACCCTCATCTACCCTCTTAAAAAATAAGGGTGAACGTCAATATTTCCCGGGATAAAAAGGACGAAATAAGTTAAAAACTTAATAATCCCAGTTAAAAAAAGTCTAAAACACGACATAAAGGGATAAAACAAGTTAATAAGGGAGACAACTAGTTAAAAAAGATATAAAACAAGTGAAAGAAGGGCTAAAACCCGATAAAAAGATAAAACCATTAATAAGGGGGACAACTAGTCAAAAAAAGTATGAAACGGGTTAAAACCCGATAAAGAAGAGAAAAAAGTCAGTTGACAATGGGGGCCATCTAGTTCAAGAAGGTATAAAACAAGTTAAAAAATGGGTTAAAACCCGATTAAACAAGAAAAAACCAGTTAAAAAGGAGGACAACTAGTTACAGAAGCTATAAAACGGTTAAAACCCAATAAAAAACAGAAAAAAAACCAGCTAAACCGGGAGCCAAATAGTTCAAGAAGGTATAAAACGAGTTAAAAGATGGGTTAAAAGCCGATTAAACAAGAAACAACCAGTTAACAACTAGTAAGAGAAGGTATAAAACGGGTTAAAACCTGATAAAAATGTGAAAAAAAAACCAGTTAACAAGGGGGACAACTAGTTAAAGAAGGTATAAAACCCGATAAAAATGAGAAAAAAACCAGTTAACAAGGGGGAAAATTAGTTAAAGAAGGTATAAAACGAGTTAAACAATGGGTTAAAACACGATAACAGTTAAAACAGTTAAACCCTGATTAAACAAGAAGAAAAAAAACAGGTAACAAGGGGGGCGACTAGTTCAAGAAGGTATAAAACAAGTTAAAAATGGGTTAAAACCCCAACTAAACCAGAAAGAAACCAGTGAGCAAGGGGGACAACTAGTAAAACAAGGTATAAAAACGGGTTAAAACCAGCTAAAAAGATAAAAAAAACTAGTTAACATGGGGACAACTAGTTAAAGAAGATATAAAACGAGTTAAAACCCGATTAAATAAGAAAAAAAACCAGTTAACAAGGAGGACAACTAGTTAAAGAAGGTATAAAACGGGTTAAAACCCGATAAAAAAGAGAAAAAAGCCAGCTAAACAGGGAGCCAAATAGTTCAAGGAGGTATAAACGAGTTAAACAATGGATTAAAACACGATAAAAAGGAGAACAAACCAGTTAACAAGGGGGACAACTAGTTAAAGAAGGTATAAAACGAGTTAAAACCCGATGTTATACAACCCTCTGAGCCCCACTGGAAGGATCTACTGGGTGACGAGGAGACCTCTCGCCCCCAATCATATTATTCATCCCCTAGTCTTTTTGATAGATATATTGGTTTCTCAACCATCCATTTTGTAATCGGCTTTTCCAGGTTTTAATCTTAAAAATCTTAAGGAGGGGTAAAAAAAAAGGAGAATTGAAGAAGTCGGAAGGGAGCGATTGTTGCCCCTCCTTCTCCAGCTGTTGGGTATCAGCTGCTCCGTTCCCAACGTATTATTTATTCACTTGTCGTTCGCTAGGTCTGCTTTATTGTTTTTCCCTTTCCTAACTTTTTCTCCTTCTATCTTAGACACGAAATATCCGGATCAAATGGGACAGCGGTGCATTGATTAGCGGCAACTTAAAGCCCTTTTGATGGGATTTTAGCCCCCCCTTTTTTTTTTTAACTATTATACCTTTTCTTGATTGGTTTCAATCATTTTTAGCTGGTTTTATCCCTTTTTATCGGGTTTTAACCGTTTTATACCTTCTTTAAAAGTTGTCCCCCTTTTTAACTGGCTTTTCTTTATTCTATGGGGTTTTAACCTGTTTTATACCTTCTTTAACTTGTTGTCCCCCTTGTTTAACTGGTTTTCTCTATTTTATCGGGTTTTAACTCATTTTACACCTTCTTTATCGAGTGTTCCTCTTTTTAATGGTTTTATTTCTTTTTGTCAGGTTTTAACCCATTTTATAACCCTTTTTATACCTTCTTTATCTGGTTGCCCCCTTTATCGAATTTTAACCCATTTTTAACTCATTTTATATCTTATTCAACTAATTGTCCCTTGTTAACTGGTTTTTTCTCGGGTTTTAACCCGTTTTATACCTTCTTTAACTAGTTGTCCCCCTTGCTAACTAATTTTTCTTGTTTAATTGGGTTTTAACCCATTTTTAACTGTTTATATCTACTAATTATGGATTAATAATAAACTTCCTCGCTTCTCCTGAGCAGCGGGGAAAAAATTAAAAAAAAAAATTAGGGCAAAATGGCGCTAGTGTCGCAGGTCAAGCACGCCCACATTATAGGCTACGGATTAATCTTATGGTCTGTAATTACCTTTAATGGTCTCGGGAAGGGGGATAAAATCGAGGGTGGAAAGGCGGAGGACACCTGAGGGGTTGGAGGGTTTGTATCGATCTAGCCAAGCGTCATGTTGGTTGCCATGGACACAGTTAACACCACTCTCGTCTTCAGTTGTTGAGTGGACCCCCTGAGGTTCGGATACATTGCCCCGACGGGAGCGTCGTTCTAATCGCGATATTCTGTCCCCTCTCGACCACTGTTATCCCCACTTAACCTTCCCTGAATTGTACTTACTCCCCTTTGCTGACGAGAGCGTCGTTCTAAACGCGATATTCTGTCCCCTTTCGACCACTGTTATCCCCACTTAACCTTCCCTGAATTGCACTTACTCCCCTTTGCTGACGAGAGCGTCGTTCTAATCGCGATATTCTGTCCCCTCTCGACCACTGTTATCCCCACTTAACCTTCCCTGAATTGCACTTACTCCCTTTGCTGACGAGAGCGTCGTTCTAATCGCGATATTCTATCCCTTCGACCACTGTTATCCCACTTAACCTTCCCTGAATTGTACTTACTCCCCTTTGCTGACGAGAGCGTCGTTCTAAAACGCGATATTCTGTCCCCTTTCGACCACTGTTATCCCCACTTAACCTTCCCTGAATTGCACTTACTCCCCTTTGCTGACGAGAGCGTCGTTCTAATCGCGATATTCTGTCCCCTCTCGACCACTGTTATCCCCACTTAACCTTCCCTGAATTGCACTTACCTTTGCTGACGAGAGCGTCGTTCTAATCGCGATATTCTATCCCCTCTCGACCACTGTTATCCCCACTTAACCTTCCCTGAATTGCACTTACTCCCCTTTGCTGACGAGAGCGTCATTCTAATGCGATATTCTATCCCCTCGACCACTGTTATCTCCACTTAACCTTCCCTGAATTGTACTTAATCCCCTTTGCTGACGAGAGCGTCGTTCTAATCGCGATATTCACGGTTCTGTCCCCTCTCGACCACTGTTATCCCAACTTAACCTTCCCTGAATTGTACTTAATCCCCTTTGCTGACGAGAGCGTCGTTCTAATCGCGATATTCTGTCCCCTCTCGACCACTTGTCCCCACTTAACCTTCCGTCGTTCTAATCGCGATATTCACGGTTCTGTAACCTCTCGACCACTGTTATCCCCACTTAACCTTCACATCATACTTACTCGTTGTAAAATTCTAATGAAAGACTGATGAGATCGTCAGGTGAATAAATAAGACGGTCAAACGACCCCTCGGCTTTCCGGGTCGAGGTGTCATCTAAAAATGGGTCGTTATCGAAAAGCTTAAGGAGGCAGTGGATTACCTCTATAAGGATGATTTTTGTAGAAGTCTCTTCTTCTCTGCATCTCATTTCGAAATAAGCCAGGAACCAATTTGTAAACTATGTCTTGAAGTGTCTTATCCAGTCTTAGGCTTAAATGGAGTTTCGTCGTGTGGACCTGCACTTCGCATATCGGGCAGATGCTTTTCTTCTCTAAATGCCGAAAAATACAACTTCTGCAAACTAAAAAAGAAAGACGAAAATTAATATGAGGCCCTCAATTCTCAAGAAAACTTTCATAGGGAGACTACAGGTATTCTTTTGCAGGCGAGGGACGCCGTTAAAAGTGAACACTGGGGGGGGGGGCGCTAAAGGAAGTAGGAATTTGGGAAGGGCATCGCTTTTCACTAACTATGCCACATACAATATATGATAATCTATGCCAATCTATGCCAAAAGAGCGTAAAAATTGGTGATATCGTTAGAAAGACTTTTGGCCCTTGCCTTACTAAGAAAATTGAGCCAACTTCTACCCTTTTTGGACCAGATACTACCATTTAATGGAAGTTTTAAGTGTTCTACGAGTTCATTTGGCCCAGAAACTACCTTTTTATCGAATTTAGTAGTCTCTCCCTGGCTCTTTAGGCTCAAAAACTACCAATTTTATCGGATTTTTAGGTCTTCTCCTGGCTCTTGGGGCACAGAAACTACCATTTTATCGGATTTTTTTTAGGTATTCTCTTGGCATCTTGGCCCAGAAACTCCCATTTTATCATATTTTTAGGTTTCCTCCCAGCTGTAAGTCCCAAAAACTACCAATTTATCGGATTTTTAGGTCTTCTCCTGCTTTTTGCGCAAAACTGCAATTTTATCGGATTGCCCGCGTCTCCTGGCTCTTTAGGCCAAAAACTGCATTTTATCGGATTTTTTAGGTTTCGACCAGCTTTTAAGTCCCAGAAACTCCCTTATTATCGGATTTTCAAGTCTTTTCCCGTCTCTTTAAGCCCAAAAACTGCCATTTATCGGATTTTAGGTTTCCTCCTAGCATTTTATCGGATTTTTTTTAGGTTTCCTCCGGCTTTTAGTCCCAGAAACTCCCTTTATATCGGATTTTCAGTCTTTTCCCGACTCTTTAGGCCCAGAAACTACCATTTTATCGGATTTATGGCTTTCTCCGGCTTTTAGGCCAAGAAACTCACTTTTTATCGGATTTTCAAGTCTTTACCCGGCTCTTCAGGCCCAAAACTACCATTTTATCGGATTTGATTTTCCTCCCGGCTTTTAAGTCCCAGAAACTCCCTTTTATATAGGATTTTCACGTCTTTACCCGGCTCTTTAGGCCCAGAACTACGATTTTATCGGATTTTTAGGTTCCTCCCGGCTTTTAAGTCCCAGAAACTCCGTTTTTAACGGATTTTCAAGTCTTTCCCGGCTCTTCAGGCCCAAAAACTACCATTTTATCGGATTTTTAGTTTTCCTCCCGGCTTTTAAGTCCCAGAAACTCACTTTTATCGGATTTTCAAGTCTTTTCCGGCACTTTAAGCCCAGAAACTACGATTTTATCGGATTTTTAGGTTTCCTCCGGCTTTTAAGCCCCAGAACTCACTTTTATCGGATTTCAAGTCTTTTCCCGGCTCTTTACGCCCAAAAACTATCATTTTATCGGATTTTAGGTTTCCTCCCGGCTGTTAAGTCACAGAAACCCTTTTTTCGGATTTTTAGGTCTTCTGCGGCTCTTTAGGCCCAAAAACTACTTAAGCCCCAGAAACTCCTTTTTAACGGATTTTCACGTCTTTTCCAGACTCTTTAGGCCAAGAACTACCATTTTATCGCATTTTATGGCTTTCTCCCGGCTTTTAGGCCAAGAAACTCACTTTTAATCGGATTTTCACGTCTTTACCCGGCTCTTCAGGCCCAAAAACTAGCATTTATCGGATTTTTAGTTTTCATCCCGGCTTTTAAGTCCCAGAAACTCCCTTTTTTATCGAATTTTCAAGTCTTTTCCTGGCTCTTTAGGCCCAAAACTACCATTTAATTTCTTATAGGGCCAAAAACTGCCATTTTAGGTTTTTTAGGTTTCCTCCCGGATTTTAGTCACTGAAACTCCCTTTTTATCGGATTTTCAAGTCTTTTGCCGGCTCTTTGGCCCAGAAACTACCATTTTATCGTATTTTTAGGATCCCTCCCGGCTCTTAAGTCCCAGAAACTCCCTTTTTAACGGATTTTCAAGTCTTTCCCGGCTCTTCAGGTCCAAAAACTACCATTTTATCGGATTTTTAAGTTTCCTCCCGGCTTTAAGTCCCAGAAACTTCCTTTTATCGGATTTTCCTGCCTCTCCTGGCTCTTGGGACCCAGAAACTAACATTTTATCGGATTTCTAGGTCTTCTGCTGGCTCTTTAGGCCAAAAACTACCATTTGTCGGATTTTCAGGTTTCCTCCTGGCTTTCAAGTCCCAGAAACTCCGACTTTTGGACGGTTCGCTAGAAGCAGCCTTCGCGGACGAAACTGCCAATGATCAGTAGGGTTCTGCCATACGCCATTTCAACCCGGCACTAATTTTGACAGAAAGATGCTTCTTTGACCAATTATCAATAGTTAGGATTAAAATAAGTTGGAGTGAGCAATTTTACCTGCTAGAGTACCTCAAAAAGGCTTAAGCCCTGGCAACGACCTATAGTGGCTCTATTTCGGGAATTTCCCCCACCACAGAGCATATTTTCTGTGAAAAAATGTCATTTTCGGAAGAATCCACCTGTTTTTGAAGGAGATCTTTTTCCCTGGGATAACGAGCAGGCGGTGTGATTGATAGCGGGTATCAGCTGGGGAGGGGGGAGGGGGGTCATCATAGTAGCCGCCGGCGCGTGAACGTCGAGGGTAGAGACTTGAATGGAAGCTGAACAATACGTCCGACGTTGCCGGTTCGTGCGCGGCGCTTTCTCTCTTTCTCCCTCCCTCCGAGCGCGCTCTTTCTCTCCCTATGGGCCTTCTTTCCCTTCTCGCTGCTCCCCTTCTCTCATCAAAACTCCCCTTGTTTTATCTTTTCCGAAAGCCTCTTTTATTTCGACCTCTCTCCGCGCAAACTAATAATTAATACTAACGTCCGAATTTAAGGGACTTCACTCACCAAATCTGGCGGAAAAAGCGAAGGGAAGAACAAAAATCGAAGAAAAATAGAGTTTCAGAGCAAAAGGGCGAAAATCCGGAGAAAAAAGGGAAGTTTCAGTGCCCAAAGAGCCAGAAGAAGACCAGAAATCCGATAAAATGGTAGTTTCTGCGCCCAAAGAGCCATGAGACCTAAAAATCCGATAAAATGGTAGTTTCTGGGCCTAAAGAGCCAGAACAGGCGGGACAATCCGATATAAAGGTAGTTTCTGCGCCAAAAGAGCCAAGAGAAGACCTAAAAATCCGATAAAATGGTAGTTTCTGGGCCTTAAGAGCCAGAACAGGCGGGACAATCCGATATAAAGGTAGTTTCTGCGCCAAATTAGCCAAAAAAGACCTATAAATCCGATAAAATGGTAGTTCCTGGGCTCAAGGAGCCAAGAGAGACCTAAAAATTCGATAAAATGGCAGTTTTTGGGCCCAAAGAGTCAGGAAAAGACTTGAAAATCCGTTAAAAAGGGAGTTTCTGGCCAAAGAGCCAAAAGAAGACCTAACAATACGATAAAATGGTAGTTTCAGCGCCATAAGAGCCATGAGACGAACTAAAATCCGATGAAAAGGGAGTTCTGCGCCAAAAGAACAAAGAGAAGACCTAAAAATCCGATAAAATGGTAGTTTCTGGGATTTAAGAGCCAAGAGAGGGGGACAATCCGATAATAAAGGAGTTTCGGAGCCAAAAGAAAGAGAAGACAAGAAAATCCGATAAAATGGTAGTTTCTGCGCCAAAAGAGCCATGACACGAACTAAAAATCCGATAAAAAGGGAGTTTCTGCACCAAAAGAACAAAGAGAAGACCTAAAAATCCGATAAAATGGGAGTTTCTGGGCCTAAAGAGCCAGAAAAGGCGGGACAATCCGATATAAAGGTAGTTTCTGCGCCAAATTAGCCAAAAAAAGACCTATAAATCCGAAAATGGTAGTTCCTGGGCTCAAGGAGCCAAGAGAAGACCTAAAAATTCGATAAAATGGCAGTTTTTGGGCCAAAGAGTCAGGAAAAGACTTGAAATCCGTTAAAAAGGGAGTTTCTGGCCAAAAGAAGACCTAACAATACGATAAAATGGTAGTTTCTGGGCCTAAAGAGCCAGAAGAGCGGGACAATCCGATAAAAAGAGAGTTTCTGCGCCAAAAGAGCCAACAGAAGACCTAAAAATCCGATAAAATGGTAGTTTCTGGGCCTTAAGAGCCAGAACAGGGGGACAATCCGATATAAAGGTAGTTTCTGCGCCAAATTAGCCAAAAAAGACCTATAAATCCGATAAAATGGTAGTTCCTGGGCTCAAGGAGCCAAGAGAAGACCTAAAAATTCGATAAAATGGCAGTTTTTGGGCTTCAAGAGCCGGGAAAAGACTTGAAAATCCGTTAAAAAGAGAGTTTTCTGGCCAAAAGAGCCAAAGAAGACCTAACATACGATAAAATGGTAGTTTCTGGGCCTAAAGAGCCAGAAGAGGCGGGACAATCCGATAAAAAGAGAGTTTCTGCGCCAAAAGAGGCAAGAGAAGACCTAAAAATACGATAAAATGGTAGTTTCTGGGCCTAAAGAGCCAGAAGAGGCGGGACAATCCGATAAAAAGAGAGTTTCTGCGCCAAAAGAGCCAAGAGAAGACCTAAAAATCCGATAAAATGGTAGTTTCTGCGCCAAAAGAGCCATGAGACGAACTAAAAATCCGGTAAAAAGGGAGTTTCTGCGCCAAAGAACAAAGAGAAGACCTAAAAATCCGATAAAATGGTAGTTTCTGCGCCAAATTAGCCAAAAAAAGACCAATAAATCCGATAAAATGGTAGTTCCTGGGCTCAAGGAGCTAAGAAAAGACCTAAAAATTCGATAAAATGGCAGTTTTTGGGCCCAAAGAGTCAGGAAAGACTTGAAAATCCGAAAAAAAAGGAGTTTCAGAGACTTAAAAGCCGGAGGAAACCTAAAAATCCGATAAAACGGCAGTTTTTGGGCTTTAGAGCAGGGAAAAGACTTGAAAATCCGTTAAAAAGAGAGTTTCTGGCCAAAAGAGCCAAAAGAAGACCTAACAATACGATAAAATGGTAGTTTCTGGGCCTAAAGAGCCAGAAGATGCGGGACAATCCGATAAAAAGAGAGTTTCTGCGCCAAAAGTGCCAAGAGAAGACCTAAAAAATCCGATAAAATGGTAGTTTCTGGGATTTAAGAGCCAAGAGAGGTGGGACAATCCGATAATAAAGGAGTTTCGGCGCCAAAAGAGCCAAGAGAAGACAAGAAAATCCGATAAAACGGAAGTTTCTGCCCAAAAGAGCCAGGAGAAGACCTAAAAATTCGACAGTTTCTGTGCCAAAAGAGCCAAAAAAGGCGGGACAATCCGATATAAAAGGAGTTTCTGCGCCAAAAGAGCCAAAAAAAAAGACCTAAAAATCCGATAAAAGGGAGTTTCTCAGCCCAAAGAGCCAGGAGAGGCGGGACGATCCGTAAAAGAGGGAGTTTCTGCGCCAAATGGGCCAAAAGACCTACAAATCCGAAAAAAATGGTAGCTTCCGGGCCTAAAGAGCCAGGAGAGGCGGGACAATCCGATAAAAAGGGAGTTTCAGAGCCAAAAGAGCCAAGGAAGACCTAAAAATTCCGACCAAATGGTGGTTTCTGTGCCAAATGAGCGAGCAGAAGACCTAAAAATCCGATAATAAGAGCGCTCCTGGCAAAAGAGCCAGGAGAAGACCGGACAATCCGATAAAATAGGAGTTTCTGCGCTCAAAGAGCCAAGAGAAGACCGGACAATCCGATAAAATGGCAGTTTCTGGGCCCAAAGAGCCAGGAGAAGACCTATAATTCCGATCAATTGGTAATTTCTGGGCCAAAAGAGCCAAGAGAAGACCTAAAAATCCTATAAAATGGTGTTTCTGTTTCAAATGAGCCGAAACAAGACCTACAATTCCGTTAAAAAGGGAGTTTCTGCGCCCAAAGAGCCAAAACAAGACCTAAAAATCAGATAAAAGGGAAATACTGTGCCAAAAGAGCCAAGAGAAGATCTAAAAATCCGATAAATGGTAGTTTCTGGATCTAAAGAGCCAGCAGATGACCAACATTCCGTTAAAAAGGGAGTTTCTGCGCCCAAAGAGCCAGAACAATCCGATAAAAAGGGAGTTTTGAGCCAGAAGAGGCGAGAGAAGACCGGAAAATCCGATACAATGGTATGTTTTGGCCAAAAAAGCCAGAAGAATATCAAAAATTCGATAAATGGTAGTTTCCGGGCTCAAAGAGCCAGGAGAAGAGGGACATTCCGATAAAAAGGGGGTTTCACACCCAAAAGAGCCAAGGAAGACCTAAAAATTCCGACAGAATGGTGTTTCTGTGCCAAATGAGCGAGCAGAAGACCTAAAAATCCGATAATAAGAGCGCTCCTGGGCAAAAGAGCCAGAAGAAGGACCGGACAATCCGATAAAATAGGGTTTCTGCGCCAAAAAGACAAGAGAAGGCCTAAAAATCCGATAAAATGGTAGTTTCTGGGCCTAAAGGCCAGGAGAGGCGGGACAATCCGATAAAAAGGGAGTTTCTGCGCCAAAAGAGCCAAGAGAAGACCTAAAAATCGTATAAAAAGGGCGTTTCTGCGTCAAGAGCAAGGAGAAGACCTAAAAATCATAAAAAGGGAGTTTCTGCTTCAAAAGAGCCAGAGAAGACCTAAAAATCCGATAAACGGAAGTTTCTGGGCCTTAAGAGACAGCAGAAGACCTAGAAATCGAATAAAATGGGATGTTTTTTAGCGAGAAAAGCCAGAATAGGGCGTCCCCGCGGGGCATAAGTCTTCGCATCTAATTTTGAACAGGTTCTAACTATGGAAGGCCGATAGGATCAACGCGGCGTCAAAATTCTCGCGTTTTTCACGAGGCCAATTAAGAAAAAGGGCGTCAGGAGCGCCCCACTCTCCCGGCGTCCTCCCTCATTTTTACACCCACTCTTCGAAACACTTTATTGTTGCGGTTCAATCATTTTAAAAGGGGAAGTCGGTCTTTATTACCCCCACCTTCATCAATTTCGATCACCCTCTAATCACTACCCTTGTTATTTTATGGTAATCCCCCCCCCCCCACCAACATCGTACATAAAATACAGTCGAATATACAGGGTGCGCCATCAGACTTTATAAAGGGATCGCCAAGTGGAGCGAAAAAAACCGTTTCTTTTGCACACGAGTCAACGAGATCGCGAGCCTCCTACCCCCCCCCCCCCCCCAAATCCCAAAGAAACAGTTAACTGGCGACCCAAAATGAATGAGAGTTATTTCAAGTTTTTAAATTTGTTATCTTTTCTCATAAGCGAGAAACGTAAACAAGATTATTTTCATTTATTTTTATCAATTCTTCGGCCCGCTGTCTCTCGGATGGACCGAATGGGATTTTGGGGGAGAAAAAGAAGGTAATTTAAGGTTATCTTACATGAATTGGGCGGGAAAGAAGATAATTTAAGTCTATCTGTCATGAATTAGGCGGGAAGAAGGTAATTTAAGGTTTTCTTATAAGAATTTGGCGGGAAAGAAGGTAATTTAAGGTTATCTTACATGAATTGGACGGGAAAGAAGGTAATTTAAGGTTATCTTACATGAATTGGACGGGAAAGAAGGTAATTTAAGGTTATCTTACATGAATTGGACGGGAAAGAAGGTAATTTAAGGTTATCTTATGAATTGAGCGGGAAAAGAGGGTGATTTAAGTTATCTTACATGAATTGGGCGGGAAAAGAAGGTAATTAAGGTTATCTTTATGAATTGAGCGGGAAAAGAGGTGATTTTAAGTTATCTTACATGAATTGGACGGGAAAGAAGGTAATTTAAGGTTATCTTATGCATTGAGCGGGAAAAGGGGTGTTTTTAAGTTATCTTACAGAATTGGGCGGGAAAAGAAGGTAATTAAGGTTATCTTACACGAATTGGGCGGGAAAAAAGGTAATTAAGGTTATCTTACATGAATTGGGAGGGAAAAGAAGGTGATTTAAGGTATCTTACATGAATTGGACAGAAAAAGAAGGTAATTTAAGGTTATTTTATGAATTGAGCAGGGAAAAGAAGGTGATTTTAGGTTATCTAACATGAATTTGGCGGGAAACTAGGTAAATTAAAGTTATCTAACATGAATTAGGCGGGAAAAGAAGGTAATTTAAGGCTATCTTACAAGAATTGGGCAGGAAAAGAAGGTGAATTAATGTTATCTTATATGAATTGTACGGGAAATAAGGTAATTTAAGGGTATCATACAGGATTTGGGCGGGAAAAGAAGGTAATTTAAGGCTATCTAACATAAATTTGGCGGGAAAAGAAGGTAAATTAAGGTTATTTACATGAAATGGGCAGGAAAAGAAGGTGATTTACATGAATTCGGCGGGAAAATAAAGTAATTTAAGGTTAACTTACATGAAGTGCCTGGAAAAGAAGGTAATTTAAGGTCATCTTATAAGAATCGGAGGGGGGGGGAGAAGGTAATTTAAGGTTATCTTAATGAATTGTGTGGGAAAAAGAAGGTATTTAAGGTTATGTTACATGAATTGGGGGAGGAAAAGAAGGTGATTTAAGGTTATATACATGAATTGGACGGGAAACAAGGTGATTTAAGGTTAATTTAAGGTAAACTTACAGGAAGTAGCCGGGAAAAGAAGGTAATTTAAGGTTATCTTACATGATTTGGGCGGGAAAAGAAAATGATTTAAGGTTATCTTACATGAATGGAGACACTCCGCGATTGTGGTGGCATCGACGAAATATCCATGGCAGAGCACGCAGACTAGATGAGGGTTAACGTCCGTCAATTTAGTTCTATTTCCATCCATTCTGCAAAAAAAAGAAAAAGTTTTCGTTAATATTTTGACGTCGAAGGCAAATGAGGGTCGTCCTTGAAAAGGGGGAAGGAGTTCCCGACCGTGAAACTAACTTTTCGACGCCACCCCTTTTCAAAGTAACTTCGCCTCCCCGATTTACTTGGCTTATCTTTTACGAAAACGAGAAAGTTCATTAAAATACGAAATGGACGAAAACTTTCAAAAGAAAAACACGATTTTTTTGAACCGTTGGCGGAGAAGGGAGTCAAAAAGCTTTATATGTCAGTTTTTATCAATTTCTCAAAAACTATGAGTTTTAGCCCAAAACTTATTAAGCCCAAAAATAATCTTCGTAAAATTTACAACAAGAAGTACTTAGTACATAATCGTGATTAAGTGAACGGTTTCGGAGTTACGAGGCGTCAAATGTTTGACGGAGAAGGGTGACAAAAAGGTGTTTTTTCGTCAGTTTTTATCGAATATCTCAAAAACTATGAGTTTTAGCCCAAAACTTATTAAGCCCAAAAATAATCTCCGTTAAATTTGCTACAAGAAGTATTTACTACATAATCGTGATTAAGTGAACGGTTTCGGAGTTATAAACGGTTGGAGATTGAACTGTCAAAAGTTTGACGGAGAAGTATGTCAAAAGGTGTTTTTTTTGTCAGTTTTTATCGAATATCTCAAAAACTATGAGGTTTAGCGCAAAACTTATTAAGTACAAAAATAATCTACGATTGATTTCCAACAAAAAATATTTAGCACCTAATCGGGCTAAAATGAACGGTTTCGGAGTTATGAGCCGTCGAAACTTTGACGGAGAAATATGTCAAAAAGCAGTTTTCTTGACAGTTTTTATCAAATATCTCAAAAACTAAGAGGTTTAGAGGATAAATTACTACGCACAAAAAGAATGAAAATTAAATTTCCTGCAAAAAGTATTTATCATATAATCGGGCTAAAGTGAACGGTTTCGGAGTTACGAACCATCAAAAGTCTTTGTTCTTAAATTTTGGACAAATCGTCAAATAACTCGAAAACCACTGGTTTTAGAGAGATGAAGATTAAGTATGAAGTTAACCTTCACGCAATTTCCTATCGAAAATCTTCCAGTGATTTACAATGTTGAGAGCATTGTAGTTTAAGGTCTTTTATACTCAAGGTTTTAGGAGGTCGTACACGACAGGAGAGTGACAAGAGCGGCCGGATCGATTGGATCCTGACAAATGAAGATGGGTTACAGGCGTGCCAACATCCCCGGGGAAAGACATCGAAAAAAACGACGAATTCCTCCTAAATTAAAACACGTTGTAAATGATCGGGAAAGGCCCGGAAAATGTTCAAATCTTCTCCCCCTCCCCTTTAATTTTCCAAAAAGGCTTTTCCATTAACCTAATATAGCCGAGAGAGGGAGCTGTAATCTAATTGAAAACACATATAACCGAGACATTTTAATCACCCTTTGGTACACTCTGTTTATCGTCTTTTACAAGGCCTTCTATATCTCACAAAAAACTAATTTTCTCTCATTTTTTTCGGAGCCGACGGGAAAAAAGTTCGAATTTTGACAGGGTTGGCCTTGAGAAAAGGGTTCCTTGAAGGTCTCCTTAACAAAAAGGAGTAGTTTGGAGTTTGGAGAGCTTCCAACGAAACTTTCTTAAAGAGAAGGAAAAAAATAGGAGGGGGAGGTTTTAAGAGGGGAGAATAAAGGAGGGGGTAGTTTTAAGGAGCGGGAATAAAGGAGGGGGTGATTTTAAGGTGCGGGAATAAAGGAGGGGGAGGTTTTAAGGTGCGGGAATAAAGGAGGGGGAGGTTTTAAGGTGCGGGAATAAAGGAGGGGGAGGTTTTAAGGTGCGGGAATAAAAGGGGGGGTTTTAAGGTGCGGGAACAAAAGAGGGGGAGGTTTTTAGAAGCGGGAATAAAGGAGGGGGAGGTTTTTAGAAGCGGGAATAAAGGAGGGGGGTTAAGTAGGGTTAATAAAGGAGGGGGAGGTTTTAGAAGCGGGAATAAAGGAGGGGGGGGGGGGTTAAGTAGGGATAATAAAGGAGGGGGAGGTTTTAAGTAGCGGAATGGGGGGGGGGGGGTTAAGAAGCGGGAATAAAGGAGGAGGAGGAGGAGGAGGTTTTAAGGAGCGTGAATATTGGGGGGGGGGGTTTAAGGAAGTTAAGGTAGGAATAAAGGAGGAGGAGGAGGTTTGAGCAACAATATTGGGGGGGGGGGGGGGTTAAGGAGGGTAAGAAGTGGGAATAAAGGAGGAGGGGAGGTTTTAAGGAGCGGGAATATTGGGGGGGGGGGGGTTAAAGGAGGTTAAGGTGCGGGAATAAAGGAGGAGGAGGAGGTTTTAAGTAGCGGGAATGGGGGGGGGGTTAAGAAGCGGGAATAAAGGAGGAGGAGGAGGTTTTAAGGAGCGTGAATATTGGGGGTGGGGGGTTTAAGGAAGTTAAGGAGTAGGAATAAAGGAGGAGGAGGTTTTTCAGGAGCGGGAATATAAGGGGGGGGGGTTGTGTTAAGGAGCGGGAATAAAGGAGGGGGGGTCTTATGGAGCGGGAATAAAGGAGGGGGAGGTTTTTAGAAGCGGGATTAAAGGATTGGGAAGTTTTAAGGAGGGGAATATAAGGGGGGGGGGGGGGGTGTTAAGGAGCGGGAATAAAGGGGGGGGGGTCTTATGGAGCGGGAATAAAGGAGGGGGAGGTTTTTAGAAGCGGGAATAAAGGAGGGGGGTTAAGTAGGGTTAATAAAGGAGGGGGAGGTTTTAGAAGCGGGAATAAAGGAGGGGGGGTTAAGTAGGGTTAATAAAGGAGGGGGAGGTTTTAAGTAGCGGGAATGGGGGGGGGGTTAAGAAGCGGGAATAAAGGAGGAGGAGGAGGAGGAGGTTTTAAGGAGCGTGAATATTGGGGGGTGGGGGGTTTAAGGAAGTTAAGGAGTAGGAATAAAGGAGGAGGAGGAGGTTGAGCAACAATATTGGGGGGGGGGGTTAAGGAGGGTAAGAAGTGGGAATAAAGGAGGAGGTGGAGGTTTTAAGGAGCGGGAATATGGGGTGGGGGGGGGGTTAAAGGAGGTTAAGGTGCGGGAATAAAGGAGGAGGAGGAGGTTTTAAGTAGCGGGAATGGGGGGGGGGGGGTTAAGAAGCGGGAATAAAGGAGGAGGAGGAGGAGGTTTTAAGGAGCGTGAATATTGGGGGGGGGGTTTAAGGAGTTAAGGAGTAAATAAAGGAGGAGGAGGAGGTTTTCAGGAGCGGGAATATGGAGGGGGGGGGGGGGTTAAAGGAGGTTAAGGTGCGGGAATAAAGGAGGAGGAGGAGGTTTTAAGGAGCGGGAATATAAGGGGGGGGGTTGGTTAAGGAGCGGGAATAAAGGAGGGGGGGGGGGGTCTTAGGAGCGGGAATAAAGGAGGGGGAGGTTTTTAGAAGCGGGATTAAAGGAGGGGGAAGTTTTAAGGAGCGGGAATACAGGAGGGAAAAGTGAATATCAAATATCAAGGAATGGTTTATCAAGGATACCTTAAGAAAAGGGTTCATTAAGGAAGGTTTACAAAACATCAATCTTTTGCACAATCTCCTGTCTAATTAAGACATCGTAATTCCCTTCTTCCTTCTTCGATTTTTTTAAGGGGTAATACAATATGGAAGTTCTGAAAATCGAGGAATGGATGGAATGCGAAAAAAAAAAAGGGGGAGGTTGAAGGCCCTATGTAATGAGATGAGAAAAGAGGGAAAAGGGGGAGGGTACACCCTGCATAACCCCAGGGCATCGGTAATCCTCTGACATCTCCCTCACTATTGCATTCCGCCTTTATTAAATCCTCAATTAATCCGAAATCCTTGTGTACACTATTTTAAAATGGATTCTCACTAGGTAGAAAAAAATGTTGAGCAGTGACGTCAGTTCTAACAGACCCTGGCGGACAGTCGCCGAACTATCGACGTTAGCTTAACCTTCAAATCTCGTGGGCTACACGGCGTTATTTACGAGGAGCTACTGATGGGGCAGAGCGCCACCCCTCGCCTCTTTTAACACCTCATAAACACCCCCGCCGTTTTCTGCGGCTCCTTCCCCACCTACGCTGTAATTAAATAGAAACACGAGATTCAGAAATTACGAAGGTGAGAAACTTCGTCAAAAGATGTGATGTAGGAGAGTTGGGATGAATTATTCAGACTGCGTACATCCCAGGAGAACTAAGCTAATTGAGTCCACCAAACACTCCCCTCTATTCTCGTTTATTCAGCAACCAAACCACCTGCTGAGAGGCGTCTAGGACGCTGCTAGTGCGGATACAAACTGCTGCATCCCATTTGCCATCAAGGGGAGCTTTGAAAACAGTCTTCTCAAAGATGGGAATACCAGGAGGTAGGTGTAGCTTTCTTCAATTCGTGGAGAACGTCCCAAATGAGCACCTTGTTGCCCCCGTTTTCAAAGCTCTCTTGGCGACGCCTCTGCTTATTGGAGAGCGATGAATTTGGGTGAAAAAAGAAAACGAAAAAAGGAGGGTGGGGAAGGAATTTTGTGTAAAGATATTGGGATCATTAGGGAATCTCTTCCTTTAGTCTCGAGTGTCATCCAGAAAGGAGGGGAAGTCTCCTTAATTGCACGCCAGCTCCCACTTCCTTTGTAATCGTTTATACGTGACTCGAAGCAGTGAGGGGGGGGGGGGGGATTTTCTCGATTTTCGCCTTCATGAGAGCGCTGAAGTCGGGGTCTCAATGCCTTCGACTCGCCGAAAACCCAACTGGACTTGGCACAGATCTTCTCTAATATAATATGATTTGACGATTTGTCCAAAAATTTAAGGACAAAGACTTTTGATGGTTCGCAACTCCGAAACCATTCACTTTAGCCCGATTATACGATATACTTTTGTAGGAAATTTAATTTTCATTCTTTTTGTACTTAGTAATTTATCCTCTAAACCTCTTAGTTTTTGAGATATTGATAAAAACTGTCAAGAAAACTGCTTTTTGACATATTTCTCCGTCAAAGTTTCGACGGCTCATAACTCCGAAACCGTTCATTTTAGCCCGATTAGGTGCTAAATATTTTTGTTGGAAATCAATCGTAGATTATTTTTGTACTTAATAAGTTTTGCGCTAAACCTCATAGTTTTTGAGATATTCGATAAAAACTGACAAAAAAACACCATTTAGTCAGCCTTCTCCGTCTAAATTTTGACGCTTTGTAACTCCGAAACCGTTCACTTAATCACAATTAAGTACTAAATACTTTTGTTGTAAATTTAACGAAGATTATTTTTGGGCTTAATAAGTTTTGGGCTAAAACTCATAGTTTTTGAGATATTCGATAAAAACTGACAAAAAAACACTTTTTGTCACCCTTCTCCGTCAAACTTTTGACGCTTCGTAACTCCGAAACCGTTCTCTTAATCACGATTAAGTACTAAATACATCTTGTTGAAAATTAAACGTAGATTATTTTTGGGCTTAATAAGTTTTGGGCTAAAACTCATAGTTTTTGAGATATTCGATAAAAACTGTCAAGAAAAACACCTTTTTGTCACCCTTCTCCGTCAAACTTTCGTCGCTTCCTCTACGGCTGCAACAATGTATGTTGGTACGACTGTTTGTCTTCCAGTGTGTTGGGCATTTCGAGAAAAGCTGTTATCATTTTCCAATGAGGGTTAGGGATGTTCGTGGTGGGGGGCCGGAAACTGGGAGGGATGGTCGTGCGGGCGACAAGGACGAGCGGGGGGACGAACTCTACACCCTCTTTGTTCAACCACCCGACACACTTTCAAATTGAATAAGGCTTCTCGAGAACGGTAAACCAGTTTTCACGCTTTTGCCGTATTTGTGAACGAACTAAAGCCTATGTGAAGCTTTTTTAAATGTTTTCTAGAGTTTCACTTTCTTACGTTTCACTTGTAGGGCGGAAACAATGAAAAAAGGCTTTACACCGCTCCAGGGGACCCCTCCGCAATTCTTCAATCCCCAAATTGGCACAACTGTTTAGATTTTATGGAACAAAAATATCATTTGAGGAAAACGTGCCAATTTGGGAAGCGGCTTGAAGAATTGCGGAGGGGTCCCGTGGGGCCTGAAAAAAACCATTTCTTTTAATGTTATGTAGAATTCACTTTCTTACAATGTAAAAAAAAAAGGCTTTTCACGGCACGCACGGGACCCCGCAATTCTTCACAGTTGGCACGCCTATTAGCACGTTTCCTCAAATGAGATTAATATTCCACATCTAAACAGTTGTGCTTACACTTACACAGGAGTCTCTTATTGCCGAGGAGTTTCGCGGTTTTCTTCAGTTGTGCCAACTTAATACTCCCGAGTAGGCTGTTCGAGAACCCCTCAAATGAGATTAATAAAATCTGAACAGTTGTGCTAACTTAAATCGTTCCCACACTTGAGTTTTTCGGAGGAGTTTCGCGGGTTTTTTCAGTTGTGCCAACTTAATAAATTCCGAGTAGGCTGTTCGAGAGCCCCTCCGCAATTCCTATGTTGTCACAACTGTTCAGACGAACGAAACACGGGGCGAATAATAAAAATCAGCTGTTTTATTCAAACCCCTGGGAACCTTTTGTGTATTTCAACCCTCAATAGGGGGGGGGGGATTGCTCATGAGTACATTATCCTAAATAAAAAATGGGGAAAGAATTTTCTTCAGTTGTGCCAACTTAATATTCCCGAGTAGGCTGTTCGAGAACCCCCTCCGCAATTCGTATGTTGTCACAACTGTTCAGACGAATAATAAAAATCAGCTGTTTTATTCAAAAGGCACCCTGGGCATTGTGTATTTCACCCCTCATTGGGGGGTGGGGGGGGGGGGCTAAATTGCTCATGAGTACATTATCATATATAAAAAGTGGGGAACGCATTTTCTTCAGTTGTGCCAACTTAATATTCCCGAGTTCAAGAACACCTCCGCAATTCCTCTGTTGTCACAACTGTTCAGACAAAGGAAACACAGACGAATAATAAAAATCAGCTGTTTTATTCAAAAGGCACCCTGGGCATTGTGTATTTCACCCCTCATTGCGAAGTGGGGGGGGGGGCTAAAATGCTCATGAGTACATTATCATAAATAAAAAGTGGGGAACGCATTTTCTTCAGTTGTGCCAACTTAATATTTCCGAGTAGGCTGTTCGAGAACCCCTCCGAAATTCCTATGTTGTCACAACTGTTCAGACGAACGAAACACGGGGCGAATAATAAAAATCAGCTGTTTTATTCAAACCCCTGGGAATCTTTTGTGTATTTCACCCCTAAGGGGGGGGGGGGGGCTAAATTGCTCATGAGTACATTATCATAAATAAAAAGTGGGGAACGCATTTTCTTCAGTTGTGCCAACTTAATATTCCCGAGTTCGAGAACCCCTCCGCAATTCCTATGTTGTCACAACTGTTCAGACATAGGAAACACAGACGAATAATAAAAATCAGCTGTTTTATTCAAAAGGCACCCCTGGGCATTGTGTATTTCACCCCTCATGGGGGGGGGGGGGGGCTAAATTGCTCATGAGTACATTATCATATATAAACAGTGGGGAACGCATTTTCTTCAGTTGTGCCAACTTAATATTTCCGAGTAGGCTGTTCGAGAACCCCTCCGAAATTCCTATGTTGTCACAACTGTTCAGACGAACGAAACACTGGCGAATAATAAAATCAGCTGTTTTATTCAAAAGGCACCCCTGGGCATTGTGTATTTCACCCCTCATTGCGAAGTGGGGGGGGGGGGCTAAATTGCTCATGAGTACATTATCATAAATAAAAAGTGGGGAACGCATTTTCGTCAGTTGTGCCAACTTAATATTTCCGAGTAGGCTGTTCGAGAACCCCTCCGAAATTCCTATGTTGTCGCAACTGTTCAGACGAACGAAACACTGGCGAATAATAATAATCAGCTGTTTTATTCAAACCCCTTGGAATCTTTTGTATATTTCAACCCTCAATGGAGGGGGGGGGGGGGGGATTGCTCATGAGTACATTGTCCTAAATAAAAAATGGGGAAAGAATTTTCTTCAGTTGTGCCAACTTAATATTCCCGAGTAGGCTGTTCGAGAACCCCCCTCCGCAATTCGTATGTTGTCACAACTGTTCAGACGAATAATAAAAATCAGCTGTTTTATTCAAAAGGCACCCTGGGCATTGTGTATTTCACCCCTCAAGGGGGGGGGGGGGCTAAATTGCTCATGAGTACATTATCATAAATAAAAAGTGGGAAACGCATTTTCTTCAGTTGTGCCAACTTAATATTCCCGAGTTCGAGAACCCCTCCGCAATTCCTATGTTGTCACAACTGTTCAGACATAGGAAACACAGACGAATAATAAAAATCAGCTGTTTTATTCAAACCCCTGGGAATCTTTTGTGTATTTCACCCCTCCTACGGGGGGGGGGGGGGGTAAATTGCTCACGAGTACATTACCCTAAAAAGTGGGGTATTTTATAAAAGGAAAAAAAAACCTTCCCGACCTTTTTTCCCCCTTAAGAGGTAGAGAAAAATGTGAAAAGAAAAAAACGCCGAGTTTTAAAGGGGAGAGAGGAACTTTGTCGAGTCCGCTTTGTAACAGGCTGCCAGGACAGAAGCAGGAGCTCCGCCGCCATTTTCAAAACCCACATTATCGTCCGTTAAACAATACAGCCAACTCAAATAATATTTTTCTTTAATTTCTACGTCATTTACGGCTTTTAGAGTATACCAAATTGTTGTTAATAATTTGAAAATAATAAATATTTAACCACGTGGTTTATGGTTAAAAAAAATATGAGAGGAAAAGATAATTTACCTGATGATGGGGTTGACGGCTGAAAATAGGTAATCCAAGAAAAAATGGCACTACGCGCAAAATTAAAAATTGATTTTCAAAAATGAGAAAAGAAAAAAAGAAAAATAAAAATAAAATCGGGCGTCGTTCCGGACGGAGGTTCCGTTAGAGACTGGTTTTCGCCCGGTTACGGATTTTTCTCCCCAAGCGTGTTCGGGTTTCTCCCTTCCCGGAGAGGCGGAAAGAGCCGAAAGTTGCCGAGGTCTCCACCCTAGCGGAGCTCGAGAGCCAATCGGAAGAGCACGTCTCCCCCCACCCCACGTTTCAATCAACGCACTTTGGAAAAACGAGCAGATGGATCAACAATGTACATAATTAAAAGGAAATAGGGCTCTACTTTGCTCTGACGGTCTATTTTCGCTTGCTGAAAGAGCTGCTCTCCCTCTGGAGAAGTAATTCGGTTCTTCCGGGGGCCCCTCCGAAAATTGTTTCGACCGAGAGGGACCCCCCCGGAAAAACGATGTCCATCAAAAAGTGAAAAAGCATGCTGCCAACCTAAACTTTAGACGTCAGATCTCCGCCATTTTTGCAGATTTTGGAATTATGTACTATGAATGGAAGATTCTGTGACATTTTGCTGCAGTCAGCGTCCTCCGACTCTCCGAAAAACCGTTCCTTGAGGGTATTACAATAACTGTCTTTGTATGAGGGGGGGGGGGGGGATCATTACAGAAGGAAGATTCTGTAAAATTTTGGTGAAAATTGGGGCCGTAAAGTGAAGAAACTTGCAACGGCCGATTTGAAGATTCCCTCCGAAAAACCTTCCCTTGAGGTTATCACAACAGCTTCTCTTAAGAAGTTAAAATGGCGGAAGGATTTCGAATGGTATCACAATACTAATCCCCCCCCCCCACACACACACGCACACAATTTTCTCAATATCAACTATCCCGATGGAATCAAGATGGAGATCGTACTGAATCTAAAACGGTCTTGCCAACCTAAAAATTGACTAGGAATTGCGGAGGGGTGCCTTTTTCGGACGATTGGCTAGTTAACTTAAAAAGGAGCTAATTGTGATACCCTAAAAAAGATGATTTCAGGGAAGACGTTGAGGTCTCAGGCAGGTATACCAACGGCCCTTCGAACTCACGAGCTCCCAAAACCATTAAAAATATCGTTTAAAAATGCTTTTAAAAGCTTATGCCGAATTCATAAGAGGGGAAAGTAGCGGAAGTCTGAAATATTTATAAATCCTAAGGGCTTTCGACGGGCACCCTTTTCTAGGACCATCTGTTCTCACAAAAACCGAAACAATGCGGCGTACCCACGGTCAACAAAATGGAGTTTTATATTCCGTTTGGCTGACAAAACCGACAATACATGACATTTTTATGCTTACGTAGTGACCCATGGTTTTCCCCACCAATCACAATGGTAATAATGATATCTAGGAATTGGCTACAGCATCTGCCAGTGCACCGATCAACATGAAATTTGGCACAGATCTTCTCTAATACAATAAGATTATACCCTGAAAATTTGAAGTCGATCGGTCCGTAGAGAGCTGAGAAATCGTCCATATCTTCACTTCGATCTTATTCAGCTAGACGTGCTGCAGCCTCTGCCAGTGCATCGATCAGCCTGAAATTAGGCACAGATCTTCTTTAATATAACACCCTGAAAATTTCAAGTCGATTGGTACGTAGACAGCTGAGAAGTTTGTCCATATCTTCTTTTCCACCTTATTCAGCTAGATGTGCTGCAGCATCTGCCAGTGCACCGATCGACTTGGAATTAGGCACAGATCTTCTCTAATACAATAAGATTACACCCTGAAAATTTGAAGTCGATCGGTCCGTAGAGAGCTGAGAAATCGTCCATATCTTTTCTTCCATCTTAATCAGCTGGACATGCTGCAGCATCTGCCAGTGCACCAATCGACTTGGAATTAGGCACAGATCTTCTCTAATACAATAAGATTACACCCTGAAAATTTCATTTCGATCGGTTCGTAGAGAGCTGAGAAATCATACATATTATTCTTCTCTTCCGTCTTATTCAGCAAGACATGCTGCAGCATCTGCCAGTGCACCGATCGACATAAAATTTGGCACAGATCTTCTCTAATACAATAAGACTACAGCCTGAAAATTTGAAGTCGATCGGTCCGTAGAGAGCTGAGAAATCGTCCATATCTTTTCTTCCATCTTAATCAGCTGGACATGCTGCAGCATCTGCCAGTGCACCAATCGACTTGGAATTAGGCACAGATCTTCTCTAATACAATAAGATTACACCCTGAAAATTTCATTTCGATCGGTTCGTAGAGAGCTGAGAAATCATACATATTATTCTTCTCTTCCGTCTTATTCAGCAAGACATGCTGCAGCATCTGCCAGTGCACCGATCGACATAAAATTTGGCACAGATCTTCTCTAATACAATAAGACTACAGCCTGAAAATTTGAAGTCGATCGGTCCGTAGAGAGCTGAGAAATCGTCCATATCTTTTCTTCCATCTTAATCAGCTGGACATGCTGCAGCATCTGCCAGTGCACCAATCGACTTGGAATTAGGCACAGATCTTCTCTAATACAATAAGATTACACCCTGAAAATTTCATTTCGATCGGTTCGTAGAGAGCTGAGAAATCATACATATTATTCTTCTCTTCCGTCTTATTCAGCAAGACATGCTGCAGCATCTGCCAGTGCACCGATCGACATAAAATTTGGCACAGATCTTCTCTAATACAATAAGACTACAGCCTGAAAATTTGAAGTCGATCGGTCCGTAGAGAGCTGAGAAATCGTCCATATCTTTTCTTCCATCTTAATCAGCTGGACATGCTGCAGCATCTGCCAGTGCACCAATCGACTTGGAATTAGGCACAGATCTTCTCTAATACAATAAGATTACACCCTGAAAATTTCATTTCGATCGGTTCGTAGAGAGCTGAGAAATCATACATATTATTCTTCTCTTCCGTCTTATTCAGCAAGACATGCTGCAGCATCTGCCAGTGCACCGATCGACATAAAATTTGGCACAGATCTTCTTTAATACAATAAGACTACAGCCTGAAAATTTGAAGTCGATCGGTCCGTAGAGAGCTGAGAAATCATCCATATTATTCTTCTCTTCCATCTTATTCAGCTAGACGTGCTGCAGCATCTGCCAGTGCACCAATCAACATGGAATTAGGCGCAGATCTTCTCTAATACAGTAAGACTACACCCTGAAAATTTGAAGTCGATCGGTCCGTAGAGAGATGAGAAACCGTCCATATCTTCTCTTCCACCTTATTCTGCTAGACATGCTGCAGCATCTGCTAGTGCATCGATCAGCCTGAAATTTGGGACAGATCTTCTCTAATACAATAAGATTACACCCTGAAAATTGTAAGTCGATCGGTCCGTAGAGAGCGGAGAAATCGTCCATATCTTTTCTTCCATCTTAATCAGCTGGACATGCTGCAGCATCTGCCAGTGCACCGATCGACATGAAATTTGGCACAGATTTTCTCTAATACAATAGGATTACACCCTGAAAATTTCATTTCGATCGGTCCGTAGAGAGCTGAGAAATCATCCATATTATTCTTCTCTTCCATCTAATTCAGCTAGACGTGCTGCAGCATCTGCCAGTGCACCAATCGACTTGGAATATGGCACAGATCTTCTTTAATATAATAGGATTACACCCTGAAAATTTCAAGCCGATCGGTCCGTAGAGAGCTGAGAAATCCTCCATATTATTCTTCTCTTCCACCTTATTCAGCTAGACATGCTGCAGCATCTGCCAGTGCACCGATCGACTTGGAATTAGGCACAGATCTTCTTTAATATAATAGGATTACACCCTGAAAATTTCAAGTCGATCGGTCCGTAGAGAGCGGAGAAATCGTCCATATCTTTTCTTCCATCTTATTCAGCTGGACGTGCTGCAGCCTCTGCCAGTGCACCAATCGACTTGGAATTAGGCTCAGATCTTCTCTAATACAATAAGACTACACCCTGAAAATTTCAAGTCGATCGGTCTGTAGAGAGCGGAGAAATCCTCCATATTATTCTTCACTTCCATCTAATTCAGCTAGACGTGCTGCAGCATCTGCCAGTGCACCAATCGACTTGGAATATGGCACAGATCTTCTTTAATATAATAGGATTACACCCTGAAAATTTCAAGCCGATCGGTCCGTAGAGAGCTGAGAAATCCTCCATATTATTCTTCTCTTCCACCTTATTCAGCTAGACATGCTGCAGCATCTGCCAGTGCACCGATCGACTTGGAATTAGGCACAGATCTTCTTTAATATAATAGGATTACACCCTGAAAATTTCATTTCGATCGGTCCGTAGAGAGCTGAGAAATCATCCATATTATTCTTCTCTTCCATCTAATTCAGCTAGACGTGCTGCAGCATCTGCCAGTGCACCAATCGACTTGGAATTAGGCACAGATCTTCTTTAATATAATAGGATTACACCCTGAAAATTTCAAGCCGATCGGTCCGTAGAGAGCTGAGAAATCCTCCATATTATTCTTCTCTTCCACCTTATTCAGCTAGACATGCTGCAGCATCTGCCAGTGCACCGATCGACTTGGAATTAGGCACAGATCTTCTTTAATATAATAGGATTACACCCTGAAAATTTCAAGTCGATCGGTCCGTAGAGAGCGGAGAAATCGTCCATATCTTTTCTTCCATCTTATTCAGCTAGACATGCTGCAGCATCTGCCAGTGCACCGACCGACTTTGAATTGGCACAGATCTTCTTTAATATAATAGGATTACACCCTTAAAATTTTAAGTCGATCGGTCTGTAGAGAGCTGAGAAATTTGTCCATATCTTCTTCACTTCCATCTTATTCAGCTAGACGTGCTGCAGCATCTGCCAGTGCATCGATCGTCTTGCAATTTGGCACAGATCTTCTCGCCAATAGTCCGGTTCAGAAAGACTGAAAAGCCGTTTTATCGCTGATTTTCCTCCTTCTATGGAACCTACAGCCTCTACAGCACTATTCACTGTGATCTCCCTGTGGGAGGTCGTTGAAAAGGTTCAATGCAGCAAAACAAGTTCCAACTCTTCGCTGAATCCAATCAGTAGTTGCACGAAGGTCTCAAGGAGGTCGTAAAGCGTTAATTTCGAGTCGGGATCTATTAAATCCGATAACCGGTTTGATGAAGCGCCCAACCAGAGTCTACTCGAAGGGGGAACTCGGGTGTGCTTGTTTATTGGGGCCTCTCTCTGAGTCACCGCTCCTAACAATAGCCTGTCAGCCATGTCCTTTACAACACAATAACCCAATAGGGCCACACCCTTCACAAAAAAAAAACTTAATTATTTTAGATTATAAGCAATCGCCATCGTTTACAGGAAATGAAGCCACTTAAACAGCCAAAATTGCCCAATTGGCTCAAGTTCATCAGGTGAGCCAATCGCATTTTAACGATTAAGGAGGCCGGGGACAGAAAATTTCACGAACGCGCATTAGCAATTACTCAATGTATACGTTTAAGAAGGCTGTGGATGCAAAATACCGTTAACATATCTGTTGGCGCCAAAAGAACTAAACAATTGCGGAGGAGCGCCCGTCAAACCACAGGAATTCACACTATCACTAGAAATGTCACAATTCCTACGATTAAGAAGGCAGAGATTGCAAACTATTATCAACCTCGTTTTTGAAATAGCTAATTTTAACGATTAAGAAAGCCGTGGAAGCAAAATACCGTCAACCTTTAACTAGAAAAATGGCCATTTCAGACGATTAAGAAGGCCGTGGACAAAAAATTTCACGAACTTACAGCAGAAATTAGTCAATTTATACGATTAAGAAGGCTGTGGATGCCAAATACCGTCAAACTATCACTAGAAATGCCAAATTTCTACGATTTAGAAGGCAGATATTGCAAAAAATATCAACCTTGTTTTTGAAATAGATAATTTTAACGATTAAGAAGGCCGTGGACGCAAAATACCGTCAACCTTTTACCAGAAAAATGGCCATTTCAGACGATCGAGAAGGCCGTGAACGGAAAATATGACGGACGTATAGCAGAAATTAGTCAATTAATACGATTAAGAAGGCTGTGGATGCCAAGTACCGTCAACCTATCACTAGATATGGCGGTTTTCAACGAAATGAAGCCCCTGAGATAGCCAAACTCGCCCAATTGGCTCAAGTTCATCAGGTGTGCCAATCGGATTTTAAAGATTAAGAAGGCCGTGGACGCAAAATACCGTCAACCTGTAACTAGAAATGCCCAATTTCAACGATTAAGAAGGCAGAGATTGCAAAATATTATCAACGTTGTTTTTGAAATAGCTAATTTTAACGATTAAGAAGGCCGTGGGCGCAAAATACCGTTTTACCAGAAAAATGGCCATTTCAGACGATCGAGAAGGCCGTGAACGGAAAATATTACGGACTTATAGCAGAAATTAGTCAATTAATACGATTAAGAAGGCTGTGGATGCCAAGTACCGTCAACCTATCACTAGATATGGCGATTTTCAACGAAATGAAGCCCCTGAGATAGCCAAACTCGCCCAATTGGCTCAAGTTCATCAGGTGTGCCAATCGGATTTTAAAGATTAAGAAGGCCGTGGACGGAAAATACCGTCAACCTATCACTAGAAATGGCGATTTTCAACGAACTGAAGCCCCTGAGATAGCAAAACTTGCCCAAGTTCATCAGGTGAGCCAACTTAGCCGGCATAGAGGGTAAAACTATATTGGTAAAACAAATTTGGTAGAACCTATATTTAGGATATTGTGCATGTTGGTCTATTGCGTAGAGGTATCTGAATCTTGGGTTCTTTGATGTCCGCTGTATTCGTGCTGTGGTCGACTCCATATTCTGTCTGAGTGCTTTCGGTTTTGCAGAGGCCTCTGTCGGATTTTCTGTCGAAGTTAACCTCTAAGAATTTCATTTGTTTTTCCAAATGTCTGACTTTATCTCTCATTCTTCCGATTTCTTCGGTCCTTTCGGGTTCGAAACGTCGACTTTCTCGCGCTTCTGTGAGAAGTTTGACGACGAGGCTTTGCTGGTCGATCATTTTGGAGACGAGGAGTGCGACTGGGTTGACGTTGATGGTTTCGAGCGCTTTAGCGACGGACGTCGTTTTTTTACTTTCTTCCTTCTTCTCTTCTTTTCTTTCTTTTCTTTCTTCTACTGACTGAACCTTCTTCACCTTCTTCTCCTCCCTTTTCTCTTCCTTTCTCTCCTTTTTTTACTCATCCCTTTCTTCTCATCTTTCTTCTTTTCGACTTTTCGTTCTTCCGATTTGGGAATGTCATCATATTTCGACCGATGCCTTCTCTCCGCCTTAAAATCCCCTTTCATCAATTCCCCTTTTGTATCCGTAAAGCTCATTTTTTTTTTGTTTACTTTTAATGTGGCTAAAATATTGAAAAATTCGAAATTTTGTGTTTTTACATTTTAAACTTAAAAAGTTAATTTTTTTAAATGTGATCACTCCCGCAAAAATGGTGATTTAAATTTTAAAATGTGTTAATCAACTTAAAGTGGAATTAAGAAGGCAGTGGACGCAAAATTATGAAACTAATAATGACCATTTTAAACGATTAAGAAGGCCGTGGAAGAAAAATACCGTGTACCTACAATAAATGGCCATTTAAAAGGATTAAGAGGGCCGTGGACTCAAAATATCATCACTTGAAATATCTAATTTTAACGATTAAGAAGGCCGTGGATGCAAAAAACACGACCCTACAGCTAAAAACAGTCAATTTATACGATTAAGAAGGCCGTGGGCGCAAAATACCGTCAATCTACTACTAGGGCTATTTTAAACGATTGAGAAGGCAGAGAACGCAGAAATACCGTCAAACTATTGCTAAAAATGGCCATTTTAAAGGATTAAGAAGGCCGTGGATTCAAAATATCATCACTTGAAATATCTAATTTTAATGATTAAGAAGGCCGTGGACGGAAAATATCACGAACGTACTTCAGAAATTAGTCAATTTATACGATTAAGAAGGCTGTGGGCGCAAAATGTCATCAACCTTATTCTTGAAATAGCTAATTTTAACGCTGCTAAACCTATTACTAAAATGGCCATTTTAAAGGATTAAGAAGGCCGTGGATTCAAAATAATATCACGAACCTACAGCTGAAAACAGTCAATTTATACGATTAAGATGGCTGTGGGCGCAAAATACCGTCAACTTTTAACAAGAAAATTTTCCATTTCAGACGATTGAGAAGGCTGTGGTCGCAACATATTACGAACCTACATCAGAAATCAGTCGATTTATTCGATTCAGAAGGCGCAAAAAACGTCAACGTTACCTAGAAATGGCCATTTCAGTCGATTAAGAAGGCCGTGATTTCAAATTATCAAATTTTAACGATTAAGAAGGCCGTGGACGCAAAATATCACGAACCTACAGCTGATAACAGTCAACTCATACGATTATGAAGGCTGTGGGCGCAAAATACCGTCAACCTCTAACTAGAAAAATGGCCATGTCAGACGATTGAGAAGGCCGTGGACGAAAAATATCACTAACTTTCAGCAGAAATTAGTCAATTAATACGATTAAGAAGGCGCAAAAAACGTCAACGTTTACCTAGAAATGGCCATTTCAGTCGATTAAGAAGGCCGTGATTTCAAATTATCAAATTTTAACGATTAAGAAGGCCTTGGACGCAAAATATCACGAACTTACAACTGATAACAGTCAATTCATACGATTATGAAGGCTGTGGGCGCAAAATACCGTCAACCTCTAACTAGAAAAATGGCCATTTCAGACGATTAAGAAGGCTGTGGTCGCAAAATATCACGAACCTACATCCGAAATCAGTCGATTTATTGGATTAAGAAGGCGCAAAAACCGTCAACGTTTACCTAGAAATGGCCATTTCAGACGATTAAGAAGGCTGTGGTCGCAAAATATCACGAACCTACATCCGAAATCAGTCGATTTATTGGATTAAGAAGGCGCAAAAACCGTCAACCTCTAACTAGAAAAATGGCCATGTCAGACGATTGAGAAGGCCGTGGACGAAAAATATCACTAACTTTCAGCAGAAATTAGTCAATTAATACGATTAAGAAGGCGCAAAAAACGTCAACGTTTACCTAGAAATGGCCATTTCAGTCGATTAAGAAGGCCGTGATTTCAAATTATCAAATTTTAACGATTAAGAAGGCCTTGGACGCAAAATATCACGAACTTACAACTGATAACAGTCAATTCATACGATTATGAAGGCTGTGGGCGTAAAATACCGTCAACCTCTAACTAGAAAAATGGCCATTTCAGACGATTGAGAAGGCCGTGGACTCAAAATATCAAATTTTAACGATTAAGAAGGCCGTGGACGCAAAATATCACGAACCTACAGTTGATATCAGTCAATTCATACGATTATGAAGGCTGTGGTCGCAAAATATCACTAACTTGCTGCAGAAATTAGTCAATTTATACGATTGAGAAGGCTGTGGATGCAAAATACCGTAAACCTATCTCTAGAGAAGGCCATTTTAAACGATTAAGAAGGCAGAGATTGCAAAATATCATCAACCTTATTTTTTAAATAGCTAATTTTCACGATTATGAAGGCTGTGGGCGCAAAATACCGTCAACCTTAAACTAGAAAAATGGACATTACTGACGATTGAGAAGGCTGTGGACGGAAAATATCACGAACGTACAGCAGGAATTAGTCAATTTATACGATTAAGAAGGCGTACGCAAAATACCGTCAAACTTTAGACTTTAACTAGAATTAAGAAGGCCGAGGACGCAAAATACCGTCAACCTTTAACTAGAAATGGCTATTTTAGACGATTGAGAAGGCTGTGGACGCAATACTGATAATAGCCAATTTAAAAAGATTACAAAGGCAGTGGACGTTAGCCTATTGGCCCAATAGAATCCGCTCAAATTGTCGTGTTTTTTAAGGGGATTCTGGCGTCGAGCCGGCTCTCAAATGAATCGAGACTAACCGACGGAGGGTCCCCGCTAAGATTTTATACTCGAGGCAGCCCCGGGTTTTTCGAGAGCGGGCGTGCGCTTTCCACCTCCCGCCGGCCGGAACCGTTACCTTCGTGTGCTAACTAATTCATGACGCGTGTGATACGGCCTCGAAAGCCTCCGCATCAATTAAAACGAGCCGTTTTATTTATACGCCGCAAAATAATCTATCAGCTAAACCTTGACGGTTTTTGTGCCTTCTGAATCGAATAAATTGACCAATATCTGATGAAGGTTCGTCATATTTTGCTTTCACGGCCTTCTTAATCGTTAACATTAGCTATTTTAAATGTAAGGTTGACGATATTTTGCGTTCATTGCCTTCTTAATCGTTTAAAATGGCCATTTTTAGTGGTAGGTTGACGGTTTTTGCGCTCACAGCCTTCTTAATCACTAAAAGTTAGCTATTTTAAATATAAGGTTGATGATAATTTTTGTCCTCTGCCTTCTTAATCGTTTAAAATGGCCATTTCAAGTGGTAGGTTGAAGGTTTTTGCGCCCAAGCCTTCTTAATCGTTAAAATTAGCTATTTTTAATGTAAGGTTGATGATAATTTTGCGTCCTCCGCCTTCTTAATCGTTTAAAATGGCCATTTCTAGTGGTAGGTTGCCGTTTTTTGCGCCCAAGCCTTCTTAATCGTTAAAATTAGGTATTTGAAATGTAAGGTTGATGATAATTTAGCGTCCTCTGCCTTCTTAATCGTTTAAAATGGCCATTTCTAGTGGTAGGTTGACGGTTTTTGCGCCCAAGCCTTCTTAATCGTTAAAATTAGCTATTTTTAATGTAAGGTTGATGATAATTTTGCGTCCTCCGCCTTCTTAATCGTTTAAAATGGCCATTTCTAGTGGTAGGTTGCCGTTTTTTGCGCCCAAGCCTTCTTAATCGTTAAAATTAGCTATTTGAAATGTAAGGTTGATGATAATTTAGCGTCCTCTGCCTTCTTAATCGTTTAAAATGGCCATTTCTAGTGGTAGGTTGACGGTTTTTGCGCCCAAACCTTCTTAATCGTTAAAATTAGCTATTTTAAATGTAAGGTTGGCGATATTTTGCGTTCACTGCCTTCTTAATCGTTTAAAATGGCCATTTCTAGTAGAAGGTTGACGGTTTTTGCGCCCAAAGCCTTCTTAATCGATAAAATTAGCTATTTTAAATGTAAGGTTGATGATATTTTGCGTCCTCTGCCTTCTTAATCGTTTAAAATGGCCATTACTATTGGTAGGTTGCCGTTTTTTTGCGCCCAAGCCTTCTTAATCGTTAAAATTAGCTATTTTAAATGTAAGGTTGATGATATTTTGCGTTCTCTGCCTTCTTAATCGTTAAAAAGAGAAATTTCGCTTTTTCCGTTCACGATTGGGGGGCATACTGAACTCCAGAATCAGTGTTGCTGTGCTCAGATTTTCGTAGAAGGGGAGGGAAATTTTTTCGGGGAATCATCTCTAAAATTAAAGAGGCGAAGCCACTTATTCGGCCTCCCCTTGAATAACAACCTCTCGGCAACCACCCTACTTTATTGGATTTTCCCTTCCCGTTTTCCTACCCCTAAAAAAAGGGGGGGGGGATAAACGACAGACTTTCAGAACCTATCCACTGCCAATTATATAGTAATGACTATATTTTTCTCAAAGCTATTTGTTTACCCTTCTTCTGGGTACTTAACGCGGGTTTCGATGTAGATGTGCAGGGAAAAAAGTCGGGGAAAAAGTTCGTCCTTGAATATGAGCCAATCATAGCGGAGATAGCACCGATGACATCGATTTTGAAAACCAGTCAGCGATCGACAGCCTGCGTATCCTGCGTCCTCCCTATAATCTATCATAAAGGCACTGTCTAACACCATGACATCTACGACTGCGTTCTGGCAGCTACCCCAAAAAAAGGACTCAATATGACGCCAAAAACTTTTAAGAAAAAATGGCGGAGCTCTACCGATCATTGCGCTACGTAGGACGTCTTGAGTTGCTAGGGAGTTTATAGGTCTTTAAAGTCCGGAATCTGTAGGAAAGCAGGGCAGTGGTACATCTAAGGGAAATTTTGGTGGATTACAACCACTGGTAAATTTAAATTTGAAGGGATATCGATGTCAGGGCAGTGGTGTAACACTGGAGCCCTTTGAATCTTTTTTAAACTTAAAAGAAAGTTGCCCTATCTAGTGATAGGTTTACGGTATTTTGCATCCACAGCCTTCTTAATCGTATAAATTGATTAATTTCTGCTGTCCGTTCGTGAAATTTTCCGTCCACGGCCTTCTTAATCGTAAAAATCCGATTGGCTCACCTGACGAACTTGCCATTTGGGCAAGTTTAGCTACCTCAAGGGCTTCATTTCGTTGAAAATGGCCATTTCTAGTGATAGGTTGACGGTACTTGGCATCCACAGCCTTCTTAATCGTATAAATAGACTCATTTCTGCTGTACGTTCGTGATATTTTCCGTCCACGGCCTTCTCAATCGTCTGAAATGGCCATTTTTCTAGTTAGAGGTTGACGGTATTTTGCGCTCACAGCCTTCATAATCGTATGAATTGACTGTTATTTGCTGTAGGTTCGAGATATTTTGCGTCCACGGCCTTCTTAATCGTCAAAATTTGATATTTTGAGTCCACGGCCTTCTTAATCGTTAAAATTACATATTTCAATTGATGATATTTTGAGTCCACGGCCTTCTTAATCGTTTAAAATGGCCATTTATAGTGGTAGGTTGACGGTTTTTGCGTCCACAGCCTTCTTAATCGTTAAAATTAGATATTTCAAGTGATGATATATTGAGTCCAAGGCCTTCTTAATCCTTTAAAATGGCCATTTTTAGCAATAGTTTGACGGTATTTCGCGATCTCTGCCTTCTTAATCGTTTAAAATGGTCATTTTTAGTAGGTAATGTGTTGATGATATTATGCGCCCACAGCCATCTTAATCGTATAAATTGACTGTTTTCAGCTGTAGGTTCGTGATATTATTTTGAGTCCACGGCCTTCTTAATCCTTTGAAATGGCCATTTTAGTAATACATAGGTTGAACAGCGTTAAAATTAGCCATTTCAAGAATAAGGTTGATAATAATTTGCGCCCACAGCCTTCTTAATCGTATAAATTTACTGTTTTCAGCTGTAGGTCCGTGATATTTTGTGTCCACGGCCTTCTTAATCGTTAAAATTTGATATTTCAAGTGGTGATATTTTGAGTCCACCGCCTTCTTAATCCTTTAAAATGGCCATTTTGAGTAATAGTTTGACGGTATTTTTCGTTCTCTGCCTTCTCAATTGTTTAAAATAGCCCTAGTAGTAGATTGACGGTAATTTGCTCCCACAGCCTTCTTAATCGTTTAAAATGGCCATTTCTAATGGTAGGTGGTCGGTTTTTGCGTCCACAGCCTTCTTAATCGTTAAAATTAGATATTTCAAGTGATGATATATTGAGTCCACGGCCTTCTTAATCCTTTAAAATGGCCATTTTTAGCAATAGTTTGACGGTATTTCGCGATCTCTGCCTTCTTAATCGTTTAAAATGGCCATTTATAGTGGTAGGTTGACGGTTTTTGCGTCCACAGCCTTCTTAATCGTTAAAATTAGATATTTCAAGTGATGATGTATTGAGTCCACGGCCTCCTTAATCCATTAAAATGGCCATTTTTAGCAACAGTTTGACGGTATTTCGCAATCTCTGCCTTCTTAATCTTTTAAAATGGCCATTTCTAGTGGTAGGTTGACGGTTTTTGCTCCCACAGCCTTCTTAAACGTTAAAATTAGATATTTCAAGTGATGATAATATTGAGTCCACGGCCTTCTTAATCCTTTAAAATGGCCATTTTTAGCAATAGTTTGACGGTATTTCGCGATCTCTGCCTTCTTAATCGTTTAAAATGGCCATTTCTAGTGGTAGGTTGTCGGTTTTTGAGCTCACAGCCTTCTTTATCGTTAAAATTAGATATTTCAAGTGATGATGTATTGAGTCCACGGCCTCCTTAATCCTTTAAAATGGCCATTTTTAGCAACAGTTTGTCGGTATTTCGCAATCTCTGCCTTCTTAATCTTTTAAAATGGCCATTTCTAGTGGTAGGTTGACGGTTTTTGCTCCCACAGCCTTCTTAATCGTTAAAATTAGATATTTCAAGTGATGATATATTGAGTCCACGGCCTTCTTAATCCTTTAAAATGGCCATTTCTAGTGATAGGTTGACGGTTTTTGCGCTCACAGCCTTCTTAATCGTTAAAATTAGATATTTCAAGTGATGATATATTGAGTCCACGGCCTTCTTAATCCTTTAAAATGGCCATTTTTAGCAATAGTTTGACGGTATTTCCCGATCTCTGCCTTCTTAATCGTTTAAAATGGCCATTTCTAGTGGTAGGTTGTCGGTTTTTGCTCCCACAGCCTTCTTAATCGTTAAAATTAGCTATTTTAAATGTAAGGTTGATGATATTTTGCGTCCACGGCCTTCTTAATTCCACTTTAAGTGTGAACCGATTGTGCTCGGAGAACGAGCGTCCGTTGAGGCGTTGATGGATCACTTCCGGCCCCTCGAGACACTCGACTACCGTACAAAGGACATTCATTCTAAAGATTAAAAACCAGGGACTATTTTCATTCAAAAAATGATACAAAAGGTTTGATCGGCGCCTCTGGAAGGTCGCCGCTTAATTGCTTATTCATTCGAAGGATCGATTGTTCGATGGTTTTTCTCCCGCAGATTCCCCCGTGAGTTTTTACAGCGCTTTTACGGTGAAAGTATTAAAATGGCGGGACTTTTCTAGGTACGAAGTGACCCAGTTGGGTTTGCTTGAGAGAAAAATGTTCTCCTCGTTTGGCTTTCTAATCCCCGCGTTCGGCTACTATCTGGGCCGAAAACGTCTCTCTCAAGGTCTGCCCACTTTTTTCTTTCACAAGAGGGGACCGCAAAGCAAGTTCTCGTGCGGGGGGAATATTATTGGGAGACCGCCAAAAAATAGCCAGAGGTACGCAATATCAAGATATAGAGACCGGTTTGACGTCTTCATTGATGTTACTTCAAAATCGACAATTTAGAACCTTTTTCAACTTTCTCAAAAAGAAGCTAATAGCTTTGTTCCAACTCGTTTGAAACTTCTGGAGCATGCGCAGAACGATTTGCACGTCTAATTTGACGGCAGATGACTTCAGACGGTACAAACCCTTCTGCGCATGCTCCAGGAGTTTCAAACTGCGGTTGGAACGAAGCTATTGTATTATTCCTCGATGTACGAACATTTGAATAAATCAAGGGACAACCCTCGGTAAAGCCCGACAATCTGACCAACCCAACCGGGGGGTGGGGGCGAGCCCTTTTCTGTAAACAAAACCCGTAGCTTATCGAATTAACCGCTTTTCCACCCTCGAAATTATTTTCATTTACCGGGGGGTTTGGCAAGACTGATGAGGATGACATTACGAATTTTTTACATGTATTGAACGACACTGTTAAAATGGAGGGGAATAATTGGCAAGACTGTATGATGACATCATTACGAATTTTTTTTAAAACAAGACAGATCCTCCTCCCACACTGCAACAAACTGTTAAAATGGCGGGGAATAATTGGCAAGACTGTATGATAACGTCACTACATCAGAATGACTTAATATTAAATTCCCTCCGATTCAACAAACAACCTGCTGGGGGGGGGGGGGGGATAGTTGGCAAGACTGTATGAAAACGTCATTATGGTTATAACGTCATTCGGTCCCCAGAAAGAAGGTTTTTTTAAAACTCCATCCACAGCCTGTCAAGTGGGAAACAAGTTGTCAAGACTGTATGATAACATTACGAATTCCTTTATTACATGTAACGACACAAACTGTTAAAATGGCGGGGAATAATTGGCAAGACTGTATGATGATGTAATTACTTCCGAATGGTTTCTAATCCCTTCCACAGCTTGTCCTCCTACTATGCTACTATCGACCTGTCAAAATAGCGGGAAAACATTGGCTAGACTGTATGATAACGTCACTACATCAGAATGACTTAATTTTAAATTCCCTCCATAGCTACGATTCAACAAACAAACTGCTGGGGGGGGGGGGGGAGATAGTTGGCAAGACTGTATGAAAACGTCATTATGGTTATAACGTCATTGGGTCCACAGAAAGACGCTAGGTTTTTTTTAAACTCCATCCACAGCCTGTCAAGTGGGAAACAAGTTGTCAAGACTGTATGATGACATTAAAAATTCCTTTACTACATGTAGAGGACTACACAAACTGTTAAAATGGCGGGGAATAATTGGCAAGACTGTATGATGACGTAACTACTTCTGAATGGTTTTTAATCCCTTCCACAGCTTCTCCTCCTACTATGCTACTATCGACCTGTCAAAATAGCGGGAAAACATTGGCTAGACTGTAAGATAACGTCACTACATCAGAATGATTTAATTTTAAATTTCCTCCATAGCTACGATTCAACAAACAAACTGCTGGGGGGGGGGGGGAAGATAGTTGGCAAGACTGTATGAAAACGTCATTATGGTTATCAACAAACAACAAAAGGCGTTGGAGCTTTGTTTTCGAGTCGTACAACTTTAATGATATCACAAAGGGAGATGCTATCAGATAAATTGGCTCAAGGGCAATTAGTCTGATTGTAAGCCCGCATAAAAGCCTCCCCCCCCCCCATCTCAATGCCTTCATGATCACACCCTCGAGATTTACATAACTACAGTACCAATCGGGCATTTAATGTCTAAAATCGATTGCTGAATATTAATTATTAATGTTTCCAAACAGGGACGTACTCAGGGATAGCAACTGAAGACTTAGTTTCTAGTGGTTGGCAACCTTGCAAAAAAGGCTCAAAAGTACGGAGAAATTACTCGTATCAGACTATTGAAAAAGATGAAAATCCGGTGGAAAGGGTGTTAGCTGTTGGCAACAGTGGGTCTAAATTAACTGGATTCCACAGTTGGCAACAGTGGGTAAGCAACTTTCCGAAACAGACGCCATCAACATCAACCGCGGATCGGCATTTGGAAGAAAGAAGCAACTCCGATTTGTAGGCGTCAGTGATTAATAATCGAGTTGGCAGCAGTGAGAGAGCAACTAAGGTGGTACCAATGTGGCCAAAAGACAAAAGATGGTGTCAAACAAATTGAAACCGAAGAAAAGAGCTGCCCAAGACAGGGTAAATGGTGTTTTTAGGTAACCCCTAGACCGTTGGCCCCCCTGATTTTGATGTGCAGATTCCAGGGGTCAACCTGCAAAAAATATGCAAAATCTAGAACAGAAAGAAGGTTAATTCTAATAAGTGAAAACATTTTTTTTTTCTTTTTACATCTCTGTGATTAAGTTATCTTCCCGATAAGATAGCTTAGAAAAGAAGATAGCCCTGTTTACTGAACGTCAAGGAATAGGGGGAATCGTATTTTCCGAGATGTCCGATCCCGTGGGATGAGAAAGACGTGAGCTCATGGTTGGCAACAGTGGGTAAGCAAATGGATTCCAAAATTGGCAACAGTAAGTAAGCAATCTGGATTCCACAGTTGGCTACAGTACCCACTCGATCGACTTTCCGAATCATCTACTAGAATGACGATGGATCGGCAACTGAAGATGGAATTGGTAGAAAAGAGACAGCACCCCTCAGCCGGCAACGATGGGCAATCAATTGGATTCCACAGTTGGCAACAGTGGGTAAGCAACTGGATTTCACAGTTGGCAACAGTGAGTATAAAAGCAACGGGATTCCACAGTTGGCTACAATGGGTAAGCGACTTTCCGAAACGACGAGATCAACAAGAACGACGATGGGTCAGTGACAGCACTCCTCAGGTGCCAGCAATAGATAATCTATTGGATTCCACAGTTGGCAACAGTGGATAAGCAACTGGATTCCACAGTTGGCTACAGTGCTAAGCGACTTTCCGAAACAGACGCCATCTATTAGAATGACGATGTATGGGCAACTTAAGATGGAATTGGTAGAAAAGGGACAGCACTCCTTAGCTGGGGATAGTGGGTAATCAATTGGATTCCTCAGTTGGCAACAGTGGGTAAGCAACTGGATTCCACAGTTGGCAACAGAGGATAAGCAACTGGATTTCACAGCTGGCAACATGGGATAAGCAAATGGATTCCACAGTTGGCAACAGTGGGTATAAAAGCAACGGTATTCCACAGTTGGCTACAGTGGCTAAGCGACTATCCGAAACAGACGCCACCTACTAGAACGACGATGGGTCAGCAACTGAGGATGGAATTGGTAGAACAGAGTCAGCACTCCTCAGCTGGCAACAGTGGGTAATCAATTTGATTCCACAGTTGGCAACAATGAGTAATCGATAGGATTCCACAGTTGGGAACGCGACTGTATTCCACAGTTAGTAACAGTGGGTAAGTAACTTTCCGGAAGACGGCATCTACTATATTAACGATGGATCGGCAGCTGAGGATGGAATTGGTAGAAAAGAGACAGCACTGAAATCCTCAGTTGGCAACAGTGGATAAGCCCGGAGGGCGGGAAAAGTGTTTCATTTCCCCCTGGTCCCTCACCCTCATAAGCTGTATTTCGATACACAAAAGGTATGACGTCACCGTTTTTTCCCCCATTACGCATGCCGCTTCCAAAATCCACCCTTATCTCTTCTTCACCTCCTGACCCTAACCAACGCCAATCATCCCGCCCGACGAAATAATTCTCCCTCTCCTCTCAACAAAAGGTTCCTTCACGCTTAAGGAGCGCACAGTCTTACCAACACGAAATTGGATGTTTCATTGTTGCCAACTCATTTCTTAGTTGCTGACTCACTGACACAAAGTATTCCGGAGTTGTTTCTTTCTTCCGATTGCCGAGTAGTACTTGTCGATGGCGTCTGTTTAGGGTAGTTGCTTACCCACTGTTGCCAACTTAGGTTTTCAGTGCTGCCTCTTTTCTACCAATTCCATCCTAAGTTGCCGACTCGTCATCGTTTTTGTTGATCGCGTCTATTTGGAAAAGTATCTTACCCACTGTAGCCAACTGTAAGGTCCCGTTATTTACCCACTGTTGCCAACTGTAGAATCCGGTTTGCTTACTCACTGTTGCCAACTGAGGATTTCAGTGCTGTCTCTTTTCAACCAATTCCATCCTAAGTTGCCGACTCGTCATCGATCTTGTTGATCGCGTCTATTTCGGAAAGTACTCATGGTAGCCAACTGTGGAATCCCGTTGCTTTTATACCCACTGTTGCCAACTGTGGAAGTACGTCGCTTACCCACTGTAGCCAACTGTGGAGACCCGTTACTTACCCACTGTTGCCAACTGTGGAATCCGGTTGCTTACTCACTGTTGCCAATAGTGGGACCCGCCTACCCGAAAACCTGAACCATCCTGGGCCTACCAGTGTTGCCAACTGAGGATTTCAGTGCTGTCTCTTTTCTACCAATTCCATCTTAAGTTGCCGACCCGTCATCGTTCTTGTTGATCGCGTCTATTTCGGAAAGTACTCATGGTAGCCAACTGTGGAATCCCGTTGCTTTTATACCCACTGTTGCCAACTGTTGCAACTCGTCGCTTACTCACCATTGCCAACAGTGGAAACCCGTCGATTACCCACTGTAGCCAAATGTGGAATCCCATTGCTGACCCTGTGCAGCCAATTGTAGTGTCCCGTTACTTACCCACTGTTGCCAACTGTGGAATCCTGTTTCTTACTCACTGTTGCCAACCAATGTAGTTTCATCGTTTTCAAAGGTCTTCTGCCCTAGTCTATCGTCCGAAAAAAACATTTCAACGGACTTTTAAGCCTTTTTTTTTCTCGCAATGTTGCCAACCCACGCACGAAATAAAAAGGTCTTCTGGTGGCAGAATCTACGCCCTCCACCATTTTTAGTAATTAAGGAGGGCGAAGATATGATAGACGGAAAATTTCCTCCCTTTTACCTTACCTGAGCGTCAATTTTTGAAGAGTTCCAAAATTATGGTTTTCAGCAAATGGAAGAAAAAGAAGTTTGGAAGGAAGAAAATACATTTACCAAGTAACTTTTTGACCCTGCGCTACAGCAGCCGCAAATCAACGGCTTTTTTTTTATAAAGAGATATTAAGTTCAACGTACTGACAGACGTGGCTGAACTAGGACGCGGGAATTGCATTCAAAGGGGAAAGACGTTATCAAAGCCGCGGAAGGTGATTGTACTCTACGGAGAGAAAGGTTCAATTACGCAACTTTCTATCTAATCCCGAATCCTCCGCTATATTTTTCTTTCAAGAAAAAATTTTTAATCCAGCGGAGAAAAATTCGGCATAAAATAGCGCTAAAGGGCCAATTTTCGGCATAAAAAGACGCTATGGAAGTAGCCTCTCGGCATAAAAAGACGCTTTAGAGTAGCCTCTCGGCATAAAACAGCGATAAAAGGCAAATTTTCGCCATAAAACTCTATAGAGTAGCCTCTCGGCATAAAACAGCTCTCAAGGGTAAATTTTCGGCATAAATAGACGCTATAGAGTAGCCTTTCGGCATAAAAAGACGCTATAGAGTAGCCTCTCGGCATAAAACAGCTCTAAAGGGTAAATTTTCGCCATCAAAAGACGCTATAAAAATAGCCCCTCGGCATAAAAAGACGCTATAGAAGTAGCCTCTGGGCATAAAAAAACGCTATAAGAGACGCTAGAAGAGCCTATCGGCAAAAAATAGCGCTAAAGGGTAAATTTTCGGCATAAAAAGACGCTATAGAGTAGCCTATCGGCATAAAAAGAGGTTTTAGAGTAGCTTCTCGGCATAAAACAGCTCTAAAGGGTAAATTTTCGGCATCAAAAGACGCTAAAAAAATAGCCCCTCGGCACAAAAAGACGCTATAGAAGTAGCCTCTGGGCATAAAAAAACGCTATAAGAGACGCTAGAAGAGCCTATCGGCATAAAATAGCGCTAAAGGGTAAATTTTCGGCATAAAAAGACGCTATAGAGTAGCCTTTCGGCATAAAAAGACGCTATAGAAGTAGCCTCTCGGCATAAAAAAACGCTATAGAGTAGCCTTTCGGCATAAAAAGACGCTATAGAGTAGCCTCTCGGCATAAAACAGCTCTCAAGGGTAAATTTTCGGCATCAAAAGACGCTATAAAAATAGCCTCTCGGCATAAAAAGACGCTATAGAGTAGCCTATCGGCATAAAAAGAGGTTTTAGAGTAGCCTCTCGGCATAAAAAGACGCTATAGAGTAGCCTCTCGGCATAAAAGCTCTCAAGGGTAAATTTTCGGCATCAAAAGACGCTATAAAAATAGCCTCTCGGCATAAATAGACGCTATAGAGTAGCCTTTCGGCATAAAGTAGCTCTAAAGGGTAAATTTTCGGCATCAAAAGACGCTATAAAAATAGCCTCTTGGCATAAAAAGACGCAATAGAAGTAGCCTCTCGGCATAAATAGACGCTATAGAGTAGCCTCTCGGCATAAAACAGCTCTCAAGGGTAAATTTTCGGCATCAAAAGACGCTATAAAAATAGCCTCTCGGCATAAATAGACGCTATAGAGTAGCCTTTCGGCATAAAAAGACGCTATAGAGTAGCCTCTCGGCATAAAATAGCTCTAAAGGGTAAATTTTCGGCATCAAAAGACGCTATAAAAATAGCCTCTTGGCATAAAAAGACGCAATAGAAGTAGCCTCTCGGCATAAATAGACGCTATAGAGTAGCCTATCGGCATAAAACAGCGATAAATGGCAAATTTTCGCCATAAAAGATCCTACAGTGAAGCCTCTCGGTATAAAATAGCGCTAATGGGCAAGTTTTCGTCATAAAAAAATCGCTAAATTTTAGTTTATCGTCATAAAAAGATTCTATTGCACATCCTCTCGGTAGAAAATAGCGCTATAGGGTAGCGTCTCGGCATAAAAAGACGCTGTACAGTAGCCTCTCGGCATAAGAAAGGGGGAATTCCCCAAACATTCGGTGATTTCTTGGAAGCAACAGAAGAAAAAAGAGGACTGATAAAACGGTGAGTCCAATTACGCCCACCGGTCGCCACCCCTTCCTCTTGTGCCACTCAAATGCCTTCAAAGCAACACACTTTAATTTCTCCTCCGGGGAAACTCATTTTTAAAAATAATTAGTTTAATTAGATTAGAAGGAATGTTTCTCGCGAAAAAATGGGTCGGGGATGATTTGAATTCGTCTCGCCTCTTTTCATACTCGTTCGACCATTGTCACGGAATTCCCGTTGTAGATTCAACCTACTAATTAGTTGCCCTATTTAAACGAAAGGAAAAAGACGAGTCCATAATCGACATAAAAATGCTTTTTTTCTTTTTATACCGAAAATTTACCCTTTAGAGCTATTTTATGTCGAGAGGCTACTTCTACAGCGTCTTTTTATGCCCAGAGGCTACTCTATAGTTTTATGGCGAAAATTTGCCTTTTATCGCTGTTTTATGCCGAGAGGCTACTCTAAAACCTCTTTTTATGCCGATAGGGTACTCTATTGCGTCTTTTATGCCGAAAATTTACTCTTTAGCGCTATTTTATGCCGATAGGCTCTTCTAGTGTCTCCTATAGCGTTTTTTTTTTATGCCAGAGGCTACTTCTATAGCGTCTTTTTATGCCGAGAGGCTATTTTTATAGCGTCTTTTAATGCCGAAAATTTACCCTTTAGAGCTGTTTTATGCCGAGAGGCTACTTCTACAGCGTCTATTTATGCCCAGAGGCTACTCTATAGAGTTTTATGGCGAAAATTTGCCTTTTATCGCTGTTTTATGCCGAGAGGCTACTCTAAAGCGTCTTTTTATGCTGATAGCTGCTCTATAGCGATTTTTTATGCCGAGAGGCTACTTCCATAGCGTCTTTTTATATGCAGAAAATTGGCCTTTTAGCGCTATTTTATGCCGAGAGGCTACTTCCATAGCGTCTTTTTATGCAGAAAATTGGCCTTTTAGCGCTATTTTATGCCGAGAGGCTACTTCCATAGCGTCTTGTTATGCCGAGAGGCTACTCTATAGAGTCGTTTTATACCAATAAAATACAATGTAGAGTCCTTTTTATGCCGATGGGCAACTTTATAGCGTCCTTTTATGCCGTAAAGTACAATGTAGCGTCCTTTTTATGCCGGTAGGCTACTCTATAGAGTCTTTTTATGGCGAAAATTTGCCTTTTATCGCTATGTTATGACGAGAGGCTACTCTTATAGGTTTTTTTTTATGATGAGAGGCTACTTCCATAGCGTCTTTTTATGCCGAAAATAACGCTAAAAGGCAAGTTTTCGGCATAAAAAGACACTATAGGGAAACCTCTCGCCATAAAAAAACGCTAAATTGTAGTTTTTAGTCTATAGGGAAACTCTATAGCTCAGCCACTCGGTAGAAAATAGCGCTACAGGGCAAGTTTTCGGCATAAAAAGACGCTTTAGAGCATCCTATCGCCATAAAATAGCGATAAATGGCAAATTTTCGCCATTAAAAGACTCTATAGATTAGCCTACCGGCATAAAATAGCGCTAATGAGCATGTTTTCGGCATAAAAAGACGCTATAGTGTAGCCTCTCGGCATAAAAAGACGGATTAGAGCATCCTATCGGCATAAAATAGCGATAAATGGCAAATTTTCGCCATTAAAAGACTCTATAGCTCAGCCACTCGGTAAAAAATAGCGCTACAGGGCAAATTTTCGGCATAAAAAGACGCTTTAGAGCATCCTATCGCCATAAAATAGCGATAAATGGCAAATTTTCGCCATTAAAAGACTCTATAGATTAGCCTACCGGCATAAAATAGCGCTAAAGCATGTTTTCGGCATAAAAAGACGCTATAGAGTAGCCTCTCAGCGTAAAAAGAGGTTTTCGAGTAGCCTCTCGGCATAAAAAGACGCTATAGAAGTAGCCTCTCGGTATAAATAGACGCTATAGAGTAGCCTTTCGGCATAAAAAGACGCTATAGAGTAGCCTACCGGCATAAAATAGCGCTAAAGAGCATGTTTTCGGCATAAAAAGACGCTATAGTGTAGCCTCTCGGCATAAAAAGACGGATTAGAGCATCCTATCGGCATAAAATAGCGATAAAAGGCAAATTTTCGCCATAAAAAGACCCTAGAGTGTAGCCTCTCGTCATAAAATAGCTCTCAAGGGCAAGTTTTCGTCATAAAAAAACGCTAAATTGTCGTTTATCGTCATAAAAAGACCCTACAGCACAGCCTCCCGACATAAAATAGCGCTGTGGGGCAAATTTTCGGCATAAAAGTCGCTATAAAATAACGACATAAAAAGTTTGGCTGTATTTTGTCGTACGTATTTTTGAACGATAGAAAATGGAGTTAAGAAAATAGAATTTTCGAAAATAACGAGGCGTCGTCCTTGGCCTTATCGATTCGCAACCTATTTACATTAAAATTTATGCGATTCATGTCGCCTGTCTCTTCAACAACCGGAAATGAGATATGGAGACAAAAAGAAATAATTGAAAACCTTAAAAATGGCTAAAAACCCAAAACTTTAGACAGACGGACCTCCGCCATTTTGTGGAAGGGACTATGATGATTTATGTGTTGGCAACCCTGATGGACATACCTAAATTCGGAAGGACAAAGGCTTAAAATGTTGTATTGGCAACCCTGATGATCAATCCGAAATCCGAAAGCATTGAAGTTTAAAATGTTGTATTGGCAACCCTGATGGGCATACCTAAATCCTAAAGCACTAAGGTTTAAAATGTTGTTTTAAACCCTGATGGTCACCCCGTAATCCGAAAGCACTAAGGTTTAAAATGTTGTATTGGCAACCCTGATGGTCAATCCGAAATCCGATAGCACTGAAGTTTAAAATGTTGTGTTGGCAACCCTGATGGGCATACCTAAATCCTAAAGCACTAAGGTTTAAAATGTTGTTTTGGCAACCCTGATGGTCAACCCGAAATCCGAAAGCACTATGGTTTGAAATGTTGTGTTGGCAACCCTAACGGCCACCCAGAAATTCGAAAGCACCGCTTAAGAACAAAATAGCTTCTAAATGTTAAGTTGGTAGCCCTGTGTGCTTATAAGTCTTAGAAGGTCCTGTTAACCAGAGGGCTTAAAACACCGGATTGACTTCTGACAGCCAGGGTTGCCAACAAACCATTATAACAAAAATTTTTGCTTTAAATCCAAAGGTGTGTCTTTTCACCGGTATTCGGGACGTGCAGGTTAGCCAACACAATATGCTTCCCTAACAAAAGGGGTCGCTGACATAACATTTTAAACGTGGCAGACCCAAAGTGTTGCCAACACGACAATCGTCTCCTCGATTTTCAGGCCCTCAGGCTAACTTTCTAAGCTTTTTCTTATCTTTTTATTTTTTTTTTTCATACCCCAGGTTAACCAACACTACATATTAAACTTCCCAAACCTGTTTATCCCAGAAATTAGGAAAATCGCAAGATTTTGTTTTCTTCCATAAAACTAGTAGAAAGGGTGACAATTATGTTGGCAGCCCCTGACCTGAGCGGGGTACGAGTTAGGCAACACAACATATTCAACTTGCTGAACGAAAGGGGTTTACAGACACACAGGGCTGCCAACACGACATCCGCAAACCTTTGGAGTCTTTAGAGGTATTCTAACGAAGGTTTCTCGCCCTCAGGGCTGCCAACTCACATTTCACCCTTCGGAATGTCTCCTTTCCCGCTAGATCGTGCCCGAAAACGGTTGAAAACTTTATGATCTGCATTAAACGACCTTCAATTATTTTCTCTCTCTCTTTCCGACTGAAAGGTGCCAATTGGCAACTCAAACGAGAACTAAGCTCAAAAATGTATGTATTTTAAGACTCGTTCCTCCACGTTGTATTTCTAAACAATTTTACACTTAAAACATGCTTTAATACTTTCCCTCCTTTGCGTAGTTAAAATAATGTTGAGTTGGCATCCCTGGGGGCCTAAAAAAACTCGTAATCGAGGTGAAAAAGCCCAAAGTACCCCGAAGCTTAACAATGTAAAGTTGGCAGCCCCGTATGTATAGAACATAAACAATATTACCTAGAAAAAACAAAAAAAACCGTTGGCTTGGGAAGTTTAATATGTTATGTTGGTTAACCTTGTGGATGAAAAAAAAAGACTATAAAATATAGTTAGGGCTGAAAGTCAAGGAGACGATTGTCGTGTTGGCAACACTGTGGGTCTGCCGCGATTAAAATGTTGTCAGCGACCCCTTTTGTTAGGGAAGCATATTGTGTGGGCTAACCTGCACGTCCCGAATACAGGTGAAAAGACAACCCTTGGATTTAAAGCGAAAATTTTTGTTATAATGGTTTGTTGGCAACCCTGGCTGTCAGAAGTCAATGGGGTGTTTTAAGGCCCTCTGGTCTAACAGGACCTTCTAAGACTTATAAGCACACAGGGCTACCAACTTAAAATTTAGAAGCTATTTTGTTCGTAAGCGGTGCTTTAGGATTTAGGTATGCCCATCAGGGTTGTCAATACAACATTTCAAACCATAGTGCTTTCGAATTTCGGGGTGACCATCAGGGTTGCCAATATAACATTTTAAACTTAGTGCTTCGGATTACGGGGTGACCATCAGGGTTGCCAATACAACATTTCAAATCCTATTGCTTTCGGATTTCAGGGTGACTATCAGGATTGCCAATACAAAGTTTTAAATCTTAGTGCTTTCGGATTACGGGGTGACCATTAGGGTTGCCAATACAACATTTGAAACCATAGTGCTTTCGAATTTCTGGGTGGCCGTCAGGGTTGTCAATACAACATTTTTAACCTTAGTGCTTTCGGATTAAGGGCTGACCATCAGGGTTGAGAACTACAACATTTTAAACCTCAGTGCTTTCGGATTTCGGCGTGACCATCAGGGCTGCCAAAACAACATTTCAAACCATAGTGCTTTCGGATTTCGGGGTGACCATCAGGTTTGCCAATACAACATTTTAAACCTTAGTGCTTTCTTATTTCGGATTGACCATCAGGGTTGCCAAAACAACATTTTAAACCTTAGTGCTTTCGGATTTCGGGGTGACCATTAGGGTTGCCAAAACAACATTTTAAACCTTAGTGCTTTCGGATTTCGGGGTGACCATCCGGGTTGCCAATATAACATTTTAAACCTTAGTGCTTCGGATTACGGGGTGACCATCAGGGTTGCCAATACAACATTTCAAACCATAGTGCAATCGGATTTCAGGTTGACCATCAGGGTTGCCAATATAACATTTTAAAGGCACGTCAAAACATGCTCTAATAATCAACTACGCAGTGACGTCATTACCAATATCGTAGGACTGTGCGCTTGAAGTGCCTTCTAAATTAAGGAGGGGGGGAGGGGGCTCGAAATCAGAATAGTGAGTACGAAGGGTGGGAGGAGGGGGGTGGTTATTGATCCGTTTTAACCCCTATTCGTCCCCTCGCAATAAAACCCTCCCTTCAAAACAACACGCGTTTATATACAGGCTGCTACATTAAATATATTTTCCCTCCGATAAAATCCAAAATTGTTGAGGGAATTTAGAGTCCGTAGTTGGCACCACTGGCGTCAAAAAGCGCCTCCGTAAGGGCCCCAAACGTTGGCGTGAGTCTTAGGTCATTTTATACAAACTGCTACATTTAAATATATTTTCCCTCCGATAAATTCCAAAATTGTTGAGGGAATTTAGAGTCCGTAGTTGGCACCACTGGCGTCAAAAAGCGCCTCCGTAAGGGCCCCAAACGTTGGCGTGAGTCTTAGGTCATTTTATACAAACTGCTACATTTAAATATATTTTCCCTCCGATAAATTCCAAAATTGTTGAGGGAATTTAGAGTCCGTAGTTGGCACCACTGGCGTCAAAAAGCGCCTCCGTAAGGGCCCCAAACGTTGGCGTGAGTCTTAGGTCATTTTATACAAACTGCTACATTTAAATATATTTTCCCTCCGATAAATTCCAAAATTGTTGAGGGAATTTAGAGTCCGTAGTTGGCACCACTGGCGTAAAAAAGCGCCTCCGTTAGGGCCCCAAACGTTGTCGTGAGTTTTTTTCGCAACTTTTTTTTAATAATTAAAAACCTCCTAGGTTCAACAAAATCAACAAAATCACTTTTTAGGAGGGACCGCACGGGAGTTAAAGTTTAAAAATTACGTCATCACATACAGTGAAAACCGCATGAGGTTATATGAGGTTATAAAATTTAATTTACTTATAAAAAATCAAGAGTTGATTTTACGAAAAAAATGTTTAAAGTAAACCCACATTATTTTTGAATAAAGAATTATTTCTAGGCGTCGATGAAGCCGAAAAATGAGAAGCTGGAAATAGGGGATTGTTTTTACGTAAAGAACGCTTTCGGGGTGGGTAAAATAGAATTGATAGACGGCTTGGGGTGCGGATGCGCCCGGGGAAAATTTTCTCGGGGAATCGATTCCCACTTGGGGTACAGTCCGAGATGGAATTTCGCCGGGGACTGTACACGCTCCTAATGGGATCAACCGATCCCTCCCTAAACGTTCACAAACAACGTCTACAACTTGAAAAAAAAAAGCCCCTCCGGCCTCTTTTTTCTCTCCTCTTTGTATGGAAATGACGTCCCTTCCCACCTCTCGGATACCTACAACAACATAAAACGCGTGATTTTTCAAAGCGTTTTCTACGTTTGACGCTAGTTAAGCCAGTTTTCATATACATGATACTACCACAATAACTTCCCGTCAGATGCCACAAAAATCCTAGGAATGAGCAATCGAACGCCATAAAACACCCGCCACTCTACCAGAAGATAAAGAAAAACGTCTTAACTCCTGCGACTACTTAAGTAAAAGGTAGATTCTAAAAGAAATCTACCTAAAATTGGGTGATAAACTTAAAAAATTACGTTAAAATGGAGGTCTGATGAGTGGGAATTTAGAGTCCGTAGTTGGCACCACTGGCGTAAAATAGCGCCTCTGCGAGGGCCCCAAACGAAAACTCTCATTGTAAAAGGTAGATTCTGAAAGAAATCTACCTAAAATTGGGTGATAAGCTTAGGAAATCACGTTAAAATGGAGGTCTGACGAGTGGGAATTTAGAGTCCGTAGTTGGCACCACTGGCGTAAAATAGCGCCTCCGCAAGGGCCCCAAACGTAAACTCTCATTGTAAAAGGTAGATTCTGAAAGAAATCTACCTAAAATTGGGTGATAAACGTAGGAAATTACGTTAAAATGGAGGTCTGATGAGTGGGAATTTAGAGTCCGTAGTTGGCACCACTGGCGTAAAATAGCGCCTCCGCAAGGGCCCCAAACGATGGCGTGAGTCTTAGGTCATTTTATACAGACTGCAACATTAAAATATATTTTTCCTCCGATAAAATCCAAAATTGTTGAGGGAATTTAGAGTCCGTAATTGGCACCACTGGCGTAAAAAAGCGCCTCCGCAAGGGCCCCGCACGTAAACTTCCATTGTAAAAGGTAGATTCTGAAAGAAATCTACCTAAAATTGGGTGATAAGCTTAGGAAATTACGTTAAAATGGAGGTCTGATGAGTGGGAATTAAGAGTCCGTAGTTGGCACCACTGGCGTAAAAAAGCGCCTCCGCAAGGGCCCCAAACGATGGCGTGAGTCTTAGGTCATTTTATACAGACTGCAACATTATATATTTTCCCTCCGATAAAATCCAAATTGTTGAGGGAATTTAGAGTCCGTAATTGGCACCACTGGAGTAAAAAAAAGCCCCTCCTCAAGGGCTCCACACGTAAACTCCCATTGTAAAAGGTAGATTCTGAAAGAAATCTACCTAAAATTGGGGGATAAACTTAGGAAATTACGTTAAAACGGAGGTCTGATGAGTGGGAATTTAGAGTCCGTAGTTGGCACCACTGGCGTAAAATAGCGCCTCCGCAAGGGCCCCAAACGATGGCGTGAGTCTTAGGTCATTTTATACAGACTGCAACATTAAAATATATTTTTCCTCCGATAAAATCCAAAATTGTTGAGGGAATTTAGACTCCGTAATTGGCACCACTGGCGTAAAAAGCGCCTCCGCAAGGGCCCCAAACGTAAACACTCATTGTAAAAGGTAGATTCAGAAAGAAATCTACCTAAAATATGGTGACAAGCTTAGGAAATTACGTTAAAATGGAGGTCTGACGATGGGGAATTTAGAGTCCGTAGTTGGCACCACTGGCGTAAAAAAGCGCCTCCGCAAGGGCCCCAAACGATGGCGTGAGTCTTAGGTCATTTTATACAGACTGCAACATTAAAATATATTTTTCGTCCGATAAAATCCAAAATTGTTGAGGGAATTTAGAGTCCGTAATTGGCACCACTGGCGTAAAAAAAAAGCGCCTCCGCAAGGGCCCCAAACGTAAACTCTCATTGTAAAAGGTAGATTCTGAAAGAAATCTACCTAAAATATGGTGATAAGCTTAGGAAATTACGTTAAATGGAAGTCTGACGATGGGGAATTTAGAGTCCGTAGTTGGCACCACTGGCGGAAAAAAGCGCCTCCGCAAGGTCCCAAACGATGGCGTGAGTCTTAGGTCATTTTATACAGACTGCAACATTAAAATATATTTTTCGTCCGATAAAATCCAAAATTGTTGAGGGAATTTAGAGTCCGTAATTGGCACCACTGGCGTAAAAAAGCGCCTCCGCAAGGGCCCCAAACGTAAACTCCCATTGTAAAAGGTAGATTCTGAAAGACAACATTACATTAATGTTAGGTACCTAGTTTATACAGTGTTGCCAATTTTTTAGAGGTGCTCTCGTGGACAAATCAGTATCGCCAACTGAAAGTAAGCAGGGAATCGGAAAATAACCAAAAAACTGGTCAAAACGGTGTTTCTTGGTCGACGAGGATGCTCTAAAAATGGTGTTTGTCAGCCAAAAAATGGAGTAAAACGCCCAAAAAAGTCACTTGGACGACAGATTTGGAGAAAAGATCGTAAATCTTTTGAAATGAGGGGTTGGCAACACTGGAAATTCAAGAGTTTTCAATTATTTATATCGAGATCAGTATCAAATCAGCATCAAATACTCGCGAACAGTGTTTATATGCCCATTAATGGTACCTACTTAGTACTAAGGGCTAAAAGGAATAAAGATTTTATTATTATTATATATCGTTGAAAAACGAGTGTTGCCAAATGCTGATTTGGTTAACTTTAATGTTAGGTACCTACTTTCTACAGTGTTGCCAATTTTTTAGAGGTTCTCTCGTGGAAAAATCAGTATCGCCAACTGAAAGTAAGCAGGGAATCGGAAAACAACCAAAAAACTGGTCAAAACGGTGTTTCTTGGTCGACGAGGATGCTCTAAAAATGGTGTTTGTCAGCCAAAAATGGAGTAAAACGCCCAAAAAAGTCACTTGGACGACAGATTTGGAGAAAAGATCGTAAATCTTTTGAAATGAGGGGTTGGCAACACTGGAAATTCAAGAGTTTTCAATTATTTATATCGAGATCAGCATCAAATACTCGTGAACAGTGTTTATATCGTTGACATAAACACTGTCACACCTAGTTTATACAGTGTTGCCAATTTTTTTAGAGGTTCTCTCGTGGAAAAATCAGTACGGCCAACTGAAAGTATGCAAGGAATCGCCAGTCGGGGGGGGGGGGGGGGGTTCAACACTGGAAATTCAATGTCCTTGTATTTCAAGAAAATGGAAGTAAAATGAAAAGTTTTCAAATAATAGTATTTATATCGTTGAAAAATGAGTGTTGCCAACTGTTTATTTGGTTAACTTTGGTGTTAGGTACCTAGTTTCTACAGCGTTGCCAATTTTTTTGAGGTGCTCTCATGGACAAATCAGTACCGCCAACTGAAAGTATGCAGGGAATCGCCATTTTTGACGGCCGTTGGGGGGGGGGGGACTGGAAATTTAAAGTCCTTGTATTTCAAGAAAATGGAAGTTAAATGAAGAGTTTTCAAATAATATGTTTATATCGTTGAAAACGTGTGTTGCCAAATGCTGATTTGGTTTACTTTGATGTTAGGTACCTAGTTTATACAGTGTTGCCAATTATTTTAGAGGTTCTCTCGTGGAAAAATCAGTATCGCCAACTGAAAGTATGCAGGGAATCGGAAAACAACCAAAAAACTGGTCAAGAAACGCCATGTTTCTTGGTCGACGTGAATCGTCTAGTCAAGAATAGTGGCTTCGCCTTATTCGGAAAGGGTCAATTTTGACACCAAGGGGTCTCAAAGACCCACTTTTTTAAAGACAGTTTTTTTTAGTGGTAGCACTGCAAGGATTTAAGGAATCTCCTTTAAATTGATCGAGTTACGCTCCCCACACTATTTTTAGAGTCGTGAGGCCTTCTTTTATAAACTATTTCTTTAAGTTTCCAGCTGCCAAACATTCTATTTTAAGCCTCGAAAAACGCGGTTTACCTGATCGAATATGGGTCTTAAAGACCCAACCTCCGATTATGTTGGCAAGCCTGATTTTATAACTGATGACATGCTTAGGGAAATGTTGGCAAGCCCGTTTTTTTTTTTATGCCGACGACAATAGAAAAACAGTCATGTTAGCTAACCTGAGGCCGAAAAAGGGATCATCCTCACTGTTTTTAGAAGAGCGTTACTTAAGGAACCCTTTTCTCAAGGTATCCTCGGGTCTCTGAGGAGGGGGGGGGGGTTGGCAACACTGGAAAATTTGTTTATCCTGGTAAATAAAATGAGGGAAGTAGAATGAGGAAGAGAAAGCCGTAGTTCCGCGAGGATTTTGCTCTTTAGAAAGGTCAGAAAGTCGGGATTAGTTCCGCTTTTTCGTTCTCTCTGAGGGAGGGGTTGGCAACACTGGAAATTCAATGTCCTGGGGAGGGGGGACATTGGAAAATTTGTTTATCCTGGAAATAAAACGCGGGAAGTAGAATGAGGAAGAGAAAGCGGAAGTTCCACCAGGATTTTGCTCCTCAGAAAGGTCAGACAGTCGGGATTAGTTCACTTATTCGTTCTCTAGGAGGGGGGGGGGCAACACTGGAAATTTAAAGTCCTTTTATTTCAAGAAAATGGAAGTAAAATTAAGAGTTTTCAAATAATAGTATTTATATCATTGAAAAACGAGTGTTGCCAACTGCTGAATTGGTTTACTTTGATGTTCGGTACCTAGTATCTACAGTGTTGCTAATTTTTTTGAGGTGCTCTCATGGACAAATCAGTACGGCCAACTGAAAGTATGCAAGGAATCGCCAGTCGAAGGGGGGGGGGGGTTGGCAACACTGGAAATTCAATGTCCTTGTATTTCAAGAAAATGGAAGTAAAATGAAACGTTTTCAAATAATAGTATTTATACTGTTGAAAATGAGTGTTGCCAACTGCTTATTTGGTTAACTTTGATGTTAGGTACCTACTTTCTACAGTGCCAATTTTTTTGTGGTGCTCTCATGGACAAATCAGGAACCGCCAACTGAAAGTATGCAGGGAATCGTCATTTTCGACGGCCGTTGGGGGGGGGGGGGGGGGGGCAACTGGAAATTTAAAGTCCTTGTATTTCAAGAAAACAAGAAAATGGAAGTTTTTTTTTTGGTGGCCTTGCCATAGGCATTAGCCATAAACTAAAAATGGAAGTTAAATGACGAGTTTTCAAATTATATCGTTGAAAAACGAGTGTTGCCAACTGCTGATTTGGTTTACTTTGACGTTAGGTACCTAGTTTCTACAGTGTTGCCAAATTTTTTAGAGGTGCTCTCGTGGACAAATCAGTACCGCCAACTGAAAGTTTGCAGGAAGTCCTTGTATTCAAGAAAACAAGAAAATGGAAGTTTTTTTTTTTTTTGGTGGCCTTGCCATAGGCATTAGCCATAAACTAAAAATGGAAGTTAAATGACGAGTTTTCAAATTATATCGTTGAAAACGAGTGTTGCCAACTGCTGATTTGGTTTACTTTGACGTTAGGTACCTAGTTTCTACAGTGTTGCCAATTTTTTAGAGGTGCTCTCGTGGACAAATCAGTACCGCCAACTGAAAGTTTGCAGGGAATCGCCATTTTCGACGGCAGTTAAAGTTCATTAATAAATGTAGAAAGTAAAAAACGAAAAACAGAATTACCAACCAAGTGTAAATTTTTCGAGATTCTCAAATATGTATTGTTGACGTTGAAGGTCAAAAATATTTTCCATCCTCCTGATACCTCCGTGGAGGTCAGCGAGCTCGTAACCACTGGAGGTTAGGGCTCGCAATATCTTTGACTCGTTGGTAAAAAAAAAATGGAAGCCGATGTACGCTCTCGTGGTACTTCAAAGTCTTTCCTCCCATTAAAAGCCTTGTTTAAAAAATAAAATAAAAAAATAATAATAATAAAATAATAATAATAAAATAAAAAAAAAAGGGGGGAGGGGATTTGAAGTGTGGATAACGAATAGCCGAATGCGTCTGACAGCCTTCATCATTACCTCACTAATGATCTCCTCTAACAATCAAATATTCCCCCTTCTTTTACAGCACCCTATTCCCCTCGAGCAAAATAATCGGCCTCGTTTATACTAATAAAATAATAAAAATAATAAACCACCTGATATGGTGTAATTTGAGAATAATTGAGTTCTTCCTTGATAGGCAGATGGAAAAGCCTCATTAGTCAAGGTAGAAGGAAAAGGTCTTCGGGGATATTAGGGAAGGAGCCTAAGCATCCGGTGGTCCTAGAGCTCCACCATATCCGGCCGGACATCATCTTATGCAGAGGTTGCAGAACTTCAGCAGAGGTTGCAGAACGTCTGCAGAGGTTGCAGAACGTCTGCGGAGCTTCCAGAGCGTCTGCGGAGCTTCCTGAGCGTCTGCGGAGCTTCCAGACCGTCTGCGGAGCTTCCAGAACGTCTGCGGAGCTTCCAGAACGTCTGCAGATTCTGAAACGCCAAGTTTTCTTCAGTGCCCAGTTTTCTGTTATTTCATTCACGAAATCTGAGATAGGTAATGAAACTGCGTCCTTCACACTTGACGGGAGGCAAACACGAGAATGCTGTTACATTTCCGTGTGTCCCAGAAAACCTCTTCAACAAATCCAAGGTCGTACTTTCGGCTCCTTTTTAACCCAATTTTAAGGCGTTTTTTTCGGGGTTTTCAGCCCTTGAAGCCCCATTTTGACAAATTCAATGTCATTTTCGTATCGGCCAAGAGAACCCTTTTTACCATGTTCTTTACAAGCGAATCATATCTATTGCGTCCAGCAGATTCAAATCTGCTCTAAATCGATTTCTATCCGCGCATGATTGGAAGATACTGTACATTCTGAAGTCCCTAAGCGCCATAACCCTTTGGCGGTTGATATAATGAGGAAAAAGCGCCATTTGCTGATCTCATGTTATGCCACACGCGTGCCAACATAAGGCGCCAAATTTCCCATCCTCGAGTAATGAATGTTTCCGTAAGCCCCTTGAGGTCCAAAATTGGAGCGATTTTTCGACGTAAAAATAATGAAGAAGGTGCACGTGACACGAGGAGTTATTGAAAGAGGTGGTAACATGTGGCGTAACCCAGATGCTTCGCAGCTGACCTCCCTCTTTCCGTTTTAAGCTTTCCGAGAAAAAAAATTATGTTGGCAGTACTGCGGATGACTCATCAGGGCGAAACTTTCCCTCCCACCCGCAGCAGGTCCTTCACTATTTATGGTGTATGAGAAAATGGCTGCCTTTTAAAAAGGACAACGGGCCCACCCTTCATGAGGTCTTCGGGTATTGATTCTTCCCCTGACCCAATCTATTCGATGAAAAGAAGCCTCCCCTATTCATCCCAACAATTTTCTTCCCCCTTTTCAAAAGCCTCGTTCATCCATCTCAATCCTCAAAATCAAAACTATGATCCTCAGAGCTTCCTTATCAATGGCGCGATCGAATTTTGCCCGGAGTCAAGCAACTCCGGCTTCGTATTGGGAAATTCTGTTCTTCTGTTGGCACACCTGTGGCATAACCACGATATCGTCCGCAATATGACTGAGAACAACAAAATATTTGGCGCTTTTTTCTTCATTAGCTCAACGGCCAAGGGGTTATGGCGCTTGGACTTCAGAATGTACAGTATCTTCCAATCATTGATGCGGGAATAGCAATCGATTGAGAGCAGAGCTGGATGCAATAGATTCGCTTTGATTTTGAGCTTAAAACTTCTTGGGGGAGTAAAACTTTTGAAAATCAACCAAAATAGCTAGGAAATATGCCTTGAAACGGAAAGGGAGGTGGATCTGTCGAGAACGATCGGAAAACTCCCAAAACTCCGGATTGGGAAATTTGGCGTCTTCTGTTGGCACGCCTGTGGCATAACCACGATAACGTCCGCACTATGACTGAGATCAACGAATATTTGGCGCTTTTTCCTCATTAGCTCAACGGCCGAAATCGGGTTATGGCGCTTAGGGACTTCAGAATGTACAGTATCTTGCGCAGATCTGATAAATGGAAGCTTTATGATATGGGATATCGCCTGACAATTCTGTGAAGAAGGTTCCTCCGCTGAAGAGCTCTCAAAATCCAGAGGAAAAGGGGTTTCTATAGGTCAAAATAGCCCATTTGGCGTATTCTGTTGGCAAGCCTGTGGCATAACCACGATAACGTCCGCACTACGACTGGAGATCAACGAAATATTTGGCGCTTTTTCCTCATTAGCTCAACGGCCGAAATCGGCCAAGGGGTTATGGCGCTTAGGGACTTCAGAATGTACAGTATCTTCCAATCAGTTGATGCGGGAATAGCATTCGATTGAGCAGAGCTGGATGCCATAGATTCGCTTTGATTTTGGGCTTAAAACTTCTGAAAATCAACCAAAATAGCTAGGAAATATGCCTTAAAACAGATAGGAGGTGGATCATCTGTCGAGAACGATCGGAAAACTCCCAAAACTCCGGATTGGGAAATTTGGCGTCTTCTGTTGGCACGCCTGTGGCATAACCACGATATCGTCCGCACTATGACTGAGATCAACGAAATATTTGGCGCTTTTTCCTCATTAGCTCAACGGCCGAAATCGGCCAAGGGTTATGGCGCTTAGGGACTTCAGAATGTACAGTATCTTGCGCAGTTCTGATAAATGGAAGCTTTATGATATGGGATATCGCCTGACAATTCTGTGAAGAAGGTTCCTCCGCTGAAGAGCTCTCAAAAATCCAGAAGAAAGGGGGTTTCTATAGGTCAAAATAGCCCATTTGGCGTCTTCTGTTAGCAGCCTGTGTCATAACCACGATAACGTCCGCACTGACTATTTGGCGCTTTTTCCTCATTAGCTCAACGACCGAAATCGGGGTTATGGCGCTTAGGGACTTCAGATGTACAGTATCTTGCGCAGATCTGATAAATGGAAGCTTTATGATATGGGATATCGCCTGACAATTCTGTGAAGAAGGTTCCTCCGCTGAAGAGCTCTCAAAATCCAGAAGAAAAGGGGTTTCTATAGGTCAAAATAGCCCATTTGGCGTCTTCTGTTAGCACGCCTGTCATAACCACGATAACGTCCGCACTATCACTATTTGGCGCTTTTTCCCATTAGCTCAACGACCGAAATCGGGGTTTATGGCGCTTAGGGACTTCAGAATGTACAGTATCTTGCGCAGATCTGATAAATGGAAGCTTTATGATATGGGATATCGCTGACATTCTGTGAAGAGGTTCCTCCCTGAAGAGCTCTAAAAAATCCAAAGAAAAGGGGTTTCTATAGGTCAAAATAGCCCATTTGGCGTCTTCTGTTAGCACGCCTGTGTCTAACCACGATAACGTCCGCACTATGACTATTTGGCGCTTTTTCCTCATTAGCTCAACGCCGAAATCGGGGTTATGGCGCTTAGGGACTTCAGAATGTACAGTATCTTGCGCAGATCTGATAAATGGAAGCTTTATGATATGGGATATCGCCTGACAATTCTGTGAAGAAGGTTCCTCCCCTGAAGAGCTCTAAAAAATCCAGAAGAAAAGGGTTTCTATAGGTCAAAATAGCCCATTTGGCGTCTTCTGTTAGCACGCCTGTGTCATAACCACGATAACGTCCGCACTATGACTATTTGGCGCTTTTTCCTCATTAGCTCAACGACCGAAATCGGGGTTATGGCGCTTAGGGACTTCAGAATGTACAGTATCTTGCGCTGATCTGATAAATGGAAGCTTTATGATATGGGATATCGCCTGACAATTTTGTGAAGAAGGTTCCTCCCCTGAAGAGCTCTCAAAAATCCAGAAGAAAAGGGGTTTCTATAGGTCAAATAAGCCCAAAATAGCCCATTTGGCGTCTTCTGTTGGCACGCCTGTGGCATAACCACGATAACGTCAAAAGAGCCCAAAACTGACTATACAGCCATGTTCATTGCCTCCTTTTTACGCGCGAAAAGGAATTTTTTTCTAAAAAGGAAACGCGCTTCCATATAAAACGCGAGGCCTTGTTTTCTATCCCCGTGACGGCCTTGGGCCTCTTTGAACTCGTCGAATCGAGTACAAACTGTCCCGTAAGTTGCGCAACATTTCTCTCTCGATGACGCCACTCCCGATAAATAACCCAAGTTGATTATTTTAAGTCGCCAAAAACGCTTGCCCGAATAATGAGATATTATATGGGATTTCAATGGACTTCTTTGCTATATAGAGCCCCAAGTAGGGAGAAATTCGATACATCATCCATCGGCGGGAGGGTCATTTGGGCATTGCTACCTAGATGCTCTTTTTGGCGAGCCTAGGTAAGATGTTCGGCGTTTATAAATTTATTACTGACAGTACAATGATAAGCGAAACTTTGATGGATTTGCTTGGGAGAGAAGGCGGGCTCCCAGAATTTAATATCGTAGAATAAATCCTCGAAGAGCGGTGGGTCTAGTTTGGTGCCGCAGTAAAAAGTGTTGGTCAAAAGTGCGAAAACTTGTCCGTCGCAGATGATCGGAGCTCCTTCACCTACGCAAAACGGAACTCGAGTCGAAGTGCACATTTTACCCTTTTCGATGGCGAGATCGCGGTTGAAGATTCCGCAGCATTTTTTCACTTGATAATGGCAGTCGGGGAAACGTATGAAATTGACCTTACGCTTACGCAGTACGCTTGAAATCGGTACATGGATTTTTTGAGTTTCATCGTGTAGTTCGAAGAGCCGAATCCGACGACTGTGCATTCAGACTGCCTGGTGACCAGCGTGATCAGTTTCATCCAAACGTTTGTATTCCTCTGATGTCTTACAACGGGGTCCTTATGATACACATAAGCTGTAGGCATCGGCTGTACCCCACGGGTTATAGACAAAAGGAAGATTCGGCTTGATAAGAGCAACTTGACTGAACTCATCACTGTTATACTGAAGTCGAATTCCATGCGCTACACGAACTTGATATCCGGGGACCTTAGGATATTGGCTTTTGCTCCCCGCCACTAATTTCAGCTTACGCGTCGGATATCTCCTAGATCTCCTCATAATCTTTAACGCATTTGCATACCGTAAGAACGGACGTAGAAGACACGAGCGCCCCCAAACATAACAACTGCGTCTCCACCTTCAGTATTACCACCACAAATTTATACTCCCTTTCTTTCAACTCCTCCCAACTACCAAAAACTAAAGAAACCAAAATAACAATAATTTAACCTTCATTTTAAATACATATGGTTATTATTGAAAGCATGGAAAGATGCATGGTGGCTTTTGAGAGGTAGTATGGCTCCCAAAATTTGATGCTTTTATATATGTCTTCGAAGACGGGGAAGTCGAGTTTTCTTCCGCAGTAGAAAGTGTGGGTTAAAAGTGCGTAGACTTGCCCGTCGCAGATGAGAGGTCCGCCTGCGTCGCCGCTGCAGAGAGGAGAACCTTTCCCATGCCAAGTGCAATTTTAGCAGTCGATAACCCCATATTTAGACCGCAGCATGTTTTAACGCGAGCGCGGCACTCTGAATCGTTAAGAAAATTAACTTTTTTCTTACGAAGAACGCTTGTTATGGGAACTTTTTGATTTTAGCGCTGTAGCTGAAAACGCCGTAGCCGACAAATGTGCATTCTGTTCCATTTTTGATAAGCTTTTGAGTTTTTTCCAAGCTTTTAGGTTAAATTTGTCTTTTTTCGGGATCTTTGAGGTAGACGTAGTCGGTCGGGGTCGGCTGCACCCAGGCGTTGAACGCAAATGGAAGATTCGGCTTCACTAGCGCAATCTGGTTGAAGTCACCGCATAGTTCAGATTGGAGTCGGATTTCTCGGACGATCCGTACTTGATATCCGGGAAACTTGGGGTACTGCGTGTTACTCCCGACGATCAACTTCAAATCTCGTGTAGGATACTTACCGATATTCCCTTCATAATCGACGACACACTGACAAATCGTCATAACTGTAGAAGCCGACAGTAACGTCCCCAAACATACAAGCTCCGTCTCCACTTTCGCTACCATCACAAACTTGTATTCCCTTTCTTTCAATTCCTCCCATCCTAAGATCAAACCGAAGAGACAAAATAGTTTTAAAAAAAAAAACATATCATATGTATTAAAATGGGAGTGATGATGTTTGCTTTGGAGAGATAAAACGGTTCCCAAAATCTGATGTCGTAATAAAGATCTTCGAATAATGGAGGTCGAGTTTCGTCCCGCAGTAGAAGGTGTGGGCTAAAATACCGAAGACTTGTCCGTCGCAGAGAATTGGCGCGCCGATATCTCCTGCGCAGAATGATTGGTTGGTTGTCGTCGTGCACATTTTGCCTCTTTCGATGGCCAATTCGTAGTTGAAGACTCCGCAGCATTGCTTAATGAGGTGATGGCAATCTGGGAAGCGTATGAAGTTTACGTTTATTTTACGAAGTACTCGAGTTATTGGGACTTTCAAGCTATCGACTTTCATCGTGTAGTTCATAGCACGTAGCCGATCACAGTGCACTCCTTCCCTTCGGTGACATAGACGACCAATTTTTTCCAAACTTCGTAGTTTCTCAATTGCCTTTCTTCCTCGTCTTTGAAGTAGACGTAACCGGTCGGAATCGGCTGTACCCAAGCGTTGAATACAAAAGGAACGTCCGGCTTCACTATCGCTATTTTGATGGAACAAATCCGCGCATGCGTCCTGTAAAATGATTTCTCCTGCTATTCTCACCTGATAACCGGGTACGCTAGGGTACATCGTCCTGCTGCCTGCTATAATCTTCAATTGGCTTCTATTAAATTTACCATATTTCGAATAAGGAAAAGCGCATCGGCATATTGTCATGACATTCGAAGCCGATACAATCGAACCCAAGCAAATATGCTGGGTTTTCAGCCTGGAAAGCATCGCTACGAACTTATACTCGCGCTCCATCAACTTCTTCCATTCCCCCGCTTTGAGAAAAACAAGGAAAGAAAAAAACAAAAATATTTTAACATTTCGATGGAAGATTATCTCATATGGGCGAAATTCAAACGACCATTTTTCCAGACAGAAGAACCCACGGCCTTCATGATACCAAGATTTTCGATTTCGAAGGCCAACGAAACCTCTTATTTACTCAACCGGCATTTTTCTCTCTCTTTCGCCCTCGTAAACATCTCTCCTAAATTGAATCAAAATTTCGCCACCAGGGCAATTTGGAGATTTTTCCAACGGTAGAACCCACGGCCATTATGATACCAAATTTTCGATTTCTAAGGCCAACAAAACCTCTTATTTACTCAACCGGCATTTTCTCTCTCTTTCGCCCTAAACATCTCTCCTAAATTGAATCAAAATTTCGCCACCCAGGGCCATTGGAGATTTTTCCTACGGGAGAACCCACGGCCATCATTATACCAAAATTTTCGATTTCTAAGGCCAACAAACCTCTTGTTAACACAACCGGCATTTTTCTCCCTCTTTCGCCCTCGTAAACATCTCTCCTAAATTGAATCAAATTTCGCCACCAGGGCCATTGGAGATTTTTCCTACGGGAGAACCCACGGCCATCATACCAAAATTTTCGATTTCTACGGCCTATAAAGCCTATTTACTCAAATTTCGGGCATTTCTTTCTCTCTTTCGCCTTTGTTTAGAAACATCTCTAAATTGATCAAAATTTCTCCACCAGAGCCATTAGTAGAGAATTTACCCGAACCCGTTATGATACACATACATAAAGACCTTAAAAATGTTTCATTGGAACTGGTTGATTAGAACGTTCACGTCTCGAAGGGTAGGGGGAGTGACGTAAAACGCCGGGATTGGATAAGAAAACGCGCATGCGCTCTTCCTCTGTTCGATACCGTCTTTTTCCTTCCCTCTTTCTCCTCAGTACTCGTCAAGCACTTGCACCAGAGGGCCGCTTGTCGAGATACGGTTTTATTTATAAACTGTGATTTCTACTCATTTTCAAGGCTAGAAATCAAGGTAAGAAAATATTTTCAATAACATTTTTTTTATAAATATTATTTTGTAAAGTATGGTTGGTACTACGTGGAGGTTATCTCGTACTGATAGCGCTAATGTCTACTGCGCAACTCGAGTCTCTCTCTCTTATCTCCTTTCTCTCTTATCTACTAGCACGACTTGGCAACTTTCTTTTTTTCATGTAATTTCAGGATGTTTTCTTTTTTTCCCACAAGGTGAGATTTTGAAGGGGGAGCCGAGGGGAAGGACGTGACTGAGCCCTTTTTTTTTTTTCTTCTTATACCGGCTCAACTGGTCAACTACTTTACCACATAAATTACTCTGTATATAATGGGGGGGGGGGTGTTGAGTTAAAGGTGGGGGGATCAACTCGTCGCTTCCTCCCTTCGCCAGGTTAGCCACCCCACCCACCCACGTGGGTCTACATCCCCTACCCACCCCCCTCCCACGTGGGAGTGAAGTACTACCCTATTCATTAATTACATCAAAGGAATGAGCACCTATATCATTACTGAAATGCTTCTTAATTTCTTAGAAATCGCTTCGCCCTCCTCGGGTTTTCACACCACCCCCACCACCCACCAGCACACGTGGGTTTACATCCCCCCCACCCCACGTGTGGGAGTGAAATTACAACTTGTTACTGAATCTGTTGGACCAAAAAAAATTTATAAGGGGATGAAGATCTATTATGTGGAACAGGGGGGCCCCTCCGGAAAAATGGGATTTTCGCCCCATTTTTTTTTTTTAGAAAGTAGGTAACCCTGGAAAACTCTTGAAAATGGAGTTTTCTCGGTTTAAGAATTGAGCAATCACCATTTTGTCAACTATAGGGAAAGTGTTGGCAGCTCTGTTTCACATAATCGATTGAGTTGGAAAAAAAATTTTTTTTCAAGGGATGAAGATCTGTCAACCGGGGGGGGGGGACCCTCCGTAAAATGGGATTTCGCCCCATTTTTTTAGAAAGTAGGTAAACCTGGAAAACTCTTGAAAATGGTGTCTTCTCAGTTTAAGAATTGCAATCACCATTTTGTAAACTATTAGGGACTAAGTGTTGGCAGCTCTGTTTATAATCTGAGCAATCATCATTTTGTCAACTATTAGGGACTTAGTGTTGGCAGATCCGTTTATAATCGATTGAGTTGGGCCAAAAAAATTTTTTTTCAAGGGTATGAAGATCTACTTGGTGAAACAAGAGGGGGCCCCTCCGCAAAACTGGATTTTTGCCCCAAGCGTTTTTTTAGAAAGTTGGTAAACCTGGAAAACTCTTGAAAATGGTGTCTTCTCAGTTTAAGAAATTGAGAAATCACCATTTTGTCAACTAAGTCCATTTTGGACTAAGTGTTGGCAGCTCTGTTTCACATAATCGATTAAACGTCTAGTTTTATATTTTGAAAATATCACGTTGGCAAAACTGGTCATTTATGTTGCTACTTATAGAAAGAATGTGAAGAATTAAGATGAATTTTTTTTTTCTTAGATTCTTTTTATACTTTCTTATAAATAATAAGATAAACGTTAAAACTCACTTCCTTGTGTTCAATTATAATAAATTATTCAAAGGAAAACTATAAATCATCGGGTTTTAATAATTATCCACAGGATTACCAACTCCACAATTAGATACAAATATACTGGGTGTTCCAATTAGACCAGTGACACCAAAAAAACCGCATAATTCGGCATTTTTTAGAGTTGCCTAAGAGGTCATTTGAATAGTCAAATAACTTGAAATTTTGCGTAGATTACGAATCTGAAAATAAAAAATAGGGGTTTTCAATGATGAAGTTGGCGTCGCTCCGGGACACCCTGTTTATAAAAACCAGTGTAGTCCAACTTAGTCAAAAAGTGTGTAGTCCAACTTAGTCAAAAACAGTGTAGCCAAACTTAGTCAAAAACAGTGTAGTCCTACTTAGTCAAAACAGTTAGTACTTAGTCAAAACAGTGTAGTCCAACTTAGTCAAAAACAGTGTAGCCAAACTTAGTCAAAAACAGTGTAGCCAAACATAGTCAAAAACAGTGTAGCCAAACTTATTCAAAAACAGTGTAGCCAAACTTAGTCAAAAACAGTGTAGTCCAACTTAGTCAAAAATAGTGTAGCCAACTTAGTCAAAAACAGTGTAGCCAACTTAGTCAAAACCAGTGTAGTTCAACTTAGTCAAAAACAGTGTAGTCCAAACCATAGGGTAGTCCAAACCTAAAAATAGGGGGTTTCATTTGAAATAATGAAGTGGCATCGCTCCGGGACACCCTGTATATCAAAACCAGTGTAGTCCAACTTAGTCAAACAGTGTAGCCAAACTTAGTCAAAAACAGTGTAGCCAAACATAGTCAAAAACAATGTAGCCAAACTTATTCAAAACAGTGTAGCCAAACTTAGTCAAAAACAGTGTAGCCAACTTAGTCAAAACAGTGTAGCCAACTTAGTCAAAACAGGTAGTCCAAACCTAAAAAATCGGGGTTTCATTTGAAATAATGAAGTTGGCATCGCTCCGGGACACCCTGTATATCAAAACCAGTGTAGTCCAAAACCAGTGTAGTCCAACTTAGTCAAAAACAGTGTAGCCAAACTTAGTCAAAAACAGTGTTGTCCAAAACCAGTGTAGTCGATTTTCCGTCTAAAAATAGGGGGGATTTACATTTATGTCCAAGTCCACTTTTGTTGGGACACCGTGTATAAATTTTACTATGAATACTTGCATAATTTATGAATATTATGAATATTCCCATATTTGTTTATGATTTCAAATCTGAATTTTTCTGATGGTGAGTCATATGAGCCTTAAGGGTTTCATTGATGGAATAGATGCAGATGTAATCAAATTTTGAACAGGGTTGTTCAAAAAAAAAGGGGGGGGGGTAAATAGGGCCAAAAGGGTGGGGGGGGGGGTGATAGGGCTTCCGGGAAGGGTCAATCTCGTCCCCCTCGCTTCCACCCTTCACAAAATCCGTCATGTTATTTGATGTAGTTTTTCCTGCTCGATGAAGTCCCATTGCATTTTTTAGCGCTGGAGGGGGGGGGGGTGAATTTTTATGATGTTCCGCTTTTTATCTCCAGGCTAGGCGCTTGGATTATTTAGATAGCCTGGCAATCGATCAAACACGTTTTTATGGTATTTCCAAGCCTTCCTTGAAACTTTCCTTAACCTTTAGGATACCTTGAGCCTCCTTTTGTCCTTTCCTTAATTTGGGTGTTTAGAAATTAAGAATTTTTCGAGGACTCCTTGAAAAACTAAAAGATGTAGGGAAGATTTTCAAGGTTTCCTTGAGAAAGGGGGGGGGGCCTCCACCAGTACTTAAGGCTCACTTGCCCCTAAGTAGAGCGTTGGTTTTTCGCAAGTGGAGGGGAGATCGTCCCCCTCAACATATTGTACAACCCCCCTTCCACCCCCACCCCTCCCCGAGAGGGTCGTTATGTCGTTATTAATTGCCCTCCCACATAATAGCCCCCCCCCCCCTTAAATATCACAGATTTATCACTTTTTAAGCAGAAAATAAAGGTTTTTCTGGTAGATTTTTTAAATAATTTTACGTTGGCAATGCTGTCTTAGTTAAAATTTTGAAATTGTGAGCTGGCAACTCGGTCCTTACGCAATTAATATTTTCCTTTGGCCACACTGGATAAATCAACAGAAATTTTCCGCTTGGAATACTTTCTTTATCTATCAGTTGGAATTTTACGTTAGCAACACTGTCTTTTCCATGAAGTGTAAAATAAAGCCAAAACTACGTATGTTGTTAAAACTTAAGTTATTTTTTGCCATTTAAATGTTCAGTTGGCAACACTGTCTTTAAAACTTCAGAAATTTTTTCAACTTTCAAATGTTCAGTTGGCAACACTGTCTTTATAGACTATAAAACCAAGTAAAAACTTGAACTATATATATGTAAAGCCAAAATTACGTATGTTGTTGAAACTTAAATTATTTTTTGACATTCAAATGTTCAGTTGGTCACACTGTCTTTATAGATTATAAAACAAGCAATAACTTGGTATGTTTTTGGAACTCAATGTTTGAAACTTCATATTATTTTTCGACATTCTAATGTTCAGTTGGCAACACTGTCGTTATAAACTAAAAAATAAAGCTTAAACTACGTATGTTGTTGAAACTTAAGTTATTTTTTGACATTCAAATGTTCAGTTCGCAACTCTGTCTTTTAAACTTGAGTCATCTTTCGACATTCAAATGTTCAGTTGGTCACACTGTCTTTATAGATTATAAAACAAAGCAAAACTTGTATGTTTTTGAAACTCAATGGTTGAAAATTCATTTATTTTTCGACATTCTAATTGTTCAGTTGGCAATACTGTCGTTATAAACTATAAAATAAAGCTAAAACTACGTATGTTGTTGAAACTTAAGTTATTTTTTGACATTCAAATGTTCAGTTCGCAACTATGTCTTTAAACTTGAGTCATCTTTCGACATTCAAATTTTCAGTTGGCAACACTGTCTTTATAGATTATAAAACAGCAAAAACTTTTTTTTGTTGAAACTCAATGGTTGAAGCTTCATTTTTTTTTTTCGACATTCTAATGTTCAGTTGGCAACACTGTCGTTATAAACTATAAAATAAACCCAAAACTACGTATGTTGTTGAAACTTAAGTAGTTTTTGACATTCAAATGTTCAGTTGGCAACACTGTCTTTATAGACTATAAAACAAAGCAAAAACTTTGAAACTCAAGGGGAAACTTCATTTATTTTTCGACATTCTAATGTTCTTTTGGCAAAACTGTCTTTATGTCTGACTGCCTGACTCTCAAACAATGCAAAAACTACTTACGTTGTTGAAACTTTCAGTTGGCAACACTGTCTTTAAATACTATAAAACAAAGCAAAAACTTTGTACTTATGTTGTTGCTTCGTCAGTTTTTCGTGGCTTTTTTAGGCTCCGTTTTAATTGTAATTTTCAGTTGGCAACACTGTTTTAGTTTTACCGTTACCACAATGTATCAAATACAAGAATTATGTCAAGAGGCCGTGGAATGTTCCAGAATAAACTGGCCTAAAAACCAAACATGGCGGCCGATGTCGCAATAATTTTTATCTCCAGAAGTTAAAATTCTGAGAAAACTTTAAAATTAAATAATCCCTCTACAGAAATAATTACTTCTCCGAAAGATAAAGATCTTAACGTTCATAAAATATTGGAAAAGGAAGGGAGAATCCAGTCTGGCCTTTCATAAAATATTTTGATCTGACATTTTTTATAAAATTAATTTCCTTTTTATCCATTGAACTATTTAAATAATTTAAACAATTAATTATAATAAATATAGTAAAAAACTGACCTTTGAAAAGTAGAAAATGGGTAGATTCCGAAGAAAAAGAAACCCCAGCGGCTCGGCGTCTTTTAATGGTGGACTGGAAACTTGATCAGTTTTGTGATTCTCCCATCCCCCTTTTTTTTCACCTCCGATAACATTTATTGCCAAAAAAACATAAAACAATAATTTCTTTATTGAAATTTAATGTTATTGTTTATTTGTTAATAGTTATACATAAAATAGGATATTTTTGTACTTTTCGAGTTAAGATTAAGAAGGCAGTGGTCGTTCTTATCCCCTCCCCAAACCTTAGTTTTGATTCGTTTCTTTCCGTCTTCCTCTCTTCAAAAAGTAAGTTTTTTTCAAAATTATCTTATTTTCTTTATATTTCCTTTTCTGCCAATTTATTTTTATATTATTTGAAAAGAAATATTAGCTGTCGAAACAATTTGAACAAGATTCTCCCTCCGCCATTTTGTTCATCAACTCTTTCTTGTGTTTTGAGATAAAAATTTCCTGATATTATCAAAAGTTATATATTTTCGAAAATTTATTTAATATTTTGTTGGCAATACTTCCAATTTCTGGAAAACGCCGCATTTTACCAAAGGTTCTCATCCCCCCATGCTTTTCCTTATTTCCTTTATGAATTTATTGTTTTACCCTCCATACATGGTTTTTGGGGGTCTGTCAGACCCCCTGGGGTCTAATAGACCTCTGATCTCAACTTCGTCTCTAGTGCCGGCCGTCCGTCGCATTTTTTCGGCCACAATTTTCATCCGATTGTCACCAAATTTTTGCCAAATCTTCCTTTTATAGTAATCATGAAAAGGCCGAAATACTGTTTTGAATTTTTCGACATTCTAATGTTCAGTTGGCAACACTGTGGTTATGAACCCTATGTAAAATAAAGCCAAAACTACGTAAGTTGTTGAAACTGAAGTTATTTTTTGACATTCAAATTTAATGTTCAGTTGGCAACACTGTCTTTGTAGACTATGAAACAAAGCAAAAACTTTATATGTTGTAGAACTCAATGGTCGAAACTTCATTTATTTTTCGACATTCTAATGTTCAGTTGGCAACACTGTCGTTATGAACTATAAAATAATGCCAAAACTAAGTATGTTGTTTGAAACTTAAGTTATTTTTCGATATTCAAATGTTCAGTTGGCAAATCTATCTTTATAGACTATAAAACTAAGCACAAAGTTTGTATGTTGTAGAACTCAATGGTTGAAACATAATTTATTTTTCGACATTCAAATGTTCAGTTGGCAACACTGTCTTTATAGACTATAAAACAAAGCAAAAACTTGGTATATGTTGAAACTCAATGGGAAACTTCATTTATTTTTCGACATTCTAATGTTCAGTTGGCTACACTGTCGTTATGTACTATAAAATAAAACCAAAGCTACGTAGGTGCGTTGTTGAAACATAAGTTATTTTTGACATTAAAATTTAATGTTCAGTTGGCAACGCTGTCTTTTTAGACTATACAACAAAGCAAAAACTTGTTATGTTGATGAATCTCAAACTCAATGGTTGAACCTCCATTTATTTTTTCAACATTCCAATGTTCAGTTGGCAACACTGTCGTTATGAACTATAAAATAAGCCAAAACTACGTATGTTGTTTGAAACTTAAGTTATTTTTCGACATTCAAATGTTCAGTTGGCAACACTGTCTTTATAGACTATAAAACAAAGCAAAAACTTAGTATGTTGTTGAAACTTCATTTATTTTTCGACATTCTAATGTTCAGCTGGCAACACTGTCGTTATGAACTATAAAATAAAACCAAAACCTACGTACGTTGTTGAAACATAAGTTATTTTTGACGTTCAAATTTAATGTTCAGTTGGCAACGCTGTCTTTATAGACTGTATAACAAAGCAATAACTTGTTATGTTGATGAAACTCAATGGTTGAAACATCATTATTTTCAACATTCTAATGTTCAGTTTGCAACACTGTCGTTATGAACTATAAAATAAAGAAACAAACATTACTTACCAATATACAACAAAACTACGTAAGTTGTTGAAACTTAAGTCATTTTTGACATTCAAATGTTCAGTTGGCAACACTGTCTTTATAGGCTATAATACAAAGCAAAAACTTGTTATGTTGATGATACTCAATGGTTGAACCTTCATTTATTTTTTCAACATTCTAATGTTCAGTTGGCAACACTGTCGTTATGAACTATAAAATAAGAAACAAACACTACTTACCAATATACAACAAAACTACATAAGTTGTTGAAACTTAAGTCATTTTTTGACATTCAAATGTTCAGTTGGCAACACTGTCTTTATAGGCTATAATACAAAGCAAAAACTTGTTATGTTGATGAAACTCAATGATTGAAACATCATTTTTCGACATTCTAATGTTCAGTTGGCAACACTGTCACCGCCACAATTTTCATCCGATTTTCACCAAATTTTCACAGAATCTTCCTTTTATAGTAATCATGAAAATGCCGAAATGTGATTTTGAAATTCGCAAAAATGGCGGAGATATGGCTGCCTGAAGTTTTGTCAATGCGCTATGGCCATTGGTCCGATCTCCACCAAATCACCTAATACTCCTTTTATTTTTGAAGAAAATTTTTGTTGTATTTTAAATATCGGAGTACGTGTGATCTTTTAATTTGGGCTTGAACGTACGTGGAGGGAATGCTAATCGGAGGACACCTTTTCTTTGTAATGAAGGCACTCCTCCCGGCGATTCATAGTCAATGAAGGATTTGAAATTCCACCTGAGAGGCACCCAGACTTTTAAAACAGTCAGACTGAAAAACCAAAGTTACCAACTTAACCAGAGGAACAGGGTTGCCAACAGTTCTTCTACAGAACGCAGGATGTTAGGCTGTCGATGAGTATACATCGTTGACTTTTCAAGTTAACCTGGTGTCGTCGGCTTGGAAATCTGTCCCTGATTGGTTCAATGATTGGATACCTGATATCAGTCCTACCAACTGACGCGCTTCTATCATTTCTTCCCTTCTGTTGAGGCTTAATAGCAAGGTTGCGGGCTTAGGATTGTATGATAATGCTGACTTAAACAGAAGAGCGTTGTCATCCACGTCTAAGCGAAAAACCAAAGTGGACGGTTCTGGAAGACTCCGAGAGTTCTCTTATGTCTAATTAGGTGATTTAGGAGACATTCGTATAAAAATCAAGTTGGCAACATTGATTTTATAGCGGGAAAGTCCTCGAATGTCTACATAAGTGATTTAGGAGACGTTGTTTAAAAATCAAGTTGGTAGCATTGATTTTATAGGAGGTAAGTCCTCTGATGGGTCCTCCTATGTCTAATTTGGTGATCAAGTCGGCAATAGAGTAAAACTCAAGTTGGCAACATTGGTTTTAAAACGTGGGAGTTTTCTAATGTCTAATTAGGTAATTTAATAGACATTGGTGTAAAAATCAAGTTGGCAACATTGATTTTATAGCGGGAAAGTCCTCGAATGTCTACATAGGTGATTTAGGAGACATTGTTTTAAAATCAAGTTGGTAGCATTGATTTTATAGCGGGTAAGTCCTCCGACGGGTCCTCCTATGTCTAATTGGGTGATTAAGTCGGCAATAGAGTAAAACTCAAGTTGGCAACATTGATTTTAAAACGTGGGAGTTTTCTAATGTCTAATAAGGTAATTTAATAGACATTGGTGTAAAAGTCAAGTTGGCAATATTGATTTTATTGCGGGAAAGTCCTTGATTGTATACATAAATGATTTAGGAGACATTGTTTAAAAATATGGTTGGTAGCATTGATTTTATAGCAGGTAAGTCCTCTGATGGGTCCTCCTATGTCTAATTGAGTGATTAAGTCGACAATAGAGTAAAACTCAAGTTGGCAACATTGATTTTAAAACGTGGGAGTTTTCTAATGTCTAATAAGGTAATTTAATAGACATTGGTGTAAAAGTAAAGTTGGCAACATTGATTTTATAGCGGGAAAGTCCTCGAATGTCTACATAGGTGATTTAGGAGACATTGTTTAGAAGTCAAGTTGGTAGCATTGATTTTATAGCGGGTAAGTCCTCTGATGGTCCTCCTATGTCTAATTTGGAAATTAGGAGTAGTAATGATAATAGAGTAAAACTCAAGTTGGCAGCATTGATTTTATAGCGGGGAAAGTCCTCGAATGTCTACATAAGTGATTTAGGAAACGTTGTTTAAAAATCAAGTTGGTAGCATTGATTCTATAGCAGGTAAGTCCTCTGATGGGTCCTCCTATGTCTAATTGGGAAATTAAGAGTAATACTGATAATAATGATAATAGAGTAAAACTCAAGTTGGCAACATTGATTTTATAGCGGGGAAAGTCCTCGAATGTCTACATAAGTGATTTAGGAGACATTGTTTAAAAATCAAGTTGGTAGCATTGATTTTATAGCGGGTAAGTCCTCTGATGGGTCCTCCTATGTCTAATTGGGTGATTAAGAGTAATACTGATAAAAATGATAATAGACTCACATCTCTCCTCACAAAAAATCTTAATGAATGATAATAGAGTAAAACCCAAGTTGGCAACATTGATTTTAAAACGTGGGAGTTTTCTAATGTCTAATTAGAAATTAGGTGATTTAACCAGTAGAGTGAAGGATTTGAAATTCCACCTGAGAGGTATCCAGACTTTTAAAACAGTCAGACTGAAAAACCAAAGTTACCAACTTAACCCGAGGAACAGGGTTGCCAACAGTTCTTCTACGGAACGTAGGATGGATCCTCCTATCATTAGGTGATTTAATAGACATTGGTATAAAAATCAAGTTAACATATACATATAATCAACATTAATTTGGATTGAGCAAGAAAGCGAAGGAGCATGTTTTAGGCCACGCCCCTTTACTGATCACCTAGTGTCAGAATTTGTAATCTCATAACTGAGGGGAGTACTCCTTAATTAGTAGAGGCAACCCTCAACGAGCCTTCTCTAATTAGAGTCCTTTTCGGACAGTTCTTTAGAAAGGGAAAGAAAAACTTGGAAGGCACGTGGCATCGCTAATGACCTACCTACGTTTTGTGGGGGGAAAAAGAACTTTTTTTTTTTTCTTTCTCTCTTTAAATAAACATGCGGTCTTTCGATAAATAATTCATTTATCTCACATTACACAAGTGCACTGAATATTAATGACGTTTAAAAATGGAAACTTGCGCATTTTGAAGAGTTCTGTGGGCGTTTTTATCAAGAAAAAGAGGATTCTGGAGATATCGAGGCGTGAAGATTAAATGATGGGGGTGGGTAGGACACGTGTCGGCAGTTTTCACCCCCTCCCAAAAGCACGTGTTTCATGTTTAGCCCCTTTCCTACTTGTTGATCTTCTTCCCACCTGATATAAAAAGACGGAAAAAACAATTTGCTCTTTACTTTTATAATTGATAGAGACAAAGGCGATGGTTACGCTCCGTCACGTTTGAAAAGGAAAGAGCGTTCAACTTGTCAAGTTTGGTACGACTGATCTTGGCAACCCTGCTCCTCTAGGTTGGAAACACTGCTACACAATCAGTGAACCTGTCTGCTCCTTGCCATAATTGGCAACCCTGCTCTGGTTAACTTAGGATCACGGCTCAACGGTGTGCTTGCGATAGGTTTTAATGTCAACTTTGCTCTACTGGTTAAATTGGCAATCTTTTACCTGCAATCCTGTAACAATTAAGCCGGAAACCTTGCTCTTCTAGTTCAGTTAAAAATTATGTTGGCAACCCTGCTGCTCTAGGGAAGTTAGAAACACTGCTCGACAATCAGTGAACCTGTGTGCTTCTGATATGCATAAATGGCAACCCTGCTCTGGTTAAGTTTGGATTACGCCTCAACGGTGTGTTTATGATTGGTTTAAATGGCAACCTTGCACTTCTGGTTAAGCTGGAAACACTGCTCAACGGGATGCTTGCGACAGGTTGTAATGTCAACTTTGCTCTTCTGGTTAAATTGGCAATCTTTTCCTTTCAATCCTGTAACAACGCCGGCAACCTTGCTCCTCTAGTTCAGTTAAAAATTATGCTGGTAACCCTGCTCCTCTAGTTAAGTTGGAAACACTGCTCGATAATCAGTGAACCTGTGTGCTTCTGATATGCATAAATGACAACCCTGCTCTGGTTATGTTAGGATCACGGCTCCACGGTGTGCTTATGATTGGCTTAAATGGCAACCTTGCACTTCTGGTTAAGTTGGAAACACTGCTCAACGGTGTGCTTGCGATAGGTTTTAATGTCAACTTAGCTCTTCTGGTTAAATTGGCAATCTTTTCCTTTCAATACTGTAACAATGCCGGCAACCTTGCTCCTCTAGTTCAGTTCAAAATTATGCTGATAACCCTGCTCCTCTAGTTAAGTTGGAAACACTGCTCGATAATCAGTGAACCTGTGTGCTTCTGATATGCATAAATGTCAACCCTGCTCTGGTTAAGTTAGGATCACGGCTCCACGGTGTGCTAATGATTGGCTTAAATGGCAACCTTGCACTTCTGGTTAAGTTGGAAACACTGCTCAACGGTGTGCTTGCGATAGATTTTAATGTCAACTTAGCTCTTCTGGTTAAATTGGCAATCTTTTCCTTTCAATACTGTAACAATGCCGGCAACCTTGCTCCTCTAGTTCAGTTAAAAATTATGCTGATAACCCTGCTCCTCTAGTTAAGTTGGAAACACTGCTCGATAATCAGTGAACCTGTGTGCTTCTGATATGCATAAATGTCAACCCTGCTCTGGTTAAGTTAGGATCACGGCTCCACGGTGTGTTTATGATTGGTTTAAATGGCAACCTTCTGGTTAAGTTGGAAACACTGCTCAACGGTGTGCTTGCGATAGATTTTAATGTCAACTTAGCTCTTCTGGTTGAATTGGCAATCTTTCCTTTCAATCCTGTAACAATGCCGGCAACCTTGCTCCTCTAGTTCAGTTAAAAATTATCGTGGTAACCCTGCTCCTCTAGCTAAGTTGGAAACACTGCTCGATAATCAGTGAACCTGTGTGCTTCTGATATGCATAAATGGCAACCCTGCTCTGGTTAAGTTAGGATTACGGCTCGACGGTGTGCTTATGATTGGTTTAAATGGCAACCTTGCACTTCTGGTTAAGTTGGAAACACTGCACAAGGGTGTGCTTGCGATAGGTTTTAATGTCAACTTAGGTCTTCTGGTTAAATTGGCAATCTTTTCCTTTCAATCCTTTAACAATGCCGGCAACCTTGCTCCTATAGTTCAGTTAAAAATTATGCTGGCAACCCTGCTGCTCTAGTGAAGTTGGAAACACTGCTCGATAATCAGTGAACCTGTGTGCTTCTGATATGCATAAATGGCAACCCTGCTCTGGTTAAGTTAGGATCACGGCTCAACGGTGTGCTTATGATTGGCTTAAATGGCAACCTTGCACTTCTGGTTAAGTTGGAAACACTGCTCAACGGTGTGCTTGCGATAGGTTTTAATGTCAACTTAGCTCTTCTGGTTAAATTGGCAATCTTTTCCTTTCAATACTGTAACAATGCCGGCAACCTTGCTCCTCTAGTTCAGTTAAAAATTATGCTGATAACCCTGCTCCTCTAGTTAAGTTGGAAACACTGCTCGATAATCAGTGAACCTGTGTGCTTCTGATATGCATAAATGTCAACCCTGCTCTGGTTAAGTTAGGATCACGGCTCCACGGTGTGCTAATGATTGGCTTAAATGGCAACCTTGCACTTCTGGTTAAGTTGGAAACACTGCTCAACGGTGTGCTTGCGATAGATTTTAATGTCAACTTAGCTCTTCTGGTTAAATTGGCAATCTTTTCCTTTCAATACTGTAACAATGCCGGCAACCTTGCTCCTCTAGTTCAGTTAAAATTATGCTGATAACCCTGCTCCTCTAGTTAAGTTGGAAACACTGCTCGATAATCAGTGAACCTGTGTGCTTCTGATATGCATAAATGTCAACCCTGCTCTGGTTAAGTTAGGATCACGGCTCCACGGTGTGCTAATGATTGGCTTAAATGGCAACCTTGCACTTCTGGTTAAGTTGGAAACACTGCTCAACGGTGTGCTTGCGATAGATTTTAATGTCAACTTAGCTCTTCTGGTTAAATTGGCAATCTTTTCCTTTCAATACTGTAACAATGCCGGCAACCTTGCTCCTCTAGTTCAGTTAAAAATTATGCTGGTAACCCTGCTCCTCTAGTTAAGTTGGAAACACTGCTCGATAATCAGTGAACCTGTGTGCTTTTGATATGCATAAATGGCAACCCTGCTCTGGTTAAGTTAGGATCACGGCTCCACAGTGTGCTTATGATTGGCTTAAATGGCAACCTTGCACTTCTGGTTAAGTTGGGAACACTGCACAAGGGTGTGCTTGCGATAGGTTTGAATGTTGACTTTGCTCTTCTGGTTAAATTGGCAATCTTTTCCTTTCAATCCTGTAACAATGCCGGAAACCTTGCTATTCTAGTTCAGTTACATATTAAGCTGGTAACCCTGCTTCTCTAGTTAAGTTGGAAACACTGCTCGAGGACATCAATTCCAGGACAGATTGATATGAAAGCAGGGAAAACGGAATCTTTTCATAGGGAAGTACAATGAACCTTCGTAAAAAAAACGGCGCCTCTAGCCCGCAGTTCAATAGCTGGTAACCCTGCTTCTCCAGTTAAGTTGGAAACACTGCTCGAGGACATCAATTCCAGGACAGATTGATATGAAAGCAGGGAAAACGGAATCTTTTCATAGGGAAGTACAATGAACCTTCGTAAAAAAACGGCGCCTCTAGCCCGCAGTTCAATAGCTGGTAACCCTGCTTCTCTAGATAAGTTGGAAACACTGCTCGAGGACATCAATTCCAGGACAGATTGATATGAAAGCAGGGAAAACGGAATCTTTTCATAGGGAAGTACAATGAACCTTCGTGAAAAAACGGCGCTTCTATCCCGCAGTTCAATAGCACATAATTTCGATTGTCGGCGTGTCCGAAAAGGGAGGGAACTCCGCGCGGGAAAGTAAAAAAAAAAGCGACCCCAGAGATCTCTAGAGAAGACAACCGGCACAAAAAGTCTAATTACGACAAAAAGCGATTAAAAGACCCAAAATCGTTAGTCACTAATGACAACTTATTATAGCCCGACGGGGGAAAATTGAGCGTGACCCTTTTATGGACTACCGTTAACGTAAAATTTCATTATATTCCTAATAACTTCTTCAAACCCCTCCTATACCAGATATCAGTCCTACCAACTGACGCGCTTCCATCATTTCTTCCCTTCTGTTGAGGCTTCATAGCAAGGTTGCGGGCTTAGGATTGTATGATGATGCCGACTTAAACAGAAGAGCGTTGTCATCCTCGCACCGTTGAGAAGTGTTACCAACTTAACCAGAGGAACAGAGTTGCCAACAGATCATCTACAGACCGCAGGATGCCAAGCTGTCGATACATCGTTGACTTGTTTCAAGTTCGAAATCTCTCTATTATTGGTTCGAGTTTCAAGGACGAAATTTTGCGCTGACCGGCGACGTTTCTTAACATCAAAATTGACATCCCCTTGTCCGCACCCTTAAGTTGCAGTTTTGCCAACCAAAAAATTTGTTTAGAAGTTTTACTATATCGAAGAAGGTACACGAGACAATCGATTTGTGGAAAACTAAACCAATGTGTACGTTCTTTTGATGATTATCCTTAGTGATGTTCGAAGAGGTGTGCTTAGCTTCGCCAACGCTTTTGGAAAGGGTTGCCAACTGTACAAGGTAGCCAACTGTGCAAGGTACACGAGACAATCGATTTGTGCAAACTAAACCAATGTGTACGTTCTTTGATGATTATCCTTAGTGATGTTCGAAGAGGTGTGCTAAGCTTCGCTAACGCTTTTGGCAAGGTTTGCCAACTGTGCAAGGTTTGCCAACTGTGCAAGGTACACGAGACAATCGATTTGTGGAAAACTAAACCAATGTGTACGTTCTTTTGATGATGATCCTTAGTGATGTTCGAAGAGGTGTGCTTAGCTTCGTCAACGCTTATTTTTGTCATCGGATGTGGCAAGGGTTGCCAACTGTGCAAGGTAGCCAACTGTGCAAGGTACACGAGACAATCGATTTGTGGACAACTAAACCAATGTGTACGTTCTTTTGATGATTATCCTTAGTGACGTTCGAAGAGGTGTGCTTAGCTTCGCTTATTTTGTCTTCGGATGTGACAAGGGTTGCCAACTGTGCAAGGTAGCCAACTGTGCAAGGTACACGATACAATCGATTTGTGGAAAACTAAACCAATGTGTACGTTCTTTTGATGATGAGTTCGATAACTCCCCGAGTATGGAGAAGGGTGAAGATATAATTGTATTGATAAAAGGGGGTTGGGAGGGGGTGTTTGTTTTCTATAGGGGTGCTCTCGTGACTGCGGCGAGATTGTAGGGTGGGAGGAGGGTCGATCCTAAAGTCAAAACTTGAGCGGGGAAGTTAAAAGGATTATACCCAGGAGGAACTTAGTTTGCCACCCCTAACTTGGAGGAAATAGGACGATAGATCGAGGGACTGTAGTTCTTTGCTACCTTCCCGCATACTCTTCACCGTGTTCGCAGTAAATTTTGAGGTTAGGACGGTAGTTCGAGGTGGATCGAGGAGGGTAGTTCTTCGCTACCTTCCCGCATACTAATAAAAACTAATCAGTTAACCTGTGTGTTTATTATATGCATAAACGTCAGCCTTGCTCTTCTGGTTAAGTTGGCAATCCTTGTCTTACAATTCTAGTTACAATCATGACGGTAATCCTGCTCCTCTGGTAAAGTTGGAAACACTCTTCAACGGTGTGCTTGCAATAGGCACAATGTTAACGTTGCTTTCCGGTTAAATGGGCAATGCCTTATGGCCGGCAACAGTGTCCTCTGGTTAAGTTGGAAACACTGCTTGACCGTGTGATGATAGACATGGATGCTCTGGTTAGGTTGGCAATCCTTACCATAACAATGCCTGGAACCCTGATAATGCGGTAAACACTGCTTAACTAACTACAGTCCACTACGATTATGATAAGGCTATATCTTCTTTTTGAAAATACTCATCACTGTGTTCGCAGTAAATTTTGACGTTAGGACGGCAGATGAAGGGACTGTAGTTCTTCGCTACCTTGCTGCATGCTTATCACCGTGTGCACAGTAAATTTTGTGATCAGGACGGCAGATCGAGGGCCTGTAGTTCTTCGCTACCTTCCCGTATACTCGTCACCGTAAATTTGAGATTAGGACGATAGATCGAGAATTCTTCGCTCGCATACTCATCACTGTGTTCGCAGTAAATTTTGAGGTTAGGACGGTAGATCGAGGGATGGTAGTTCGAGGTGGATCGAGGAGGGTAGTTCTTCGCTACCTTCCCGCATACTAATAAAAACTAATCAGTTAACCTGTGTGTTTATTATATAAACGTCAGCCTTGCTCTTCTGGTTAAGTTGGCAATCCTTGTCTTACATTCTAGTTACAATCATGACGGTAATCCTGCTCCTCTGGTAAAGTTGGAAACACTCTTCAACTTGCGATTGGCACAATGTTAACTTTGCTTTCCGGTAAATGGGCTATGCTTTATAATGCAATAGGCCGGCAACCGTGTCCTCTGGTTAAGTTGGAAACACTGCTTGACCGTGTGCTTATGGTAGACATGGATGCTCTGGTTAAGTTGGCAATCCTTACCATAACAATGCCTGGAACCCTGATAATGCGGTAAACACTGCTTAACTAACTACAGTCCACTACGATTATGATAAGGCTATATCTTCTTTTTGAAAATACTCTGGTTAAGTTGGCAATCCTTACCATAACAATGCCTGGAACCCTGCTAATGCGGTAAACACTGCTTAACTAACTACAGTCCACTAGGATTATGATAAGGCTATATCTTCTTTTTGAAAATACTCATCACTGTGTTCGCAGTAAATTTTGACGTTAGGACGGTTGATGAAGGGACTGTAGTTCTTCGCTACCTTCCCGCATACTCATCACTGTGTTCGCAGTAAATTTTGAGGTTAGGATGGTAGATCGAGGGACTGTAGTTCCTCGCTACCTTCCGCATACTCATCACCGTGTTCACAGTAAATTTTGAGATAAGGACGGTAGATCGGGGACAGTTCTTCGCTACCTTCCCGCATTCTCACCACCATGTTCGCAGTAAATTTTGAGATCAGGACAGCAGATCGAGGGACTGTAGTTCTTAGCTACTTTCCCGTATACTAATCACCGTAAATTTGAGATTAGGACGTTAGATCGAGGGACAGTTCTTCGCTACCTTCCTGCATACTCATCACTGTGTTCGCAGTAAATTTGAGGTTAGGACGGTAGATCGAGGGACTGTAGTTCTTCGCTACCTTCCCGCATACTCATTTTGCTTACATCTTGGCTGCAGAAAGTCACCAATCATGTTGGCCTTGGAAAGAAGTAAATTTTGCCTATTCTAGTCGAAAAAATTGCTTCTAATCTTTCGGAAAGAGACATAATGCTTCGCTTAATGGAGCGAAACGTCGGGAATGACTGGAAGAGGCCGGAAAGAACAAGTCCTCAACCACTGAAGACATGATATTCCGTTGGATCGTGAGAAAACTCAACGCCGGCATAGTTACACAGTAGTTGACCCAACAAATTGCCCACTTAATAGCAGTATTGTCCAAACTTGAAGAAATTGTTGTTTAATTGTGTTTAAATATCCTTTTTGCTCTCTGCAGAGCAGTAAATTTCAATCCCGGATGGAAACAATAGGCCATTTAAACATTTTTTTTAACGGAGGCGTAAGTATGTTAACTGTTGGTTTATGGGCCGTGAAGATCTTATAATTTAGGGTTAGTCCATCGAGCCCCAGTCAATCCTATTTTTCGTAAATAAAACCCATTTTTAACACCTCTAAAGCGCCCCGTCGCATTTTTGAAGAGACACCCTGTATACCGTGGATTAACCGTCAAAATTGCCACAAAACACCCTGTGTACCATGTTTTAACCGTCAAAATTGCCACAAAACCCCTGTATACCATAGTTTAACCGTCAAAACTACCACAAAACACCCTGTATACCGTGGTTTAAACGTCAAAATTGCCACAAAAAACCCTGTATACCATGGTTTAACAGTCAAGATTGCCACAAAAGACCCTGTATACCGTAGTTAAACCGTCAAAAATGCCACAAAACACCCTGTATACCGTAGTTTAACCGTCAAAATTGCCACAAAACAACCTGTAACCATGGTTTTAACCGTCGAAATTTCCACAAAACACCCTGTATACCGTGGATTAACCGTCAAAATTGCCACAAAACACCCTGTGTACCATAGTTAAACCGTCGAAATTGCCTCAAACACCCTGTATACCATGGTTTAATCGTCAAAGTAGCCACAAAACACCCTGTATACCATGGTTTCACCGTCAAAATTACCACAAAAACCCTGTATACCGCAGTTTAACCGTCAAAATTACCACAAAACACCCTGTATACCATGGTTTAATTGTCAAAATAGCCACAAAAGACCCTGTATACCATCGTTTACCCGTCGAAATTGCCACAAAACACCCTTATACCGTATTTAACCGTCAAAAATGCCACAAAACACCCTGTATACCATCGTTTAAGCGTCGAAATTGCCACAAAATACCCTGTATACCATCGTTTAACCGTCGAAATTCCACAAAACACCCTGTATACCATAGTTTAACAGTCAAGATTGCCACAAAAGACCCTGTATACCATAGTTAACCGTCAAAATTGCCACAAAACAACCTGTATACCATGGTTTAACCGTCGAAATTTCCACAAAACACCCTGTATACAGTAGTTTAACCGTCAAAATTCCACAAAATACCCTGTATACCATCGTTTAACCGTCGAATTGCCACAAAACACCCTGTACACCATAGTTAAACCGTCAAAAATGCCACAAATCACCCTGTATACCATAGTTCAACCGTCTAAATTGCCACAAAACCCCCTGTATACCATAGCCCAAAACCCAATAAAAACGGTCTTTTCTACACCAAAAAAACGGAGAAAAAATAACCGAAAACATGGTGAAAAAGATGTCAAACGCCCTGATAAAAAAAAGGTGTTTCACTCCAAAAATGATCATAAACCCGATATTAAAGATGTTTAACGCCCAAACTCCTGATTAACGGGTGTTTTTACACCAAAAAATGACCAAAGCATAAAAATTTTTAACCCCCCCAAACACCAGATGTAACGGGTGTTAGTACACCAGAAAATAAACAGAAACGCTCGGATTTCTAGACCAACACCCCCCCCTCGCCAATGGGAAAATTCGTAAATTTAATAAAAAGTTCGTAGTGGCATAAAACGATTTTCCCGGTTTTTTGCTTGTATCTCCAAAACGGTAGGTCGTGGCAAAAAAATATAAAGAAAAAAGAAAGCTGACTAAATTTCCTATAAATTTGGTTCTATGAAATTTTTTGTACAACCAACGCCACCTGAGATACCGGACTTTTCGGTTTTATTAGGTTTGTTCCAACCGAAGGTTGAGACTGGTTTGATACTCCTGGATCATGCGCAGAAGGATTTTCACGTTCAAATTGTTTGTCCGTCAAATTTGACGTGCAAAACATACTGCGCTTGCTCCAGGAGTATCAAAAGTTTTATTTCCCCTTAAAAAGTAATAGAGAAGACGCGGCCCTGGTAAGGGTTATACGACCACAAAGGGAGATAGTATCTCCGGTAATAAATAAGGAGGGTTGGATTGAATAGTAGAGGGGAAGGAGACGAAGGAGAGAAAAAAGAAAAAAAAAAGGAAAGAGAGAGAGAAGATAAAAGAGAGAAAGGATATTTGGCGGCCCTCAGATGCAGTGATTATGTGGTGAGAAAGAAGGGAAGGGGCAGCATTGCCGGATCTTGACTGGAGAGGCTGTTCCGCTCGGGCGGCCGCGTCCCGTGAGCGAACTGGCAACGTCGCCTCTCCCCCCCTTTCAGTCTCCCCAACCCGCCCACCCGTCCGTCGCCCGAGTACCTCCTTCAAACGAAACTACCAAATTCATGCCTCGACTACATTTACATATGAAAATAAATTACCCCTCCCATAAAAGACAACATCCTTAGGGATCCTTCACACAGTTGGCAACACTTTTTATATTTTACATCATACAATTTTAAACGAACTGAAGCATGCGCAGAAGGATTTGGACGTCAATATTGACGTCGTTTAAATCGTTTCCTGACGTATCTGAAGTCATCTGACGTCAAATTTGACGTACCCTTTTGCGCATACTCCAGGAGATTCAAACAAAGCTAGAAATAAGGAAATAGTTGGCAACACTTATTTTGGAAAATTTTAAGTCGGGCATTCCAATTTTTCTTCCCATCATTCAATTTTTTGGGAGAAATATCAAGTTGTCAATTTTCTGGGAAATATGGATATTTATAGTTGGCAACCCTTTTCATTTTTTACATTACATGGACTCAACTTCATTTACGTATGAAAATAAATTACCCCTCCCCCTCCCATAAAAGACAACATCCTTTGGGATCCTTCATACAGTTGGCAACACTTTTTATATTTTACATCATAAAATTTTAAACATACACAATTTGTTCTGTTTTGTAACTCCTGGAGCATGCGCAGAAGGGTTTAGACGTCAATTTTGACGTCGTTCAAATCGTTTCTGTCAAATCTCTAGTCATCTGACGTCAAATTTGACGTACAAATCCGTTTTCTCAGGAGTTTCAAACAAAGCTAATATGTCGACAACACATTCCAGAAATTTTAATTTGGCAACACTTCATTCTGGAAAATATCAAGTTGGCTTTCTATTATTCTAGGGGAATATTGTTAACACTTACATTAAGTTGGCAGCACTCAATATTTATGGGAAATAGTTGGCAACACTTGTTCTTGAAAATTTCAAGTCGGCTTTCCAAGTCTTCTTATCATTGAATTTTTTGGGAGAGTTATGGCATTGCGTGAAAAACCTTGCAGGGATTTTTGAAGATTAAGTTGGCAATACAATCTGAGAACTTTTTATGTTGGTATTACTGAATAAAATGAGTCCAATACAATTTTTTTCGCGCGTCAATAACGGCGTATAACGGCCGTCAAAGAACTGTTATTCCTTTCACTATGTTGTACTAAAAACTCGTTAAAAAATGGTAAAAATGGCTGAAATAAAAGGCCCAAAAAAATTGGACCTCCATTTTGTCTTTCGAAAAACCGAATTTTTAGGTTGGTAGAACTGTAAGGAATTTACGCTTTTATTTTTTTCCCTCATGGGAAAGAGCGAATATTTTTTTTGTCCGTTATCTTTGCTTCGTTGGCAAACGTCTTCGAAATGGTATTTTGTCGATTCGGCGACTTTCAGTTTTCTATTTCTTTTATTATTTTTTCAAATTTATAAACAAGTTTATAATGGGCTCAAAAATCAACTTTTTCCGTTTTTTGATGGAGGATCCCATTTTTACTGGATTTTTTTTGACAGAGGAACCCATTTTTACTGGATTTTTACGACTTTTTCTCGGTTTTTTGACAGACGAACCAATTTTTACTGGATTTTTACAACTTTTTCTCGGTTTTTTTTGACAGAGGAACTCATTTTACCGGATTTTACAACTTTTTTCGGTTTTTTTGACAGAGTAACCCATTTTTACCGGATTTTTACAACTTTTTCTCGGTTTTTTTTTGGACAGAGGAACCCATTTCTACTGGATTTTTACAACTTTTTCTCGGTTTTTTGACGGAGGAATCCATTTTACTGGATCGACAGATGTAGGAACCCATTTTTACTGGATTGACAGTTGGAGGAACCCATTTTACCGGATTTTTACAACATTTTCTCGGTTTTTTTTTGACAGAGGAATCATTTTTACCGGATTTTACAACTTTTTTCGGTTATTTTGACAGAGTAACCCATTTTACCGGATTTTTACTACCTTTTCTCGGTTTTTTTTTCAGAGGAACCCATTTTTACCGGATTTTTACAACTTTTTCTCGGTTTTTTTTTTTTTTTTTTTCAGAGGAACCCATTTTTACCGGATTTTTACAACTTTTTCTCGGTTTTTTTTTGGACAGAGGAACCCATTTTACTGGATTTTTACAACTTTTTCGGTTTTTTGACGAGGAACCCATTTTTACTGGATTTGTAGGAACCCATTTTTACTGGATTGACAGTTGGAGGAACCCATTTTTACCGGATTTTTACAACTTTTCTCGGTTTTTTTTTGACAGAGTAACCCATTTTACCGGATTTTTACAACTTTTTCTCGGTTTTTTTTTTTAAGAGGAACCCATTTTTACCGGATTTTTACTACCTTTTCTCGGTTTTTTTTCAGAGGAACCCATTTTTACCGGATTTTACAACTTTTTCTCGGTTTTTTTTTTTCAGAGGAACCCATTTTTACCGGATTTTTACAACTTTTTCTCGGTTTTTTTGACAGAGTAACCCATTTTTACCGGATTTTTACAACTTTTTCTCGGTTTTTTTTTTTTTTTTTTTCAGAGGAACCCATTTTTACCGGATTTTTACAACTGTTTCTCGGTTTTTTTTGGACAGAGGAACCCATTTCTACTTGATTTTTACAACTTTTTATCGGTTTTTTGACGGAGGAACCCATTTTACTGGATTGACAGATGTAGGAACCCATTTTTACTGGATTGACAGATGTAGGAACCCATTTTTACTGGATTGACAGTTGGAGGAACCCATTTTTACCGGATTTTTACAACATTTTCTCGGTTTTTTTTTGACAGAGTAACCCATTTTTACCGGATTTTTACAACTTTTTCTCGGTTTTTTTTTTTTCAGAGGAACCCATTTTTACCGGATTTTTACTACCTTTTCTCGGTTTTTTTTTCAGAGGAACCCATTTTTACCGGATTTTTACAACTTTTTCTCGGTTTTTTTTTTTTTCAGAGGAACCCATTTTTACCGGATTTTTACAACTTTTTCTCGGTTTTTTTTGACAGAGTAGCCCATTTTTACCGGATTTTTACAACTTTTTCTCGGTTTTTTTTGACAGAGGAACCTATTTTTACAACTTTTTCTCGGTTTTTTGACTATGACTTTAAGGTAAAAGAAAATGATGAAAAAAAGAAAAGAAATCTACCATAAAAAACCGCAAAAAAGATAACCAACTGTTAATAACCCCAGTTAGTTAACCGTTGATTATAATATGGAAAAACCGTCCCTAAGATTATAATAGGCGCCAACTCCTTCTCTTCTTTTTTTTTTCCTTAAGGCGCCTTCGCCTGCCTAAGAAAAAAAAAATCTCCCTCCCTTTAACGAGAGATTCCGCGAGTAAACATTAAGGTGTTATTACTCTTGGACTCGTCGGAATTTCAAGAGGACAATTAGACCTGAAGGACATGAGAAATTTTATCGCTTATGTTGGCGACCCTGTTTTTTTTCCTTCCTAGAAGGGGGACTTAAATGATTTTAATTGAACCAATTAAACGGGGGGACGATATTCTGAGGGTGCCTTTGATCAGACTTCAATATTTTTGAAAAAAAATAAAATAAAAAGTAAATTTCGGCCTTTTTTACCCTAAAAACTAAAAAAAAAACGTCAAACGGAAAAGAAAGCTAAAAGAGAAAACGGAGGGGGGGGGGGGGGGGTTCGTACATTTCTATCTTAAAAATTTCTATTTTCACCGCTGGAAAAAAAAACGATTTCTATATTTTATGCCTAAAAAACCCGTTGTTTAAGGTAGGTTAATTTAGCCTACAATAAGATAACCGTTAAAAAAGCAAAATGGCGGACAAAATTGGCGTTTATCTCGTCAACCGTTCCTCATATGTAAAAAACTATTAAATACAAATCCGTAGAAAATTTAAAAAGGATTCAATTTTATTTAATGAAAGTTTTAGCTAAAACTGTTGGTTAAAGAGATATAACCTTAAGAAGCAAAATGGCGGACGAAATTGGCGTTTATCTCGTTACCCGTTCCTCCTATGTAAAAAACTAATAAATACAAATATGTAGAAAATTTTAAAATGATTCCATGTTATTTTATAAACTTTTTAGCTAAAACTGTTGTTTAAGGAGATAAAGCATGAAAACGCAAAATGGCGGACAAAATCGGCGTTTATCTCGTTAACCGTTCGTCCTATGTAATACGTTATTAAATACAAATTTGTAGAAAATCTAAAGATAAATCTATTTATATATGGACGTTTTAGCTTTAACTGTTGGTTAACGAGATACAGCATAAAAACGCCAAATGGCGGACAAAATCGCCTTTCATCTCGCTAACCGTTCGTTCTATTGAAAATCTAATAAAAACAATTTTGTAGAAGATTTAAAAAGAATTCGATTATATTTAGTGTAATTTTTCAGTAGAGCCTGTATTTATTGAGATAATGCCTAACAAAGCAAAATGGCGGACAAAATTGGCGTTTATTTCGTTTACCGTGCGTCCTATGAAAAAATCAAATAAATACAATTTTGTAGTAAATTTATAAATAATTCAGTTTTATTTAGTGCTTTTTTAGATTAAGCAATTAGATCACGAGAAAAAGCCTAAAGAAGCAAAATGGCGGATGAAATTGTCGTTTATCTCGTTAATCGTTCGTCCTATGTGAAAAAACTATTAATTACAATTTTGTAGAAAATTTAAAAAGAATTCGATTTTATTTAGTGAACTTTTTGGCTAAAACTGTTAGTTTACGAGATATAGCCTAAAGAAGCAAAATGGCGGGCACATTTTTTTTTTTCGTTCCGGCGGACAAATATTGAGTTTATTTCGTCAACCGTTCTTCCTATGAAAAAAATCTAATACAATTTTGTAGAAAATCTAAAAAAGATTTAATTTTATTCAGTAAATTTTTTTAGTAAACATAATGTATAATGAGGTGGAGCCCTAAAAAGCAAAATGGCGGACGGAACCGGCGTTTATTTCCTTAACCGTTCGTCCTATGTAAAACTCTAATAAATACATATTTGTAAAAAAGTTAAAAGAAATCGATTTTATTTAATAAACTTTTTAGCTAAAACTGTTGGTTAGCGAGATATAGCGTAAAAACGCAAAATGGCGGATAAAATTGGCGTTTATTTCCTTAACCGTTTTCTTATCTAAAAAACTAATAAATACGATTTGTAGTAAATTTAAAAGGAATTCGGTTTTATTTAGTAGACGTTTTAGATAAAACTAATAGTTAATGAGATATAGCGTAAAAACGCAAAATGGCGGACAAAATTGGCGTTTATTTCCTTAGCCGTTCGTCTTATCTAAAAAACTAATAAATACGATTTTGTAGTAAATTTAAAAGGAATTCGGTTTTATTTAGTAGACGTTTTAGATAAAACTAATAGTTAATGAGATATAGCGTAAAAACGCAAAATGGCGGACAAAATTGGCGTTTATTTCCTTAGCCGTTCGTCTTATCTAAAAAACTAATAAATACGATTTTGTAGTAAATTTAAAAGGAATTCGGTTTTATTTAGTAGACGTTTTAGATAAAACTAATAGTTAATGAGATATAGCGTAAAAACTCAAAATGGCGGACAAAATTGGTTATTTCCTTAGCCGTTCGTCTTTTCTAAAAAACTAATAAATACGATTTTGTAGTAAATTTAAAAGGAATTCGGTTTTATTTAGTAGACTTTTTAGCTAAAAGTAATAGTTAATGAGATATAGCGTAAAAATGCAAAATAGCGGACAAAATTGGCGTTTATTTCCTTAGCCGTTCGTCTTATCTAAAAAACTAATAAATACGATTTTGTAGTAAATTTAACAAGGATTCGGTTTTATTTTGTAAACTTTTTAGATAAAACTAATAGTTAATGAGATATAGCGTAAAAACGCAAAATGGCGTACAAAATCGTCTTCTATTTCGTTAACAGTTCGTCTTATGAAAAAATTTAATAAATACGAGTTTGTAGTAAATTTAAAAAGGATTCGATTTCATTTAGTAAACTTTTTACCTAAATCAATTATTTAACGAGATAAAGCCTTCGGAAGAGAAACGACGAAATTCTTCGGTCAAAAATAATAACCTTTCAATAATAAAATGGCGGATGAAATTATTGTTAAGTTTGTCCTGAAAATTTTGATTAACACTATTTTGTAGTATATTTTAAAAGAGTTTTATTTTATATTAGCTTTGTTCCAACCGCAGTTTGAAACAGGTTTGAAACTCCTTCTGCGCATGCTCTAGGAGTTTCAAACTACGGTTGGAACAAAGCTATATTAAATTTTATCGGTTGTAATGATATGTATCAATATAGGGCCTCAAAAAGCAAAATGGCGGACAAAATCGTCTTTTATTTCGTTAACAGTTCGTCTTATCAAAAAAATTAATAAATACAATTTTGTAGTAAATTTAAAAAGAATTCTATTTTATTTAGTAGACTTATCTGATAAAATTAGTATTTACCGAGATAATGTCAAAAAAAATCAAAATGGCGGACAACATCGGCGTTTCTTTCGTTATCCGTTCGTCCTAGGTAAAAACTATTAAATTCAAATTTGTAGAAAATTGAAAAAGGATTCCATTTTATTTTGGGAACTTTTTAGCTAAAACTGATGGTTGTCGAGAAATCGACTAAAGAAGCAAAATGGCGGACAAAATCAGCGTTTTTCTCGTTAACCGTTCGTCCTATGTAAAACTTTATTAAATACAAATTAGTAGAACATTTAAAAAGAAATCGATTTTATTTAATGGACTTTTTAGCTTCAACTGTTAGTTAACGAGGTAAAGCCTTATGAAGCAAAATGGCGGACGAAATTGGCGCTTATCTCGTTAACTGTTCGTCCTATTTAAAAACTATTAAGTACTATTTTGCAGAAGATTATAAAAGAAATCGATTTTATTTAGTGGACTTTTTAGCTAAAACTGTTGGTTAACGAAATAAAGCCTAAAAACGCAAAATGGCGGATAAAATCGGCGTTTATCTCGTTAACCGTTGGTCCTATGTAAAAAACTATATTATACAAATTTTTAGTAAATTTAAAAAGGATTCCATTTTAATTAGTGGTTTTTTTAGCTTAAACTGTTGGTTAACGAGATAAAGCCTTAAGAAGCAAAATGGCGGACAAAATCGACGATTCTCTCGATAACCGTTCGTCTTATGTAAAACACTATTTACAAATTTGTAGAAAATTTAAAAAAAATCGATTTTATTTAGCGGACTTTTTAGCTAAAACTGTTGGTTAACGAGATAAAGCTTAAAAACGCAAAATGGCGGACAAAATCGGCGTGTTTCTGTTTTTAAAATGAATATATTTTGATTCTATTTTTGAAATTTTAGAATTATGGAGAAGGCAGCAAAATGGCGGGAACAATTAAATGATCAGAATCTCACAGTGATAGCAACCTAAAAAGGAAACAAAACTATATTATAAATGTGACAACCGCGGTTAACCATTAGAAAGTTTTCGAAAGGTGTTACCAACTTAACAGATGAAATATAAATATCGATTAGTTTTCAAAATCTGGAGAGCTAAATGAATTTTACCTTTTTTTTTTTAATATTCAGGAGTGATGTTTTCCGGACGGTTAGTAGATCTAAAAGGGTCGACATTATAGGGAGAGAAAATGAAATATCGCCTTTTACCCCACCCATCCATTAAAGGCTTGGAAAGAGGGGAAAATGAGATGGAGTGAAATACGGAGGGGCCCCCTTTATAAGGGGGACTTTACCTCCTTTTGTGTATTTGTAATTATATATCGATGTTTTCTTTTTAGAATGACGTTACGTCGACGGACTCTTGTGAGGGAGATCAATCCGCATCTCATTTGCGTCCTCTGCAGCGGTTATTTCATCGAGGCCACCACAATCGTCGAATGTCTTCATTCTTGTAAGTTCTGGCATTTAGGGGGGGGGGGAATAGATGGCGCTAAGGGAATTTTCATTATGCCATCTCGGCCATGTCCACGTGGCTACTGCTTGGCCAGAAAGAACGGTTTCATTCTAAAATGAGAAATTGTGCTGTTTTTCACGGTCTTCAGCCATAACTTGTTTCCCGGATTTCCAGACTCCTTCGCCCTTTTGGTCGTCTGTGATGCCGGCCGTCCGTCGTTACACTCTATTTTTTCGGTTTCTAACCCATTGATTAACTCGTTTTATACCTTCTTTACTATTTGTGTCCCTTGGTTAACTGGTTTTATCTCTTTTATCGGTTTTTAACCAATTTTTTAACCGTTTTATACCTTATTTATCTTGTTTCCCCCTTTGTTTAACTACATTTATCACGTTTCATCCTTTTTTTAACTTTTTTTATGCCTTCTTTAACTAGTTTTCACACTGGTTTAACTAGTTTTCCCCTTGTTTAACAGGTTTTATCTCTTTTTATTGGGTTTTAATCCCTTTTTTAACTGGTTTATCTCTTTTATGGGTATTAACCCATTTTTAACTCGTTGTATTTCTTCTTTAACTAGTTTTCCCCTCTTTTAACTGGTTTTATCTCTTTTATCGGGTTTACCTCTTCTTTAACTTAGTTTTAAACCTTTTTTTAACTAGTTCTTTCTCTTTATAACTGGTTTTACCTCTTTTAACCTTATTTCAAACTCGTTTTATACATTCTTTAACAAGTTGTACCTCTTTTAACTAGTTTATCCCTTTTTATCGGGTTTTTAACTCATTTTTGAACCCATTTTATACCTTCTAATTAGTTTTCCCCCTTGTTTAACTGGTTTTATCGCGTTTCAACCTTATTTCAAACTTGTTTTATACCTTCTTTAACTAGTTGTCCCTCTTTTTAACTGATTTATCCCTTTTTCGGCTTTTTAACTGGTTTATCCCTTTTTATCGGGTTTTTAACTGTTTTATCTCTTTTCATCGGGTTTTTAACTGGTTTATCCCTTTCATCGGGTTTTTAACTGGTTTATCCCTTTCATCGGGCTTTTAACTGGTTTGTCCCTTTCATCGGGTTTTTAACTGGTTTATCCTATCATCGGGTTTTTAACTGGTTTATCCCTTTTTATCGGGTTTTTAACTCTTAAACTAAGACCTTATTACCTTTTTATCGGGTTTTTAACTGGTTTATCCCTATCATCGGGTTTTTAACTGGTTTATCCCTTTCATCGGGCTTTTAACTGGTTTATCCTTTCATCGGGTTTTTAACTGGTTTATCCCTTTTTATCGGGTTTTTAACTCTTAAACTAAGAACCTTATTACCTTTTTATCGGGTTTTTAACTGGTTTATCCCTTTTTAGGGTTTTAACTCTTAAACTAAGAACCTTATTACCTTTTATCGGGTTTTTAAACCCATTTTTGAACCCGTTGTATACCTTATTTAACTAGTTTTCCTCTTTTTAACCGTTTTTATGTCCTTTTGTCTTCCGCCTTCGCCCTTTTGGCCCAGAAACTCGGTTCTTAAGCCCTTTTTGAAGGCGTTTTCCTCGTCCCAGAAATTTCACGCTATCTCTCTAGAGCCCTAGAAAACGATTTTAGGTCAATAATGTCGCGTGATTTCGTTCCATGAAGGCCGTAGCAACTAGAAAACCGGTCTTTCTGCTCATATCTAACTTATTCTTCTTCAGTTTGCAGATCTTGCCTCGTCAAGTATTTAGAAAAGAATAAATTCTGCCCAATCTGCGATGTGCAGCTTCACAAGAACAACCCGCTGCTTAGCGTCAGGTGCGATTCGACTTTACAGCAGCTCGTCTACAAGCTCATCCCGGGCTTTACGGGCGGGAGATGCTTCGGAGGAAGAAGTACTATTCGGAGCTTGGAGGTCCCAGCTCGGACCCCGACTGCGGAGAGTTTCCATCGGCGACGCCTACTTCTCACCCGAAGATTCCATCAGTCTTTCCCTCGAATTCGTCAACATGAAAGAGGAGGAGTCCATAGAGGATGAGGCCGATAAGGTAAAGACCCTTTCCCACGCTCTTCGTGCTTTTAAGAATACCCTTTCAACAAAAACGTGACCAATTAAATTTACAGGGTGTGCATCATCGGCGGTATCTTCAATGTCCTGCTGCTGTGACGATGTCCCATCTTAAGAAGTTCCTCAGGATGAAATACGGTTTAAGCCACGACCACAACGTCGACATTATTTATTCCGATGAAGTTTTAAACGACGATTTCTCATTGATGGACGTCGCCTATACCTTTTCGTGGAATCGGGTAAGTGCAGAAGGATTCGGACGTCAAAATTGACGTCGTTCTTGTCCGTCAAATCTGAAGTTCTTATTGTTGCAGGCGACGCCGATGAGGTTCAAGTTCCGCCTTCTGCAGAAGAACTCGATGAACTTGGTCGCCGCTGGTGCTCAAGCGAAAAAAGACGGTTCTTCACTGAAGAAAAACGAAAGTTTCGAGAAGAAGAGAAGTGAAGGCCTCAAACGCAGCAATGAAGACTCCGAAGGTCCCGAAGCGAAGAAACTCAAGATGGCGGATGAAAAAGCGAAAGAAGAACGTCTCAAGAAAGAGAAGGAAGAACGTCTTAAGAAAGAGAAGGAAGAACGTCTTAAGGAAGAACGTCTCAAGGAAGAACGTCTTAAGGAAGAACGTCTTAAGGAAGAACGTCTCAAGAAGGAAGAACGCCTGAAAAGGGAGAACGAAGAACGTCTAAAAAGAGAGGAAAAGTTAAGAAAAGAAAAGCGTGAAAAAGAGAAAGAAGAAAAAATTCGTAAAGAAAAGGAAGAAAGAGCTAGAAAAGAGAGGAAAGAAAAAGAAAGGAAGGAGAAGGAGAAGAAGCAGAAATGCTACGACATCGAAGAAGACATCGAAGAAATCGACGACGACGACGACCGTCTTCAGATAACGACGCCCGACGACGACATAGAAGAAATCGAAGAGCCCGTCTACCGTAAATCCGAAGAAAGACGCAAAGAGAAGAAGAAGAACAAAAAAGCGAAACATCACCACCACCACCGGCACCGTTCCCCTCCAGCAGCGACCATCCTTCACTCCCCCGAAAACGACATAATGAAGCTAAAAATCAAGTTGAACGACAAAAAATATGTTGTCGAAGAGAAAAAAGAAAATGGCTACAAAGAAAAGGAAGAATGCAAAAAGGCGGATGTTGCGAACAACAATGAGGAGGTGAAGACGAAAAATGAGGTCGCTAGTAAAGAACTTGCGCCTATAAAAAAGCCGCCCAAACTAACGCCCGTCAAGCCTACGAACGGTAAAGACGTCAAAATGCCACCGTCTTCTATCACAGTGAGTAAGATAACTGCGGCGGAAAAACGACAGATGGAGCAGCAGAAGATGATGCAGAATGGCGACAAGAGGCCGAGTTTGGAGATCATGTTGGTGAATGCGCCTAAAAAGGAGGAGAAGGAGGTGAAGAAGGTGATTCGTCCGCCACCGCAGAGTATACCTCTTTCCCGTGTTAAAAACGTTTTCGGACCGAAAAGCTCACCGCCTCCTTTAGTCCCGACCAAAAATGATGAAGCCCTCGATCTGAGCAAGCGGAGCCCCGATGCCGAAATACGCAATTTGGTAACACTGTCCGATACTGCTGTACAAGTAAGGAATATGATGATAGACCCTCCGACGCTTAAGATCCCCGTACCGGCTTTCAACACGAAAATCCCATTTCAGCGTGCAGTCAAGCCTGTTCCTAACCAGACAGTCCGCCAAATACCCAACCCTTCCGCCCTCATGTTCCGCAATCTCAACGGGAGAAGCCTCCCGCCCCAGGCGTACCAATCAACTCCCTCCGTAAAATGGAAAGCATGACGAAAAACATCGAAAAAGTCGCCGCTGGACTCTCCGTCAAAGCGGCCGTCGAAGCCGGATTCGCCATCAAATAAATCTAGTCTTTTCAACCACCTCTCAACAGTACAAAATCCATTAGCAGCAAAGACTTTATACGTAAAAATGCACATATTTCCTATCTTAAGTATTATTTATTGTAAATATTGTTAGTAGCACATTAAGATTTTTTTTCATCTCTATTTTTTGGGCTTCCTAGGGTTCAAATAGCGTGTTATTTGTGTTGTTAACTTTTTTTTTCTAGTTTTAATTTTTTTTATTGTTGTAACATTGTGTTTAGTTGTATAAAATTCCTATTATTAAAAAAATATGTAGACATTGTAGAACTTTAGAAATAAAAGTTAATGTTTCAACTTTCTTATTTTATTTTACCGATTTATTTGAGTATTTAAAATTTTAGTGTGTACGCAAGTAGCGTAGCGACGAGGAAGAATCAATACGGGAGAAGGCTTTCGAGGTATTCGAAGCTCTCGTTTTCTCATGTTCTCCTATCGGCGGGTGACGGAACGAACCGACGAAGGCGCGACCCGAGGTGGCCCCTTCGAAATTTCAATGAGAAACCTCGGGTAGTTTCTCAGTCTAAATTTCATTGGAATCTCGAGTATTTCGCTTTTTGAAATAAGGAGATAAAAACATTTAAGTTGGCAGCGCTGAGAGCCTAAAAACCTCGTTAAACAAGTCAAGTACTCTAATGCTCGTGTTGGTAGATCTGTGGGACCCGAGGTGGCCCATTCGAAATTTCAGTGAGAAACCTCGGGGAAATTCGTTTCTCCTGTTTTCCGTCTAAATTTCATTGGAATCTCGAGTATTTCGCTTTTTAAAATAAGGAGATAAAAAATTTAAGTTGGTAGCGCCGAGAGCCTAAAAACCTCGTTAAACAAGTCGAGTACTCTAATGCTTGTGTTGGTAGATCTGTGGGACCCGAGGTGGCCCATTCGAAATTTCAATGAGAAACCTCGGGGAAATTCGTTTCTCCTGTTTTTCCGTCTAAATTTCATTGGAATCTCGAGTATTTCGCTTTTTAAAATAAGGAGATAAAAAAATTTAAGTTGGTAGCGCCGAGAGCCTAAAAACCTCGTTAAACAAGTCAAGTACTCTAATGCTCGTGTTGGTAGATCTGTGGGACCCGAGGTGGCCCATTCGAAATTTCAGTGAGAAACCTCGGGGAAATTCGTTTCTCCTGTTTTTCCGTCTAAATTTCACTGGAATCTCGAGTATTTAGCTTTTTAAAATAAGGAGATAAAAAAATTTAAGTTGGTAGCGCCGAGAGCCTAAAAACCTCGTTAAACAAGTCAAGTACTGTAATGCTTAACAGTGCTGGTAGATCTGTGGGACCCGAGGTGGCCCCTTCGAAATTTCAATGAGAAACCTCGGGGATATTCGTTTTTCCGTCTAAATTTTATTGGAATCTCGATTATTTCGCTTTTTAAAATAAGGAGATAAAAACATTTAAGTTGGCAGCCCTGAAGGCCTAAAAACCTTTAGTTAAACAAGTACTATAATGCTTAACAGTGTTGGTAGATCTGTCGGTCTTTAAGTCCAATTTAAAAAAAAAAATTATTCTGATTTAAGATGTTTTAGTGGCAAACCTGCGGGCCTTGAAAATACGAGTTGTGAAACTGAGATTTTTAAATAAAACTAATAAAAAGCTTTAAAATGTTGATTTGGCAGCCCTGACTAAAAACCTGTAGGTGAAAAAGTCTCTAATTACTCTAATGCTTAGCAGTGTTGGTAGATCTGTGGGTCTTAAAGTCCAATTTTTTAAAAAAAGCATTAAGATTTAAGGTGTTTTAGTGGCAACCCTGCGGGCTGAAAAAATACGAAATATTAATATGAGTTGTGAAACTGAGATTTTGAAATAAAACTAATAAAAAAGCTTTAAAATGTTGCGTTGGCAACCCTGAAGGCAGGAAAACCTCTATGTGAAAAAGTTCTGAAAGTACACAAAAGCTTGACAATGTTGTGTTAGCAGAACTGTGGCTATTTCAACACCAAGTCCATTTTTAAATGGAAGCTCTAATGTTAAAAATGTTGTGTTGGCAAACCTGGAAAGTTCGAAGTTTGGAAAATGGTAAGATTTTCAGATTAAAACAGCAGGCTTAAAATATTTTGGCAATCCTGATTTGAAGGATGTGAATGCGAACAAAAAAAAAATCTTTAAAAGCGAAAAGGTTTAAATGGCTGCCTTTTTTCCGCCGAAATAGAAGTATTTCGATAAAAATTTAAGTTGGCAACCCTGAGAGCCTAAAAACCTTAATTAAACAAGTCAAGTACTCTAATGCTTATCAGTGTTGGTAGACCTGTTGGTCTTTTTAGTTCAATTTAAAAAAAAGCTGAGATTTTTTAAAGAAATTTTTAAAAAAGCCTACAGGGCTGCCAACTCAACATTTTAAAGCTTTTTATTTAAAAATCTCAGTTTCACAACTCGTATTTCGTATTTTCCTGGCCCGCAGGTTTGCCACTAAAACACCTTAAATCTTAATGCTTTTTTAAAAATTGGACTTAAAGACCCACAGATCTGCCAACACTGTTTAGCATTAGAGTATTTAAAAACTTTTTCACCTATTTTCAGGCCTTCAGAGCTGCCAACTCAACATTATAAAGCTTTTTATTTAAAAATCTCAGTTTCACAACTCGTATTTGCCAGGCCCGCAGGTATGCCACTAAAACACCTTAAATCTTAATAAATGGCACAAATAAGGTTGGCAATCCTGTGGGTTTGAAAACCCCGGTGTCCCGTCGACATCCCCCCCCCCCCCCCGTTAGAGCACTACTTTCATCAGAATTTTACAAGGAATTATTCTGGGTACTGAACAGATTTTGCGCCCCCTCCGTAATTTTTCTTTTTTTGGCGTGGGGTGCCTTTTCCGGCCCACCAGTCGTCCTGCTAGCACTTCGACTATGTAGCTATATTTTTGGATTTAAAAAAGCGTTAGTTCTAACACCGGCTATCTCATTTTTCCTAGGTTTTCAGGAGAGCAAGAATACGGATTAATTTCTCTTTGGAATCAATGTTGGCTAAATCGTGAACTTTTATGTTGGTAATAGGCTTAAACTACCAACAGAATTCGATTTTCCACAAAATTTACCATCAGAAACAATACCAAACTCAAAAATGAGAAAGCCGGTGTTCGAATTAACGCGACGAAATAAATAAAATTGTCGGCTCTTTGAGACGTTGAGAAATAATAAAATCTATTGGAACACGTTTTAAGGAGGGGTGGGGGGACGAGCGTAAAATGGCCGGGAGTTGAACAGGTCAACAACCGTCGACGTCTCCACGTGCTCAACCGAATCGACCCATCTGTTTATTGTTCAAAATGATGAAAATGAGTAAAAAATTGTTTAGGATATTTTTCGTTTGATTCGATCTGAGAGGTTTGTTTAAAACGAATGAGAGAAACATTCGGTTTTCGGCGCTTCCGAGGTTCGTCCAGAAGAAAGTTTTCTTTCCTGAAGAGATCAGACCTGTTAAGACGTTTTCGCAGAAGAGAGGAGAACCTGGGAGCCAACGGTCTTCTTTTTCGGCCTTCACGTTTAAATATTTACCTTGTATGATGTCGTTTAGAATTGTTTTCGAGCTTCCCTTTTCGTTGATAAGTCCGCACCGCAACGAATTCGGAGGGAGCAGAGTAAGGTTCTTTAAGCATGAAGGTTTTTCGCAGTAGATATCCAAACAGGAGGCGTTTTTATACGAGATTTCACGTAGGGTAAGTTTTTTGACGTTTTTCGGCACGACGACGGTCATACAGCGGCCGGAGATTTCGTCGATTTCGAGATAGAATGCGTTTTTACCGGCGGCCCTTCCCATCAGTTTGACAGCGGCGAGATCGTAGATGTAGAGAAGCTCGTCGAAGTCCGTTTGACGGCAGAAGGTGTGCCGGAGGACGTTTTTGACCCGACGTGTCGTTACGTCTTTGTCGACGACGACGAATTCCCCGACGTTGATCGATCTTACGTCGTCTTCCGAGCCGAAGCAGCTGCACGTCGTGAGGACCGTATCCGGCGAAATACTCGCCCCCAAACACCTGATTTCGTACGTAGGATCCCCGACGATCGCGACTATCGTCTCCTCGACTTCCTCTTTTTCCGCCCCCCAATCACCAATAAACAAACAAAAGAAAATCACCAATTTCATTATTCCATATACATAAAAACATATGTTTCTATCGCTGATTTTAACTGACTCCCTGGAAAAGTGGTCGTCTGTGGTGCCGTCCGTTGTTTCACTCAATTTTTACGGTTTTTTACTCGTTTTATACCTTCTTTATCTAGTTTTCCCCCTTGTTTAACTGGTTTTATCTCTTTTTATTGGGTTTTAACCCATTTTTTTAACTCGTTTCATACCTTTTTAAACTATTTGTGCGCCTTTGGTTGACTGGTTTTATCTCTTTTATCGGGTTTTAACCCATTTTATACCTTATTTAACTAGTTTCCCCCCTTGTTGAACTGGATTTATCGCGTTTCAATCTTATTTTTAACTCGTTTTATACCTTCTTTAACTTATAAAAGTTAAATCGTTCTTTAACTAGTTTTCCAATCTTTTTAACTGGTTTTTCTCTTTTTATCAGGTTTAACTTTATTTTTAACTCGTTTTATACCTTCCTTAACTAGTTGTCTCTCTTTTTAACTGGTTTATCCCTTATTATCGGGTTTTAACCAATTTTTAAACCAGTTTTATACCTTCTTTATCTAGTTTTCCCCCTTGTTTAACTGGTTTATATCTTTTTATTGGGTTTTAACCCAATTTTTTAACTTGTTTCATACCTTCTTTAACTATTTGTGACCCTTTGGTTAACTGGTTTTATTTATTTTATCGGGTTATAACCCATTTTTTAACCCGTTTTAAACCTTATTTAACTAGTTTCCCCCCTTGTTGAACTGGATTTATCGCGTTTTGACCTTATTTTTAACTTGTTTTGTACCATCTTTAACTAGTTTCCCCCTTGTTTAACTGGTTTAATCGCGTTTCAATCTCATTTTTAACTCGTTTTATACCTTCTTTAACTAGTTTCCAATCTTTTTAACTGGTTTTATCTCTTTTTATCGGGTTAGCCCTTCTTTAACTAGATTTATACCTTTTTTTAAACAGTTCTCTCCCTTTTTAACTGGTTTATCCCTTTTTATCGGGTTTTTAACCCATTTTATACCTTCTTTAACTAGTTTTCCCTCTTGTTACCCTGGTTTTATCGCGTTTTAACCTTATTTTTAACTCGTTATATACCTTATTTAACTATTTGTCCCTCTTTTAACTGGTTTATCCCTTTTTTATCGGGATTTTAACACATTTTTGAACCCGTTTTATACCTTCTTTAACTAGTTTTCCCCCTTGTTTAACTGGTTTAATCGCGTTTCAATCTTATTTTTAACTCGTTTTATACCTTCTTTAACTAGTTTTCCAATCTTTTTAACTGGTTTTATCTCTTTTTATCGGGTTAGCCCTTCTTTAACTAGATTTATACCTTTTTTTAAACAGTTCTCTCCCTTTTTAACTGGTTTATCCCTTTTTATCGGGTTTTTAACCCATTTTTGAACCCATTTTATACCTTCTTTAACTAGTTTTCCCTCTTTTACCCTGGTTTTATCGCGTTTTAACCTTATTTTTAACTCGTTATATACCTTCTTTAACTATTTGTCCCTCATTTAACTGGTTTATCCCTTTTTTTTATCGGGATTTTAACACATTTTTGAACCCGTTTTAAACCTTCTTTAACTAGTTTTCCCCTTGTTTAACTGGTTTAATCGCGTTTCAATCTTATTTTTAACTCGTTTTATACCTTCTTTAACTAGTTTTCCAATCTTTTAACTGGTTTATCTCTTTTTATCGGGTTAGCCCTTCTTTAACTAGATTTATACTTTTTTTTTTACCTGTTCTCTCCCTTTTTAACTGGTTTTATCTCTTTAATCGGGTTTAACTTTATTTTTAACTCGTTTTATACCTTCTTAAACTAGTTTCTCTCTTTTTAACTGGTTTATTCCTTATTATCGGGTTTTAACCAATTTTTGAACCCGTTTTATACCTTCTTTAACTAGTTTTCCCCCTTGTTTAACTGGTTTTATCGCGTTTCAACCTTATTTTTAATTCGTTTTATACCTTCTTTAACTATTTGTCCCTCTTTTTAACTGGTTTATCCCTTTTTATCGGGTTATTAACCCATTTTTGAACCCGTTTTATACCTTCTTTAACTAGTTTTCCCCTTGTTTAACTGGTTTTATAGCGTTTTAACCTTATTTTTAACTCGTTTTATACCTTCTTTAACTATTTGTCCCTCTTTTTAACTGGTTTATCCCTTTTTATCGGGTTTTTAACTCATTTTTGAACCCGTTTTATACCTTCTTTAACTAGTTGTCTCTCTTTTTAACAGGTTTATCCCTTTTTATCGGGTTATTAACCCATTTTTTAACTCGTTTTATACTTCTTTAACTAGTTGTCCCTCTTTTTAACTGGTTTATCCCTTATTATCGGGTTTTAACCAATTTTTGAACCCGTTTTATACCTTCTCTAACTAGTTTTCACCTTGTTTAACTGGTTTTATCGCGTTTTAACCTTATTTTTAACTCGTTTTATACCTTCTTTAACTATTTGTCCCCCTTTTTAACTGGTTTATCCCTTTTTATCGGGTTTTTAACTCATTTTTGAACCCGTTTTATACCTTCTTTAACTAGTTTTCCCCCTTGTTTAACTGGTTTTATCGCGTTTTAATCTTATTTTTAACTCGTTTTCCCTCTTTTTAACTGGTTTATCCCTTTTTATCGGGTTTTTAACTCATTTTTGAACCCGTTTTATACCTTTTTAACTAGTTTTCCCCCTTGTATAACTGGTTTTATCGCGTTTTAATCTTATTTTAACTCGTTTTCTATCTTTTTAACTGGTTTATTTCTTTTTATCGGGTTTTTAACCCATTATTAAACCCGCTTTCTTTAACTAGTTCTCTTCCTTTTAAATGGTTTTAACTAGTTTTATCCCTTTTTATCTGGTGTTAACATTTTGTTTAACTAACTGTCCCTTTTTAACTAGTTTTATACCTTTTTAACTAAATCTATACCATTAGAGAAACTTAGAGAATTTTACGATGGTAAAATATAAAAGAGAGGGCGCGCGAGTTCGTGATGATCGGTCATCCTTCAATTCCCCTCGCAGGGTCGTTACTCACCATTTAAGTTGGCTAGCCTGAATTAAATTGGATCGGACGAGCTATCACTTATGAATCTCGTGCCAACGGAAAACGCCATTGGCCATTAGAATAAATTAAACCTTTCTAATTGAGGTCTATTATGTGTATACAGGTGAAGGCGGGAAAAAAAAGATGGATTAGGCACAGTCACGGTCGTTGGTTTTGTCGACCTCCCACAAAACGGTGCCTTCTTTTTATTGTCCTCCAGTGTACACAGTGTAATGAACTCAAACGCTTCCCGGCTTCCTTCTACTAAAAAAAAAGGAAATTACGTCCGCGGAATCTTTCTATTTGAATTGGAGCAGCAACGAACTTGTCTCATTTCAGTTGGCATCACTGTTTATTCATTTACTTCAGCGACCGATGGCTCCTGCGAGGCTGGTCTATTCTATAGACTGAAGATTTTTTTTTCCATCCACAGCCTTTTAAATCGACTTTTCGTAGTAATAGGATGAAGATTTTTGAATAAGTAGTTTGATATTTTCAGTCCACAGCCTTTGTAATCGTTCAAATCGACTTTTTCTAGTAATAGATTGAAGATTTTTTTCCATCCACGGCCTTTTAAATCTTTCGTAGTAATAAGTTGAAAATTTTTGAATAAGTAGGTTGACATTGTCCGTCCACAGCCTTTGTAATCGTTAAAATCAACTATTTCAGTTGGCGTCACTGTTTATTCATTTCCTTAAGCGACCGATGGCTGTCTCTGACATGTCTCCTGCGAGGCTGGTCTATTCGCCGTAAAGAAACAGTACTGCCAACCGAGAGAAATAAAACACAAATTTCCCTCTATAAAACTCTCTTCCATATGCGGTATTTCAGAGGATCCGAACTAAAAATTAATAATCAGTACTGCCAACTGAGAGAGATGAAACACATTTCCCCTCTGTGATTTTCTGCCTTGGCGGTTTAAAATTCCGAGGGAACCGATAGGAAAATCGGTACTGCCAACTGCGAGAAGATGCAAAGTTCCCTCTTTATAACTCTCTGCCTTTAATACATATTGCAGGAGATCCAAACGAAAAATACGGATAAGCAATCGAAAAAACGGTGCTGCCAACTGAGAGAAATAAAACACCTTCCCTCTATAAAACTCTCTTCCTATGGGCGGTATTTAAGGGGATCCGAACTAAATATTAATCAGTATTGCCAATTGAGAGAGATGAAACACAAATTTCCCTCTATGTTCTGCCTTGGCGGTTTAAAATCCGCGGGAACCGATCGAAAAATCGGTATTGCCAACTGAGAGAAATGAGACGCAAAGTTCCCTTCTTATAACTCTCTGCCATCAATGGCGGTACATATTTTAAGAGATCCGAACGAAAAATACGCATATCGAAAAAACGGTACTGCCAACTGAGAAAATCGAAACTCAACCCCTTCTTTACTTTTGTTTGTTTAATGGCGGTATCACTGGAACCGAAAATTATTACTAAATTCAAATTTAATGAAAAATTAAAAAGCTTTTTTTACTCTGATATTTAAACGCATTTTCAATTCAGTTGGTAGTACTGATCCTTAGGATGGATTCCGTGTTGCAAAAGGGTCGCCATTATGTACCTAAATGCTGGACTAGCATTTCAGTCATTGCTTGCAAATTTTCAAGGTCATTTCGAAATGGTTGGCAACACTGAAAACGTTATATAACGGTTTATTTCCATGAATATAAGCTCTGGTTTTAATTTTTCTTTTCTTTTTTTTCTCAAAACCACATGGGCCATCTGTGGGAACCCGCGCCCGCATTAACTCTCACAACATTTCAATGAACTCTCATTTTAAAGTAAAACCAGAAACAAACGCTATAAAATCGACTTTTAAACGTATTATTTGGGTTTCTAAAATTCTTAAAACCTGGCAGAACACGTCGATGACGTCATAAATGACGTCAGTAAACGGATTTTTCGCATCTAAATAACAGAGAAAACACCTTAGAAACGAGTTTTTAAACATTTTCGACGTCATTGTAGACGGTAATACACCGTAAAAATGGAGTTTAGAGAACTAAAAAGACGTGAATACAACTTAAAAACTTAAAAAGGTATCTTAGGCCCTAAAATCGCCTTCTGGCATTTTAAAATGGCGAAAAAACGCCATGAAATCTGGCAGAACACGTCGATGACGCCATAAATGAAGATTTTTGGCCCTAAAATCGCCTTCTGGCGTTTTAAAATGGCGAAAAAAACGCCATGAAATCTGGCAGAACACGTCGATGACGCCATAAATGACGATTTTTGGCCATAAAATCGCCTCCTGGCATTTTAAAATGGCGAAAAAAACGCCATGAAATCTGGCAGAACACGTCGATGACGCCATAAATGACGATTTTTGGCCATAAAATCGCCTCCTGGCATTTTAAAATGGCGAAAAAATGCCATGAAATCTGGCAGAACACGTCGATGACGCCATAAATGACGATTTTTGGCCATAAAATCGCCTCCTGGCATTTTAAAATGGCGAAAAAAACGCCATGAAATCTGGCAGAACACGTCGATGACGCCATAAATGACGATTTTGGCCATAAAATCGCCTCCTGGCATTTTAAAATGGCGAAAAAACGCCATGAAATCTGGCAGAACACGTCGATGACGCCATAAATGACGATTTTTGGCCATAAAATCGCCTCCTGGCATTTAAAATGGCGAAAAAATGCCATGAAATCTGGCAGAACACGTCTATGACGCCATAAATGACGATTTTTGGCCATAAAATCGCCTCCTGGCATTTTAAAATGGCGAAAATCGCCTTGACAACTGGCAGAACACGTCGTTTGCATCTAAACAAAGGTTAAAACAGCCTAAAAACGTGTTAATTAACTTTTTACGTAATTTTTGAAGTGTCTTCTTGAAAATAGAATTCTTAGACGAAAAATTTACGCTAGGGACTAATAAATTAGAAAATATGTAAATTTTTTAATAAGCGATGTTCTCTAAAATTTATGTACCATGTGTGGTTTTCCTAAAGGGGGAAAATGACTAGGGCGAACCTATTGATTTTTCAGTAAAACACACTCCGGGAGGGACAAAAACCTCCGTTGAAACCTTCAAGACAGTTTACCCCCCCCTTCCCCCCGGGGGGGTAAAAGTTGGCCCTTTATGAAATATTCCACGTCTGCCGAGAGGGTCAATAAAAGGGCTTTTCGTCTCAAGTGACGTTTTATTGGAGACGGGGGGAAGTGAATGCGCATGTCCGGGCCGAGGCCGATCTATACTCGCCGAGAAACGTCAACCCCAACAGCCACCCTAAAATCCCACCTGTTTAATCCCTAATTCCTTCCCACATCTTCTATTCTTATAAGAACCTAATGAAAAAAGCCCTAAAAAGTTAATTTTGAAATAAATTTACATTTAGGTCGATGGTATTTTCAGTCCACAGCCTTTATATCGTTTGAATCGACGATTTATAGTAATAGGTTGAAGATTATTTTTCGCCCACAGCCTTTTAAATCGTTTAAATCGACTATTTTTAATATTAACTAGGTTGATATTTTCCGTCCACAGCCTTTATATCGTTGAAATCGACTATTTATAGTAATAGGTTGAAGTTTTTATTTCTTCCACAGCCTTTTAAATCGTAATAGTCGACTGTTTTTAGTAATAGATTGACGATTTTTTTTCCATCCACAGCCTTTTAAATCGACTTTTCGAAGTAATAGGATGAAAATTTTTGAATAAGTAGTTTGATATTTTCAGTCCACAGCCTTTTATATCGTTTGAATCGACGATTTTTAGTAATAGGTTGAAGATTTTTTTTCGCCCACAGCCTTTTAAATCGTCACAATCGACCATTTTTAATATTAACTAGGTTGATACTTTCCGTCCACAGCCTTTTAAATCGTTACAATCGACTGTTTTTAGTAATAGATTGAAGGATTTTTTCCATTCACAGTCTTTTAAATCGACTTTATTAATAGGTTGAAGATTTATGAATTAGTAGGTTGATATTTTCAGTCCACAGCCTTTTATATCGTTAGAATCGACGATTTTTAGTAATAGATTGAAGATTTTATTCCTCCCACAGCCTTTTAAATCGTTACAATCGACGAAGTAGGTTGAAGATTTATTTCCATCCACAGCCGTGGAAATCGACGATTTCTAGTAACAGGTTGGAGATTTTTTTCCCCACAGCCCTTCAAATCGTAATAGTCGACAGTTTTTAGTAATAGATTGAAGACTTTTTTTTTTTTTCCATCCACAGCCTTTTAAATCGAACTTTCGTAGTAATAGGATGAAGATTTTTAATAAGCAGTTTGATATTTTCAGTCCACAGCCTTTGTAATCGTTCAAATCGACTTTTTCTAGTAATAGGTTGATGGTTTTTTTTTCGCCCACTGCCTTTAAAATCGTGATAATCGACTATTTTTAATAGATTGAAGGACTTTTCCATCCACAGCCATTTAAATCGACTTTTCGTAGTGAAAGGATGAAGATTTTTGAATAAGTAGTTTGATATTTTCTGTCCACAGCCTTTTATATCGTTTGAATCGACGATTTATAGTAATAGATTGCATTTTTTTTTTCGCGCAAAGCCTTTTAAATCGTAATAATCGACTGTTTTTAGTAATGGATTGAAGATTTTTTTTGCCATCCACAGCCTTTTAAATCGACTTTTCGTAGTAATAAGATGAAGATTTTTAATAAGCAGTTTGATATTTTCAGTCCACAGCCTTTGTAATCGTTCAAATCGACTTTTTCTAGTAATAGGTTGATGATTTTTTTTTTTTCGCCCACTGCCTTTTAAATCGTGATAATCGACTGTTTTAGTAATAGATTGAAGACTTTTTTTCCATCGACAGCCTTTTTAATCGACTTTTCGTAGTGAAAGGACGAAGATTTTTGAATAAGTAGTTTGATATTTTCAGTCCACAGCCTTTTATATCGTTTGAATCGACTATTTTTAATATTAATAGGTTGATATCTTCCGTCCACAGCCTTTTTAATCGTTCATATTGACTTTTTGTAGTAATAGATTGAAAATTTTTTTCCATCCACAGCCTTTTAAATCGACTTTTCGTAGTGAAAGGTTGAAGATTTATAAATCAGTTGGTTGATAATTTCCGTCCACAGCCTTTGTAATCGTTCAAATCGACTTTTTCTAGTAATAGGTTGATGATTTTTTTTCGCCCACTGCCTTTTAAATCGTAATAGTCGACTGTTTTTAGTAAAAGATTGAAGATTTCTTTTCCATCCACAGCCTTTTAAATCGACTTTTCGTAGTAATAGGATTGAAGATTTTTAATAAGCAGTTTGATATTTTCAGTCCACAGCCTTTGTAATCGTTCAAATCGACTTTTTCTAGTAATAGGTTGATGATTTTTTTTTTCGCCCACTGCCTTTTAAATCGTAATAGTCGACTGTTTTTAGTAATAGATTGAAGATTTCTTTTCAATCCACAGCCTTTTAAATCGACCTTTCGTAGTGAAAGGATGAAGATTCTTGAATAAGTGTGTAGTTTGATATTTTCCGTCCACAGCCTTTGTAATCGTTCAAATCGACTTTTTCTAGTAATAGATTGAAGTTTTTTTTTTTCGCCCACAGCCTTTTAAATCGTAATAATCGACTGTTTTTGGTAATAGATTGAAGATTTCTTTTCAATCCACAGCCTTTTAAATCGACCTTTCGTAGTGAAAGGATGAAGATTCTTGAATAAGTGTGTAGTTTGATATTTTCCGTCCACAGCCTTTGTAATCGTTCAAATCGACTTTTTCTAGTAATAGATTGAAGTTTTTTTTTTTTTTCGCCCACAGCCTTTTAAATCGTAATAATCGACTGTTTTTGGTAATAGATTGAAGATTTCTTTTCAATCCACAGCCTTTTAAATCGACCTTTCGTAGTGAAAGGATGAAGATTCTTGAATAAGTGTGTAGTTTGATATTTTCAGTCCACAGCCTTTTATATCGTTTGAATCGACAGTTTTTAATATTAACTAGGTTGATATTTTCCGTCCACAGCCTTTTTAATCGTTCATATTGACTTTTTAGGTTGATGATTTTTTTTTTCACCCACTGCCTTTTAAATCGTTCCAATCGACTGTTTTTAGTAATAGATTGAAGATTTCTTTTCCATCCACAGCCTTTTAAATCGACCTTTCGTAGTGAAAGGATGAAGATTCTTGAATAAGTGTGTAGTTTGATATTTTCAGTCCACAGCCTATTATATCGTTTGAATCGACAGTTTTTAATATTAACTAGGTTGATATTTTCCGTCCACAGCCTTTTAATCGTTCATATTGACTTTTTCTAGTAATAGATTGAAGTTTTTTTTTCGCCCACAGCCTTTTAAATCGTAATAATCGACTGTTTTTGGTAATAGATTGAAGATTTCTTTTCAATCCACAGCCTTTTAAATCGACCTTTCGTAGTGAAAGGATGAAGATTTTTGAATAAGTATGTAGTTTGATATTTTCAGTCCACAGCCTTTTATATCGTTTGAATCGACAGTTTTTAATATTAACTAGGTTGATATTTTCCGTCCACAGCCTTTTTAATCGTTCATATTGACTTTTTCTAGTAATAGGTTGATGAAATTTTTTTCACCCACTGCCTTTTAAATCGTTCAAATCGACTGTTTTTAGTAATAGATTGAAGATTTCTTTTCCATCCACAGCCTTTTAAATCGACCTTTCGTAGTGAAAGGATGAAGATTCTTGAATAAGTGTGTAGTTTGATATTTTCAGTCCACAACCTTTTATATCGTTTGAATCGACTGTTTTTCAAATTAACTAGGTTGATATTTTCCGTCCACAGCCTTTTTAATCGTTCATATTGACTTTTTCTAGTAATAGATTGAAGTTTTTTTTTTCGCCCACAGCCTTTTAAATCGTTCCAATCGACTGTTTTTAGTAATAGATTGAAGATTTCTTTTCCAACCACAGCCTTTTAAATCGACTTTTCGGAGTGAAAGGATGAAGATTTTGAATAAGTATGTAGTTTGATATTTTCAGTCCACAGCCTTTTATATCGTTTCAATCGACAGTTTTTAATATTAACTAGGTTGATATTTTCCGTCCACAGCCTTTTTAATAGTTCATATTGACTTTTTCTAGTAATAGGTTGATGATTTTTTTTTCACCCACTGCCTTTTAAATCGTTCAAATCGACTGTTTTTAGTAATAGATTGAAGATTTCTTTTCCATCCACAGCCTTTTAAATCGACTTTTCGTAGTGAAGGGATGAAGATTATTGAATAAGTAGTTTGATATTTTCAGTCCACAGCCTTTTAATAGTTCATATTGACTTTTTCTAGTAATAGGTTGATGATTTTTTTTTCACCCACTGCCTTTTAAATCGTTCAAATCGACTGTTTTTAGTAATAGATTGAAGATTTCTTTTCCATCCACAGCCTTTTAAATCGACTTTTCGTAGTGAAGGGATGAAGATTTTTGAATAAGTAGTTTGATATTTTCAGTCCACAGCCTTTTATATCGTTTGAATCGACTGTTTTTAATATTAACTAGGTTGATATTTTCGGTCCACAGCCTTTTTAATCGTTCATATTGACTTTTTCTAGTAATAGATTGAAGTTTTTTTTTTTTCGCCCACAGCCTTTTAAATCGTTCCAATCGACTGTTTTTAGTAATAGATTGAAGATTTCTTTTCCATCCACAGCCTTTTAAATCGCCTTTTCGTAGTGAAAGGATGAAGATTTCTGAATAAGTAGTTTGATATTTTCAGTCCACAGCCTTTTATATCGTTTGAATCGACGATTTATAGTAGTAGATTGCAGATTTTTTTTTCGAGCAAAGCCTTTATCGTAATAGTCGACTGTTTTTAGTAAAAGATTGAAGATTTCTTTTCCATCCACAGCCTTTTAAATCGACTTTTCGTAGTAATAAGATGAAGATTTTTGAAAAAGTAGGTTGATATTTTCTGTCCACAGCCTTTGTAATCGTTCAAATCGACTTTTTCTAGTAATAGATTGAAGATTTTTTTTTTCGCCCACAGCCTTTTGAATCGTAACAATCGACGATTTCTAGTAATAAGTTGAAAAAAAAATTTACGCCCACAGCCATTTTGATCGTTAAAATCAAATATTTTTAGTGATAGAATGATGAGTTTTCCGTACACAGCCTTTTAAATCTCTACTAATAGGTTCATGTTAATTTTCCGTCCACAGCCTTCTAAATCGTTTAAATAATCTATTTTCAGTGATAAGATAATGAATTTGCCGTCCACAGCCTTTTTAATCGTTTAAATCAACGATTTCCAGTAATAGATTGAAGATTTCTTCCGCCCACAGCCTTTTTAATTGTTTAAATCAACGATTTCAGTTGGCGTCACTGTTTATTCATTTCCTTCAGCGACCGATGGCTGTCTCTGATAAACAGTGTACATATATTATTATAACAGTGTGTATTATATGCTAAGAAACAGTACTGCCAACTGAGAGAAATAAAACACAATTTTCCCTCTATAAAACTCTCATCCATAGACGGTATTTCAGGGGATACGAACTGAAAATTAATAATCAGTACTGCCAACTGAGAGAGATGAAATGCAAATTCCCTCTGTAATTTTCTGCCTTAGCGGTTTAAAATGTCATAGTTTTTATTCTTAGAATATAGCGTGCAAAATAAAAGATATCTTATCGTAGAAGATAAGGCACGTTTTAATTGCTCTCTTTTGGGCTGAAAACATTTTGAAAAAAAAATTTAAAAATAAAAATAAAACAAAAGAACCTTGAAAACGTCAACGTTATCGTTTAGCTAACGACCTTGTTTATCTTCCATTTTGAAACGTTCATTCCAGTCGACACAACAACAAAATTATAAAATAATTCTGAGAAAATCACGTATTTTTACGATTCATGGAAAAGACACTCGATTTATCAGGTTTTAGGCGTTTCAACATCTTTTTTACCTTCTTTTAGGCCATTTACCTTACTTTTTTGGTGAAAAACACCAATTTTATCAGGCGTTTGGGCGTTTCAACATCTTCTTTACCGGTCATTTTTCACGATTTCTGGCTAAGAATAACCCGTTTTATCTGATTTTGGGTGTTTCAACATTTTTTTTACCGGCGTTTAGGCCATTTACCTAACTTTTTTGGTGAAAAAACACCATTTTTATCAGGCGTTTGGGCGTTTGACATCTTCTTCGCCGGTCATTTTTCACGATTTCTGGCTAAGAATAACCCGTTTTATCTGATTTTGGGTGTTTCAACATTTTTTTTACCGGCGTTTAGGCCATTTACCTAACTTTTTTGGTGAAAAAACACCAGTTTTATCAGGCGTTTGGGCGTTTGACATCTTCTTCGCCGGTCATTTTTCACGATTTCTGGCTAAGAATAACCCGTTTTATCTGATTTTGGGTGTTTCAACATCATTTTTAATGGCTTTTAGGCCATTTACCTCACCTTTATGGTGAAAAAACACCAGTTTTGACTGGATTTAGGCGTTTCAACATCGTTTTTTACCGGCTTTTAGGCCATTTACCTAACTTTTTTGGTCAAAAACACCATTTTTATCAGGCGTTTGGGCGTTTGACATCTTCTTAACCGGTCATTTTTCTCGATTTCAGGCTAAGAATAACCCGTTTTATGTGGATTAGGGCGTTCCAACATCATTTTACTGGCGTTTAGGCCGTCTACCTCACTTTTTTGATGAAAAAACACCAGTTTTATCAGGTGTTTGGGCGTTTCAACATCTTTTTTACCGGCTTTTAGGCCATCTACCTCACTTTTTTGATGAAAAACACCATTTTTATCGGGCGTTTGGGTGTTGACATCTTCTTTACCGGTCATTTTTCTCGATTTCTGGCTAAGAATAACCCGTTTTATCTGATTTTGGTGTTTCAACATCATTTTACCGGCTTATAGGACATTTACCTAACTTTTTTGGTCAAAAAACACCATTTTTATCAGGCGTTTGGGCGTTTGACATCTTCTTTGCCGGTCATTTTTCTCGATTTCTTGCTAAGAATAACCCGTTTTATCAGATTTTGGTGTTTCAACTTTTTTTTTACCGGCGTTAAGGCCATTTACCTAACTTTTTTGGTGAAAAAACACCATTTTTATCAGGCGTTTGGGCGTTTGACATCTTCTTTGCCGGTCATTTTTCTCGATTTCTTGCTAAGAATAACCCGTTTTATCAGATTTTGGTGTTTCAACATTTTTTTTACCGGCGTTTAGGCCATTTACCTACCTTTTTTGGTGAAAAAACACCATTTTTATCAGGCGTTTGACATCTTCTTTGCCGGTCATTTTTCTCGATTTCTTGCTAAGAATAACCCGTTTTATCAGATTTTGGTGTTTCAACATTTTTTTTACCGGCGTTTAGGCCATTTACCTAACTTTTTGGTGAAAAAACACCATTTTTATCAGGCGTTAGGGCGTTTGACATCTTCTTTGCCGGTCATTTTTCTCGATTTCTTGCTAAGAATAACCCGTTTTATCAGGTGTTTGGGCGTTTTCAACATCTTTTTTACCGGCTTTTAGGCCATTTACCTCACTTTTTTTGGTGAAAAAACACCAGTTTTATAATGCGTTTGGGCGTTTGACATCTTCTTCACCGGTCATTTTTCTCGATTTCTGGCTAAGAATAACCCGTTTTATCAGATTTTGGGTGTTTCAACATCATTTTTAATGGCTTTTAGGCCATTTACCTAACTTTTTGGTGAAAAAACACCAGTTTTATCAGGTGTTTGGGCGTTTCAACATCTTTTTTACCGGCTTTTAGGCCATTTCCTAACTTTTTTGGTGAAAAAACACCAGTTTTATCAGGCGTTTGGGCGTTTGACATCTTCTTTGCCTGTCATTTTCTCGATTTCTGGCTAAGAATAACCCGTTTTATCTGATTTTGGTGTTTCAACATCATTTTACCGGCTTATGGGCCATTTACCTAACTTTTTTGGTGAAAAAACACCAGTTTTATCAAGCGTTTGGGCGTTTTAACATCTTTTGTACCGGGCTTTTCCACATTTTTCACGGTTTCTGGCCTGTAAAAACACTCTCAGGTCATAAAACTTTTAAAAAATAAAGTGATTGAAAGAAAATTTCGTCATTTGTGTAGACCTCGAAAATAGTCATTGTTCTCGGGAAGACAATGGCCCTAAAAAAGAGAAAACATTACTCGAGGATAATGGGAGACTTGAATTTCGGGACGGAGAGTTCGGAAGGCGAAAGTCGTACGGACGGGTAGTAGAAAGGACGTTTTTACCTTGGGGGCCACTCGCCTTGGGAATGGCGGATCACGAGAACCTTTTTCGGATTCCCCTTCAACCTTCGAAAACCCCTCGCCAGTATCGATTTCATCAACCCTTCGCCTTCCACCCAACGCCTCCAACGAAATATTTCGCTACATACTACAAACTACACTTAGGAACCCTGCGAATATGATATTTCTCCCAAAAAATCAAAGTTCAGACGGCTCTCAGGCTTGCCAACTGAAGAAAAACACAACAGGTCATAGAAGGGTCTATCGGAAAAAAAAGTGAAGCCAACATCCAGTTTACGCTTACATAAACGATTTTTAATAACCCCTAAAAGCCCAAGATAGCTCTCAGGATTGCCAACATTACAAAAAGTCGATGTTGGGAGAAAAGACCGCAAGAAACCCAAAAAACAATAAAATTACACAAGATACGACCAAAAAAGTTTAGGACAATGAATATTCTTTTTAACTGGTTTTATCCCTTTTTATCGTGTGTTAGTCCTTTTTTAACTCGTTTTATTCTTTTTTTAACTAGTTTTCCTCCTGTTTAACTGATTTTTTACCTATTTATCGGATTTTATCCCTTTTTAACTGTTTTTATACCTTGTTTAATTAGTTTTCTAATTTTTTAACTGGTTTTATCTCTTTTTATCCGGTTTTATCCCTTTTTAACTCTTTTTATACCCTTTTTTAACAAGTTGTCTCCTATTTTTAAAAAATTGGGTTTAAGCTTTTTAAATTGTTTTATCCTTTATTATCGGGTTTTATCCCTTTTTAACTCTTTTTACACCTATTTTAACTAGTTATCTCTCTTTTTTAACTGGTTTTTTCTCTTTGTATCGAGTTTTATCCCTTTTTAACTCTTTTTATACCTTTTTTAACTAGTTGTCGCCGTATTTTAAAAAAATTGGGTATTCTTTTTAACTGGTATTATGCCTTTTTAACGTGTGTTAGCCCTTTTTTTAACTCGTTATATTCTTTTTTTTAACTAGTTGTCCTCCTGTTTAACTGGGTTTTTACCGATTTATCGGGTTTTATCCCTTTTTAACTGTTTTTATACCTTTTTTTAATTTGTTTTCGACTTTTTTAACTGGTTTTATCTCTTTTTATCCGGTTTTAACCCTTTTTAACTCTTTTATTAATATTTTAACTAGTTGTCTCTCTTTTTTAACTGGTTTTTTCTCTTTGTATCGAGTTTTATCCCTTTTTAACTCTTTTTATACCTTTTTTAACTAGTTGTCGCCGTATTTTAAAAAATTGGGTATTCTTTTTAACTGGTATTATGCCTTTTTAACGTGTGTTAGCCCTTTTTTTAACTCGTTATATTCTTTTTTTTAACTAGTTGTCCTCCTGTTTAACTGGGTTTTTACCGATTTATCGGGTTTTATCCCTTTTTAACTGTTTTTATACCTTTTTTTTAATTTGTTTTCGACTTTTTTAACTGGTTTTATCTCTTTTTATCCGGTTTTAACTCTTTTTATTAATATACCCTTTTTAACTCTTTTTATTAATATTTTAACTAGTTGTCTCTCTTTTTTAACTGGTTTTATCTCTGTTTATCGAGTTTTATCCCTTTTTAACTCTTTTTATACCTTTTTTAACTAGTTGTCTCCTTATTTTAAAAAAATTGGGCATTCTTTTTAACTGGTATAATCCCTTTTAACGTGTTTTAGCCCTTTTAGATCTCGTTATATTCTTTTTTTTTAACTAGTTGTCCTCCTGTTTAACTGGTTTTTTACCTATTTATCGGGTTTTATCCCTTTTTAACTGTTTTTATACCTTTTTAAATTAGTTTTCTACTTTTACAAAAAATCGGGTTTAACCTTTTTAACTGGTTTTATAAACGACTCCGCCATTTTTTAGAAATTCTAAAACTCTACATTTTCAAGATTACAATGAAAGGAAGATTCTGTGAAATTTTGGTGAAAGTCGGATGAGAATTGCGGCCGTGAAGTGTTCCGGGAAAAAATGCGGACGGCCGGCCGGCAACACAGACAACTTTATGATCGGTAAAGATCACTAATCAGTGATTAGTGATCACAGTCTACGGAATCTGGAAAAACTTTAACCGGAGACCGAACCATGGATTGTAAAACGATAATTTCTCTTTCAGGGAGTTAAAAAGGTATAAACTGAGTTAAAAAGGGATAAGACCCGATAAATAGGTTAAAAACAGTTAAACAGGAGGAAAACTAGTTAAAAAAAGTTAAAACGAATTAAAAAGGGGCTAACACCCGATAAAAAGGGATAAAACCAGTTAAAAAGGTTAAACCCGATTTTTTTTTTTAAAGTAGAAAACTAATTAAAAAGGTATAAAAAGAGTTAAAAAGGGATGAAGCGCGATAAATAGGTAAAAAACCAGTTAAACAGGAGAACAATTAGTTAAACAAAGAATAAAACGAGTTAAAAATACGGCTAACACACGATAAAAAGGGATAAACCCAGTTAAAAGAATACCCAATTTTTTTTAAATAAGGAGACAACTAGTTAAAACCACCAGTTAAACAGGAGAACAACAAGTTAAAAAAAGAATAAAACGAGTTAAAAATAGGGCTAACACACGATAAAAAGGGATAAAACCAGTTAAAAAGAATACCCAAATTTTTTTTAAATAAGGAGACAACTAGTTAAAAAAAAGGTATAAAAAGAGTTAAAAGGGATAAAACCCGATAAAAAGAGATAAAACCAGTTAAAAAAGAGAGAGAACTAGTTAAAATAGGAATAAAAAGAGTTAAAAAGGGACTAACACCCGATAAAAAGGGATAAAAGGTTAAACGCAATGTTTTAAAAAGGAGACAACTAGTTAAAAAAAAGGTATAAAAAGAGTTAAAAAGGGATAAAACCCGATAAAAAGAGACAAAATCAGTTAAAAAAGAGAAGAACTAGTTAAAATAGGAATAAAAAGAGTTTAAAAAGGGATAAAACCCGATAAATAGGTAAAAAACTAGTTAAACAGGAGGACAATTAGTTAAATAAAGTATAAAACGAGTTAAAAAGGGGCTAACACCCGATAAAAAGGGATAAAACCAGTTAAAAAGGTTAAACCCAATTTTTTTTTTTAAGTAGAAAAGTAATTAAAAAAGGTATAAAAACAGTTAAAAAGGGATAAAGCCCTATAAATAGGTAAAAAACCAGTTAAACAGGAGAACAACTAGTTAAAAAAAGAATAAAACGAGTTAAAAATAGGGCTAACACAAGATAAAAAGGGATAAAACCAGTTAAAAAGAATGCCCAAATTTTTTTTAAGGAGACAACTAGTTAAAAAACGGTATAAAAAGAGTTAAAAAGGGATAAAACCCGATAAAAGAGATAAAACCAGTTAAAAAAGAGAGAGAACTAGTTAAAATAGGAATAAAAGAGTTAAAAAGGGACTAACACCCGATAAAAAGGAATAAAAGGTTAAACGCAATGTTTTTAAAAAGGAGACTACTAGTTTAAAAAAAGGATATCAAAAGAGTTAAAAAGGGATAAAACCCGATAAAAAGAGACAAAATCAGTTAAAAAAGAGAAGAACTAGTTAAAATAGGAATAAAAAGAGTTTAAAAGGGATAAAACCCGATAAATAGGTAAAAACTAGTTAAACAGGAGGACAATTAGTTAAATAAAGTATAAAACTTAGTTAGTTAAATAGAGTATAATGGCACAAAAAAGCCTTCCAAGGCTCCAGAAGAAGGTCCAGTTTGGACATCAGGTTTACCAACTAGGGAAAAGAAACCCTTTTTGGATGTTATGTTGGTGAAAGAAATGGGAAGCTGAGAAGGTTATAGAGGAGTTGAGAAGAGTCGAGGTGGAAAAAAGATGAGAAGTGGGATGGAGAGGGTGCGGTGAAGCCGGCTTTCACGACCAGTTTACGTGTGGTCTAGACCACCGATACAAAAATATTCATGCACGATACATTCCTCCTCTCGTTGAAGCAAAAAAGTTTTAAAAAGTCGACCCACCTCCTTGTTTTCTTCCTTTGCTTCTTTCTCTGAATTTCCTCTGTTCCTTCTTCTAAATTTTGATGTCGAAAGTTTGCTGCAGAAATAGGGGCATTGATGCTGCAAATACACAAGAAAATGGCATTGATGCAGAAGATCAAGCAGAAATTCTGGTATTGATGCTGCAAATGCAACAGAAATTGATGCTGTAGCAGAAATACCCCAAAGCGACGTATTTTCAAGATTTCCGCAGTTTTTAATTGAAGATGGATGTCAAAAGTTTAATTTTAGCAGAATAGCATTTGCCTTGGTCGTCGTTTAAATCGGCTGCAAGTTGCTTATTTACGTTTTTATAACTCTGTGTTTAAGTTGGCAACCCTTGCTATGTCACTATTTTAAGTGTGCGTGACAAGGTTTGCATGAAACCAGGTTTACCAACATAATTCCCGGATTCCCGCCAATCCACCTCACCGATTTCTAATAACATCCACTGCCTTTTTGATCAGCGCCATTTCTTCGTGATAGATCTTCTCCTTTTTAAATAAACACAAAATAGAAATAATTTTATTAAATCATCTAAAAATATTCAAATCTATTTATTTAAACGCTAGAGATTCGATCCACTGCCTCCGAAATCTTAGCAATGGCGATGAGGGAAAAACAATCTGACCACTACTTTAACAGATTTTTTTTTTATTCTGGCAATTTTTTATTTTATTTTAAGAATCGAAATCTTCCGCCTTCTTCAGAAGATGATTGAGTCATCATTTTAGGTATTTTGTTGGCACACCTGGCATTCTATGGCGGGAAAATGTGATTCGTCCCCCCCCCCCCACCCGTTTTTATTTCAATTTTAAATTCCCTAAATTAGATTCCGCAATTTGGAGAATACTTGGCGGAAAGTGTGTTTGAGACGTAGGATTTATTAAAGGAGGGAGAGTTAAGTGGAGCCGCGCATGCGCAGAGAGCCAAATCAATGTTGCCCTTAACGGGAGAGGAGCCGCCGAGGCCGACGATTTCATCAACGACTAAATACCAACCGTTATTAGTTATTACACTATACCCACAATTTTAAGTTGGTAATAGTGAAATTCATTCCTATTTATATATCCTTAAATTATTGTTGGTAATACTGATATTTAGACCAAGATTGTTTCATCTGAATACTTAAGATTATTTTAAATTGTTAACACTGCTGATTTACGTATCTGCTTTAGCCTTCTTGTTCAAGTTGCTAACACTGATAATTTAAAAAAAAAGATAAAAGCTTAATATGTTATATCGTCTGAAGTTGGTAATACCTATTGACATCAAGATTTTCATGTTAATATTTGAGATTTTAAGTATCTCATGATATGTTGTTAACACTGATTATTATCGAATTTGTGTTAGCCTTCGTGTTTAAGTTGGTAACCCTCGTTTTCTTGAAAGAGGATGATTTTCTAGTATGTGCGCATCAGCGTTAGCCTTCTAATTTAAGTTGGTAATACTGATTTAAAAACTAAATAACATCAATACTATCGTGAGATAGTATTTAATGAAATTCAGGGTTACTAACTTAATAGAACTTAAGATAATCCCGAGTATACATTTACGGAATTACATGAAAATCTCCTTTTAAATGCAGCATTACCAACATAAATTATTGTGTAGACGATTTAGTTAAAATAAACTCCCCCCCCCCCCCCAGAACTGAAAATTCTGGAGGAGGAAAATTGCGGAGGAGCTCCCTCTGTGGAGAAATAGGAAATCCGCCGAGTTTCCCAGGATTTTTTTTTTTTTTTTTTTTTTTTTTTTTTTTTAAAGGGGAACCCCAAGTTCACTCTGTATAAAAGGTAAAGCAGGTTTGCCAACTTCGCCAGGGAGGTAAAAAAATGGTTTTTCTTATCAGTAAATTCCTCAAGTGCCGATTTTCATTCAATTCGTGGCTACTCGGATTACTTGAAGTTTTAAGGTTGCTAAACCTGAATTTCAAGAATATTACAATTTCACCATGGAGGTAAGATTGAACTGAAGGACCGTGGTTGAAGCCAAACGGAGGTAAAGGCTACCAACTTAAAATCAAATAGAAATTAAAAGCTTACGTCAAATTCAGTGTTGCCATTGTTTATCGTTTTAGCAACTAAAAAAAAGTGAAGAATTTAAAGGGCCCCGAGTTAAAAATTGTGGGAGGGGGTTTAGATTTTGGGTTAGGAACGAGAGCGAGCGAATGGAAAGAAGTTCGCGAGCTCCTTCCCGTCTCTGAGCTCCGGACGCCGGCTGACTCACATTCGAGTCGACACCAGGAGTGACGTGACCCCCTTCACCAATGCCTTTCCAATCGACAAAATGAACACCATTTTATTTTTCGAAAAAGTAGGTATCGATTTTATTAAGTTTTAAGCATTAAACAGACAGTTGGTACACTGAATTTATGTTGACGACAACACTGAACGTTCAAACTCAATGCTAATCCAGTAAGTGGTAACCCTGACATTAAGGTTGGTACTTCTACAAAAGCTTCAAAATAAAAATTGATACCACTAAATGTTGACAACACTGAGCTTGTCGATTATAAAGTTGTCTCTAGTGCCGTCCGTCCGTCCATCGCATTTTTTTGGTGCGATTTCCCGATTTTTAACTTTATAACCCTTTTTATACCTATTTTAACTAGTTATCTCTTTCTTTAACTCGTTTTATCCCTTTTTATAGTATTTTTAACTCGTTTTATACTTTTTTTTAACCAGTTGTCTGATTTAACTGGTTATTTAACCTTTTTATCGGGTTTTGCCCTTTTTTAACTCAATTTGTACTTTTTTAAATTACCTAACCTGTCTAATATAGAAGGCTTCTTTTTTTTCAATCATGGATGTCAAAAGTTAAATTGAAAGATCTTAAGACACAATAAGGTTGGTAACATTGAATGTACATAAGGCTCAAATTAAAAATTGGTCACACTGAATTTTAGGTCTATAATCGGAGTTTTTAACATCCAAGATCTGTCAGGTTATCGATAAAAACATTTTTCCTTATAAAGTTTGAGTTGGTAACACTGTTGGTGACGTAACAACCACTACCTACATTTATTTTTATTAAGAGTTCAAAATAAATTGAGATAATTCGAAAAATAAGAATGAGGGCATAATAAGAGGGTTGGGAGGGAGTGGGGTACTCCGATTGGCCCCCCACTTTCTTCCCCGGGCGATTTCTCATTGGCCGACGCCCCTACTCGGCCACCCCTCTTTATTTCTCTTCCAATCTTAACCGATACATCTCCGCGAAATAAACAAGAAGGCAGTGTTTACGCCACGACAGTCGTACCACCTTTATCTACTGCCCTCTTGATCTTTTTTTTATTATCTCATCTGTATTCGATCATAATTAAAAACCTGCTTTCTTTTCATCAATGATCTAAAAGGCCGTGGATACAAGATTTACATGGAATCTTTTAAGTTGACAATAAAAATGCTCAAGAAGGCATTGTATACGCCATCAAAAACACTAAAATTAATCAAAAATGGGCAGAACTTCAGAGAATTCAGGGTAAGAATATAACATAAAAAGTCGATTAAACTATCAAGAAGGCTGTGAAAACTGACTCTTCGTTTTTTTTAAGGTAAGCATAAAAACTGATACAATCAAGAAGGCAGTGGATACGAAATTTACGAAATATACGCCTAAAATCAAGAAAGCAGAGTTCCTTCTTTGAATTCTACATTTTAAATATAAAATCTAATTCGAAAAGATAAATGGGAAGTTGACGATATTGTTTTGGACTAGAAAATCCGCTGACGTCATAAATTTAACGCTGAGAGGCGATCCGGGAGAGGCCAAGGTTCGACCTCGTTTAGTTCGGAGTGTTCCTCGTAGGCAGCGCCACCGTCTAGTGAGTTGTCGCTCCCGACTTTCCCTAAATAACAATGCCTCGGATATTCCACGTCTCAAGGTCCACTCTTATTTATTCGAAAACGTCCTTCAATTTTTTTTTTCGTTGCCACAACTCCAAAATCACGACCTTCTCATTTTTTTTGGTAACACTGTTTTTCTCATTATTAGCGTCGTTTCTTAAAAAACTTTTGGTTGGTAGCACTGATACCTCCGTAGACGAAGAACTTCCATTAAGACAACTACTAGTTTTCGCCTTTCTTCGATCAATTCAAAATGACATTTTAGATTTTTACCATTTTTCTCTCACGCGTTCACTGCCTGCTTGAGTTTTAATAATCTACTTATGTTGGTATGATTGATTTTTTTTTCTCGATTTACTCATGGAGTAAGAAGTTTATTCTTACCTCCATGAATTCATTTGATATTTCGTTAATATCCACGGCCAACATGATCATTTCAATAAAAACTATTTTTCGAGTTAAAAGTTTTTCAAGAATGAGTTTGAAGAATGTGAAAGGAGGGTTGGAAAAGTAATCAAGCTAATATTAGAAAAGGGAGAGGGGGCCCCTCCGCTTATCGACCAACCCCCTGGAAATAATTTCCCTTTTTTGTTGCTTCCCCCTTTTTCCCCCCACCAACAGACGCCCCGGGCTTATTTATCTCTCCCAAACAAAATTAATTCCAAAGACAGGTTTTGGAAATGTTCTCAATAAATTACTTTTGTGTGATTGGTAACACTGTGAGAGAATAGTTAACGGTTGGTAGTACTGTACCACTGCCACTTTAATTTTCATCAAGTAGTTTGGTAGTTTAGGGTAATTTTCATAAAGCATGGCGTCATTTGGTCATGGGGTATAACCGCGCTTTCCGAAAAAAAAAAAGGCACCGGTTGCAGTTGGTAACACTGTACAACCTCCAAAATCTGATAGTTTTTCGGCCTCATTTTCTTTATCTTAAAACGTTTTAGTCAGTAAAGCAACCTTTTTAAGGTAAACAATTTGATGGTTTTAATACATAATCTACTAATGTTGGTACGATTGATTTTTTTTCTCGATTTATTCATGGAGGTAAGAATAAATTTCTTACCGTTTTTCGTTAATATCCACGGCCAACATGAAACAAAAGGCAACACTGTTTTTTTTTTTACCTTTATCAGTTGGTACCTTGGTCCAGGGTAGTTTCTTCGGCCTAGAAAACCCTCTTTTCGCCCGTTTTTTGGGCGTTTTCCTCACTTTTACGCCCAAAAAATGAAAACCTCGGAAAAACAGGAGGGGCCATCTTTTTAGTCGAAAGTCGGTCCATTTTCTGAAATGCGTTTCTACTATCAAACCCATTCTTTTTAAATTGGCAGAACTGAAAAAACTAGGAAGGTACCTAATATCAATATAGACTGAATCAGCAGTTGGCGAAACTGATTATTCTTTTCAACATGACAACACTATTTGAAACCTCCCAATTTTCCCTCTACATTTTCTTGAAATGCAAGGTTGTGACGTTGAATTTTCCAGTGTTGCCAAACTTTTTTATTTGAAGGAACTTCAAAGAAGGTTCATCATTGTTCATCAGGGAGGTTCATCTACAGTTAATCATGAAAACGCTATTTGAAACCTCCCAATTTTCCCTCTACATTTTCTTGAAATGCAAGGTTGTGACGTTAAATTTTCCAGTGTTGCCAACCCTTTTTATTTAAAGGAACTTCAAGGGAGGTTCATCATTGTTCATCAACAGTTAATCATGAAAACGATATTTGAAACCTCCCAATTTTCCCTCTACATTTTTTAAAATACAAGGTTGTGACGTTGAATTTTCCAGTGTTGCCAACCTTTTTAATTAAAGGAACTTCAAGGGTGGTTCATCATTGTTCATCAGGGAGGTTCATCAACAGTTAATCATGAAAACGCTATTTGAAACCTCCCAATTTTCCCTCTACATTTTCTTGAAATACAAGGTTGTGACGTCGAATTTTCAGTGTTGCCAACCTTCTTTATATAAGGGAACTTCAAGGGAGGTATATCAACAGTTAATCATGAAAACGCTACTTGAAACCTCCCAATTTTCCCTCTACATTTTCTTGAAATGCAAGGTGTTGACGTTGAATTTTCCAGTGTTGCCAACCTTTTTTATTTGAAGGAACTTTAAGGGAGGTTCATCAGGGAGGTTCATCAACAGTTATCATGAAAACGCTATTTGAAACCTCCTAATTTTCCCTCAACATTTTCTTGAAATACAAGGTTGTGACGTTGAATTTTCCAGTGTTGCCAATATTTTTTATTTGAAGGAACTTCAAGGGAGGTTCATCAATACGAAAATTACGAAATAAGCAAGACATTTTACGAAAAAAATGGTTGTTTTTATTTAAAAAAATTTTTATATACAAAAGTTTTACATGGGATAGTTGAACATGACGTCTTGCCTGGCCAACTCTAATAACATGGGGTCGTCGAAAAATTTGTTGATGGAAACATCCTCGCTGAGGCCTTTCCTCCGGCGGGTTTTGATCATGAATTCGCGGGCGAGATGGGTCGGAGGCTGCGGCTCCAACGGGCGAATCACGATGCTCTTATCCAATGGGTCTCCAGGAACGATCTGCGAAAAAAAAGGGATCGTTTGAAGAGCTTACGACGAAAAGTTCCTTAAAGAGAAGGAACAAGGAGGGGGAAGTTTAAGGAGGGGGAAACTAAAAAGGGACAATCCTGAGCCCCAAAAAACCGAGAAAAACGCCTAAAAATCGGGTATAATAAGTGATTTTCTGGGCCAAAATGGGCAAAAGGGACGTCAGGAAATCCGCCAAAATGGGTGTTTATCCGCCAAAATATGCGTTTATCCGCCAAGATGGGTGTTTATCCGCCAAAACGGGCGTTTCTAGCTCAAGGTATAACCATAAAAAGTACCGTTTTGAAGAGCTTACGACGAAAAGTTCCTTAGAGAGAAGGAACAAGGAGGGGGAACCCAAAAAGGGACTTTCCTGGGTCCCAAAAAAACCGAGGAAAACGCCAAAAAGTCGGGTAAAATAAGTGATTTTCTGGGCCAAAAAGGGCAAAAGGAGACGTCAGGAAATCCGCCAAAATGGGCGTTTATCCGCCAAAATAAGCGTTTCTGGCTCAAGGTATAACCATAAAAAGTACTATTTTGAAGAGCTTACGACGAAAAGTTCCTTAAAGAGAAGGAACGAGGAGGGGGAAGTTTAAGGAGGGGGAACTCAAAAAGGGACTTTCCTGGGCCCCAAAAAACCGAGAAAAACGCCTAAAAATCGGGTATAATAAGTGATTTTCTGGGCCAAAATGGGCAAAAGGGACGTCAGGAAATCCGCCAAAATGGGTGTTTATCCGCCAAAATAAGCGTTTCTGGCTCAAGGTATAACCATAAAAAGTACTATTTTGAAGAGCTTACGACGAAAAGTTCCTTAAAGAGAAGGAACGAGGAGGGGGAAGTTTAAGGAGGGGGAACTCAAAAAGGGACTTTCCTAGGGCCCCAAAAAACCGAGAAAAACGCCTAATAGTCGGGTATAATAAGTGATTTTCTGGGCCAAAAAGGGCAAAAGGAGACGTCAGGAAATCCGCCAAAATGGGTGTTTATCCGCCAAAATGGGCGTTTATCCGCCAAAATAAGCGTTTCTGGCTCAAGGTATAACCATAAAAAGTACTATTTTGAAGAGCTTACGACGAAAAGTTCCTTAAAGAGAAGGAACGAGGAGGGGGAAGTTTAAGGAGGGGGAACTCAAAAAAGGACATTCCTGGGGCTCAAAAAACCGAGAAAAACGCCTAAAAGTCGGGTATAATAAGGGATTTTCAGGGCAAAAGGAGACGTCAGGAAATCCGCCAAAATGGGTGTTTATCCGCCAAAATGGGCGTTTATCCGCCAAAATAAGCGTTTCTGGCTCGAGGTATAACCATAAAAAGTAATATTTTGAAGAGCTTACGACGAAAAGTTCCTTAAAGAAAAGGAACGAGGAGGGGGAACTCAAAAAGGGACTTTCCTGGGTCCCTAAAAACCGAGGAAAACGCCTAAAAATCGAGTATAATAAGTGATTTTCGGGGCCAAAAAGGGCAAAAGGGACGTCAGGAAATCCGCCAAAATTGGCGTTTATCCGCCAAAATGGGTGTTTATCCGCCAAAATGGGCGTTTATCCGCCAAAATAAGCGTTTCTGGCTCGAGGTATAACCATAAAAAGTACTGTTTTGAAGAGCTTACGACGAAAAGTTCCTTAGAGAGAAGGAACAAGGAGGGGGAACCCAAAAGGGACTTTCTTGGGTCCCAAAAAACCGAGGAAAATGCCAAAAAGTCGGATATAATAAGTGATTTTCTGGGCCAAAATGGGCAAAAGAAGACGTCAGGAAATCCGCCAAAATGTGCGTTTATCCGCCAAAATGGGTGTTTATGGCTCAAGGTATAACCATAAAAAGTATTTTAATTTTAATTGCTATACGCAAATTGATTTTAATATCAAACAATTAACCAATAATAGAGGAAGAAATGACTGTGATAACGGGTATCTCACGACGCGTTTCGGTTTAAAAAGCCTCGTCAGGTGAGCTATTCCCTCTATCACAATCATTTCTATCTTTTCTCTGTGGACCTATCTACGAGAGAATTAGTGGAAACTGCGGGAAGCTGGAGACAAATCGTCCCCCAAAAACCTCACCGCCGCCACTTCTCCAAGAGATAGAGCCACTCACCACCTCCTTATTGGTTTTTTTTTTATGACAGAACTGCTGCCAAGGCATTACTTTACTTATTTTAATTTTAATTGCTATACGCAAATTGATTTTAATATCAAACAATTAACCAATAATAGAGGAAGAAATGACTGTGATAACGGGTATCTCACGACGCGTTTCGGCTTAAAAAGCCTCGTCAGGTGAGCTATTCCCTCTATTACAATCATTTCTATCTTTTCTCTGTGCACCTATCTACGAGAGAATTAGTGGAAACTGCGGGAAAATATACTATATAAAAAGTACTATTTTGAAGAGCTTACGACGAAAAGTTCCTTAAAAAGAAGGAACAATCTAGGAGGGGTAAATATTGAGGAGGGGGAACTCACAAAAGGACTTTCCTGAGCCCAAAAAAAAAAAAAACGAGAAAAACGCCTAAAAATCGGGTATAATAAGTGATTTTCTGGGCCAAAATGGGCAAAAGGGGCGGCAGGAAATCCGCCAAAATGGGTGTTTATCCGCCAAAATGGGCGTTTATCCGCCAAAATAAGCGTTTCTGGCTCAAGGTATAACCATAAAAAGTAATATTTTGAAGAGCTTACGACGAAAAGTTCCTTAAACAGAAGGAACGAGGAGGGGGAACTCAAAAAGGGACTTTCCTGGGCCCCAAAAAACCGAGAAAAACGCCTAATAGTCGGGTATAATAAGTGATTTTCTGGGCCAAAAAGGGCAAAAGGAGACGTCAGGAAATCCGCCAAAATGGGCGTTTATGGCTCAAGGTAGAAACATAAAAAGCACTTTTTTGAAGAGCTTTCAACGAAAAGTTCCTTAAAGAAAAGGAACAATATAGGAGGGGGACTTTTTAAGGAGGGGAAAAACTCAAAAAGGGACATTTCTGGGTCCCAAAAAAACCGGGAAAAACGCCTAAAATCGGGTATAGAAAGTGATTTTCTGGGCCAGAAGGGCAAGGGAGACGTCTAGAAATCAGCAAAATGGGCGTTTCTGGCTGAAGAATGAGGAAAACGCAAAAGGGGAATTCCTGGGCCTAAAACACCGAGGAAAACGCCTTAAAATCCGGCAAAAAAGGTAAAAGGAGACGTCAGGAAATCCGCCAAAATGGGCGTTTCTTTCTTAAGATTGAGGAAAACGGCAAAGGAGGTATTCCTGGGCCTAAAAAACCGCGGAAAACGCCTTGAAATCTGGCCAGAAAGTGAAATTCTGGGCCATAGAAGCAAAGGAGACGTCAGGAAATCCGCCAAAATGGGCGTTTCTGGCTCAAGATTGAGGAAAACGGCAAAGGAGGAATTCCTGGGCCAGAAAAACCGCGGAAAACTCCTTAAAAAAGGGCATAATAAGTGATTTTCCGGGCCAAAAAGGGCAAAAGGAGACGCAAGGAAATCCGTTAGAAACGCCCATTTTGGCGGATTTCCAAGATAGAACGATAAAAAGTACTATTTTGAAGAGCTTACGACGAAAAAGTACCTTAAAGAGAAGGAACAATATAGGAGGGGAAAGTTTAATTTTCTTTATTTTTTATTTTTTAAGCTTTGTTCCAACCACTGTTTGAAACAGGTTTGAAACTCCTGGAGCATGCGCAGAAAGATTTGCACGTCAGATTTGACGTTTAGAGTCCTTCTGCGCATAAACGTAAGGTTATATTTTAAGAAGGTTATTTCTTATCTCGTTTAGCTTCGGGTTCGGAAATCAACTAGTTTCTCAACTGGCTAAAATCGAATCCGTACTTTTAGTAAGGATTTTGGCAGTTAAAATTTAAAAAATCTACCTAAAACTATCAAGAAAACATACCCACGCTAAGTGAAAATTGGCGGGAACGTTTTAGGGATAGGTAATTTCAATGTGCTGTTATAGTTAATCAGAAAAACCATGTTTCGATTCATGAATTTACTCTAGTGGGAATATTCTGAACTAACAAAGTCGGAACGACTCTCTGAAGCCAGGTTATAAAGCCTCTACGAGAAGACCTTTCTCGTTTTGTGAGACATATAATATGGGAAACTCTCCATTAAGTGAATAATAATAATAATAAAAATAATAATAATAATAATATAATAATAATTATTATTTTTTACCTGCCAATGATGGAAAACAGAAAGGCAGAAAGCTTGCCCTTGCGTATGCGTCCTTAAATCTGTTTCAAACCCAAAAGAATCGATTGCTGGGATGAACGCTTTTATTATATACAGAGGAGAACCAGGCACAGGAGCATCTTGAGTCACATGACCTCTGAAAAAAATTAATTAATTATTTAATTAAATAAATCTACTAGTTCTCAATTTAATTAAGATTTTTAGGTCTATTTTTCGACTGGAAAATTAAGAAAAACGACAAAAAAAATCGTTAAAAAGATGCTTAACGCTCAAAATACGATAAAACGGGTGTAGAAACACCACAAAATTGAGCCGAAATCAGATAAAAAATGTTAAAATGCACAAAAACATGAGTAGAGTGAGGTGTACGACAAACCAATAAAATGTTAAACGCTTTTTTTTTACCTTCGTTTGGCGAGTACGGTGTAAACGGCAGAAACGCAATCGGCGGGAGCTTGGACTTCGACGAATAAATACGGCTCCATAAGTCGAGGGGTGGCCATAAGAAAAGCGGAATAAGCGACCCTTCTGGCGGTCGGAATTATTTGTCCGCCACCACGGTGCAACGGTTCCGAGGCGATAACCGCATCCAAAATTTTAAATTTGACATTTCTAATCGGCTCTTCGCATAAAGGACCTTCCCTCGTCCCCCATTGAAAACCCTAAAAAAACGCCTTAAAAAGCTGAAATTTGGTTTTTTCTTTTTTTACCTGGACGATAGAATCTTTAACTGAGCCGAGCAATGCTTTGTCTACTTCGGAAGGAAGAGTATCATCGACTAAAATATTCGGGCCAGTGCTGTCTGGACCGAAAGCCCAAATCGATCGAGCGGCCAATAAATCCCAGTCGTATTTCGTCTGGAAAAATTCTCCAAGGCGTTTTCTACGCAAAAAAAAGTACTTGTTTCAAGAGCATCCAATGAAAACTTCCTTAGAGAGAAGTAACAATATAGGAGGGGAAAGTATAAGGGAGGGAAAGTATAAAGGAGGGGAAAGTATATGGTGGGAAGCATATGGGAGGGGAAGTATAATGGAGGGGGAAGTATAAATCAGAATACTTAGTGTAAGTATAAGTATAAATCACCTATGAATTCATATGAAAACTTGTGAATTCATATAAATACATATGAAAAACTTGTGAATTCATATAAATCATATGAAAAACTTGTGAATTCATATAAATACATATGAAAAACTTATGAGTTCATATAAATTCATATGAAAAATTAATCAATTTATATGAAAAACTGATGAATTAATATAAATTTATATGAAAAACTTATGAATTCATATAAATTTATAAGAAAAACTTATGAATTAATATAAATTTATATGAAAAACTGATGAATTAATATAAATTTATATGAAAAACTGATGAATTCATATAAATTCATATAAAAACTTATAATTTATATAAATTCATATGAAAAACTTGTGAATTCATATAAATACATATGAAAAACTTGTGAATTCATATAAATACATATGAAAAACTTGTGAATTCATATAATACATATGAAAAACTTATGAGTTCATATAAATTCATATGAAAAATTAATCAATTTATATGAAAAACTGATGAATTAATATAAATTTATATGAAAAACTTATGAATTCATATAAATTTATAAGAAAAACTTGTGAATTCATATAAATACATATGAAAAACTTGTGAATTCATATAAATAAATATGAAAAACTTGAATTCATATAAATTCACTTGAAAAATGAATTCATATAAATACATATAAAAACTTATGAATTCATATAAATACATATGAAAAACTTGTGAATTCATATAAATACATATGAAAAACTTATGAATTCATATAAATTCACTTGAAAAACTAATGAATTTATATAAACTCACTTGAAAAACTTATAAATTTATATAAAAACTTATGATTCCTATGAAAATTTATTAATTAATATAAATTTATATGAAAAACTTATAAATTCATTTAAATTCATATGAAAAACTTATGAATTCATATAAATACATATGAAAAACCTATGAATTCATATGAAAAACTATTGAATTCATATGAAAAACTTATTAATTCATATGAATAACTTATGAATTCATGTAAATTTACGTGAAAAAATTATGAATTAATATAAATTTGTAAGAAAAACTTATGAATTAATATAAATACATATGAAAAACCTATGAATTCATATGAAAAACTTATGAATTCATATGAAAAACTTATGATTTCATATAAACTTATATGAAAAACTTGAAATTCATGTAATTCCATATGAAATTGCTTACTTATGACATGACCATATAAGTCAGGGACATATAACGGATTACTTAGGACTATATAGCGGAGGGGGAAGTATAAGGGAACGAAAGTATTACAAAGGGAGAGAAAGTATTAGGGAGGGGGATAAGTATAAAGAAGGAGAAGTATAGGGGAGGGGGAAGTTTTTTTTTTTTTTTTTTTTTGAAAAATTTTCCAAGTTCTTTTATGTTGATTTTTTGCCCAAATGGCTTTTGTTTCTCATTTTGGACAAGGAGAGTAAATAACTTGAAATTTGAACTTTTTAAAAATTACCTGTTCCAGTTAATGTTGACTACTTGATTCTCGATATCTTCAGCCAAACCTTTTTCTAGAGGCTCAGAAATCATGGTTATTTTATTCCTCTTATTTGGAGTTTCGGCGAAACATTTGAGCGAAGAAGTTTCGACGACAGTTTCGCAAAAACTAACCACAGGATCGGCAACTTTTATATCTTAAAAAAAAGAAAGTAAAAAAAAAAAAAAAAAAAAAAAAAAAACTAAAATTTTACCGATTTCTGAATACATATTTCTTAAATCGTGCATTACGCAGTCCAAGTAAAGTTCGCCCGTTCCGAGTACGACGTGTTCACCAGATTCTTCGACTTTGGTCGCCAGCAACGGATATGACTTGTTCACTTTACGCAGGCCGTCCAACATCTTCGGAAGCTCGGATGGATTTACAGGTTCGACTAAAAAAAAAAGTACTAGTTTGAAGAGCTTCCAACGAAAACTTCCTTAAAGAGAAGTAACCATATAGGAGGGGGAAGTATAATGGAGGGGGAGGTATAAGGGAGGGGGAAGTATAACGGAGTGGGAAGTTTTTATTTGTTTTTCAAAAATTTTTCCAAGGTTTCTTTTTTAAATTTTAAATTTAAAGGGGTTTTATCCCCCCATAGGTTTATAACCCCATACAAAAGGATAAAACCAGTTAAAAATGGATAAAACCGGTTAAAAAGGAATAAACCCAGTTAAAAATGAATAAAACGAGTTAAAAAGAGATAAAACCCACATAAAAAAGGATAAAACCAGTTAAAAATAGATAAAACCAGTTAAAAAGGGATAAAACCATTTAAAAAGGGGTAAAACTAGTTAAAAATGGAATAAAATTAGTTAAAGAAGGGATAAAACCCGATAAAAAGGGGAAAACTAGATAAAAATGGAATAAAACTAGTTAAAAAAAAGGGATAAAACCTGATAAAAAGGGATAAAACCAGTTAAAAAGGGATAAAACCGATTTAAAAAGGGGAAAAGCCAGTTAAAAATGGATAAAACCAGTTAAAAATGGATAAAACCAGTAAAAAGGGGATAAAACCGATTAAAAAGGGGAAAAACTAGTTAAAAATGGAATAAAATTAGTTAAAGAAGGGATAAAACCCGATAAAAAGGGATAAAACCAGTTAAAAAGGGGAAAACTAGATAAAATGGAATAAAACTAGTTGAAAAAGGGATAAAACCGGTTAAAAAGGAACAAAACCAATTAAAAAGGGGAACAACTAGTTAAAGTACTTGTAAGAAGAGCTTCCATAGAAAACTTCCTTAAAGAGAAGGAACAATTTAGGAGGGGGAAGTATAACGGAGGGGAAGTATAACGGAGGGGAAGTATAAAGGAGGGGAAGTATAACGGAGGACAAACCTGCGATTTTGATGACCGATTGGGTATTAAATTTGAGTGGTTTAAAAATGTAGACGTCTTCATTTAAATTTATGTCGGTAATCGTCGACGTTTTAACAATCGGCTGATCTATTCCTTCAATTAAAACCCAATTTCCAGCAGGTACTCTATTTACTTCAACTTTATATCTAAAAATAAACAATTATGGAGCACAGCGAAAAAAAAAAAAAAAGTTACCTTGCTTCGTAAATCCATAAACGTCCGACGGTCAAAATACGCGAATCTTCTTCGTCGTTTAGGGTATAATTTTCGCCTAAAACTCGCACTTCCTGCCCTGCGTGGAGAGTCCCAGACATAACTCGACCGCAAACTTGAAAAAAAGTGCAGTCGTCCGTCGGGTACATTTTTGTACTGTGCACCATTAAACGTCCCTAATAAAAATTAATTTTCGTTTTTATGTCATAAAATTTAATTACTTCAGAATCGCAGTTGAACATATCCTGGACCAATTTGGTGTCGGTCGGCCCTGTATATATATGCTCGACTTTATTTCGAGCGTTCGCACACGGCGAAGGAATATGCTCCACGCACATGTCGACAAACCCTGGGAAAAATAAAATAATAAAAAGCAAAATTTGGAGTCTTTTTCTTAGTATTTTGCCAAAAACCCAATTTTCAGGCTTTCCCGTCATTTATCAGACCGAAAAACTTAAGGACCAAATTTTTCGGCATATTTTCAACCAAAAATTCAATACGAACCTCCTAAATCGCAGAAAAACCTAGAAAAGACAAGACGCAATAATGGCTTGATATTCATTTTCATTTCTTCTTTCGACAAACGGATTCCCAGCTCATCCAAAACTTGTGGAAGCGTACTATCTACATCTCCAACCACCTAAAAAAAATTCATACTTCAAAAACCGTCCACTTAAGAATAAAAATCAATAAAATCTTTTTTGTAGGAAATTAAATTTCCTTTAAATTTGTCTCAATTCATTATTCGCGTAATATGAGCCGTTTGGAAGATATAAGCGATTATTTTACCTGAGCGAAAATTTTGTAAAGAGGCTCCAAAATAAACTCGACGAAACTTCTCTGGGCTGAGCCGTGGGGCGGCTTTTTTGAAAATTTTCGTCTAAAATTACATTTTATATAAGAAAAAAAAAAAAAGAAAATTCTTACGTTTTCGAATTAAAATAAATGTCGCCCCAAAGTCGGCGAGAAAATTCGTGGACGTTGACCCCTTCATATGTTTGCGCGTAAAGACTGGCGAAAGAACGTAAAGTAAAACATATGTTGTACTGCGAAGATCCAAAACAGACATTTCCGATTGTAGGAGAGACAATTTGAGCTTTTCCTTCTTCAGAATACATACTAAAAAGAAATTTTTGTTTAAATTTTATGTTTAAAAAATGTCTACAATTACCTTATAAGGCTATTGACTTCATCGATAATATGCCTGATTTTGTAATAAGCATCTTGAGGCGGAAGTTTAAGTTCAAGCATCAATCTGTCGATTTTGTTGACGCAAAGAGTGATGGCAGTTTTTTCCTTAAAAAAAAATTCTTGATTATTTTCAAAGAAACATCCATTATTTCAAGCGTTTAGGCGTTAAACATCTTTCTTCACGGGTCTCTGGTCATTTTACTCGATTTTGCGGTGCTAAAACACGCTAACTATCAGGTGTTTGGGGCGGTAAGCATCTTTTTTTAACCGGATTTCGGTAGTTTTCATGAATTTTTAGGTGTAGAAACACCCATTACATTAGTGTTTAGTGACTAAACATCTTTTTACCCAGGAATCAGGCAATTTCCTCGATTTTTGGTGTAGAAACATCCGTTTTATGGTGTTTGAGCGTTAAAAATCTTTCTTATTGGGTCTCTGGTTATTTTCTTCGATTTTTTGGTGTAAAAACACCTTAACTATCAGGTGTTGGGGCGGTAAGCATCTATTTTTTACCAGGATTTCGGTAGTTTTAATTGATATTTACATAGGAGTAGAAACACCCGTTATATCAGTGTTTGGTGAATAAACATCTTTTTCACCAGGAATCTGGCCATTCCCTCGCTTTTTTGGTGTAGAAACACCCGCTTTATGGTGTTTGAGCGTTAAACATCTTTTTAACAGAATTTTGGTCATTTTGCTCAACTTTATGGTCACCCATTATATCAATTGTTAAGGCGTTAAACATCTTTCTTAATGGGTCTGTGATCATTTTAACTTTTTGGCGTAAAAACACCCTAATTATCAGGTGCTTTGGCAATAAGCATCTTTAAATACTAGATTTCGGTAGTTTTCATCGATTTTTAGGTGAAGAAACACCCTTTATATCAGTGTTTGGTTACTAAACATCTTTTTTACCAGGAATCTTGCCATTTCCTAGATTTTTTTGATGTAGAAACACCCGTTTTATTAGGTGTTTGAGCGTTAAACATCTTTTAACAGAATTTTGGTCATTTTCTCAACTTGATGGTTTAGAAACACCCTCCTCGATTTTTTGGTGTATAAACACCCGTTTAGCAAGCGTTTAGGCGTTAAACATCTTTCTTAACGTGTCTCTGGTCATTTCCTTGATTTTTTGGTGTAAAAACACCCTAAATATCAGGTGTTTTGGCGGTAAGCATATTTAATACTGGATTTCGGTAGTTTTTATTGATTTTTAGGCGTAGAAACACCCATACATTAGTGTTTAGTGACTAAACATCTTTTTTACCAGGAATCTGGCCATTTCCTCGATTTTTTGGTGCAGAAACACCCGTTTTATCAGGTGCTTGAGCGTTAAACATTTTCTTATCGGGTCTCTGGTCATTTTCCTCGATTTTTTGGTGTAAAACACCCTAACGTTCAGGTGTTTCGGTGGGAAGCATCTTTTTTTTTCCGGATTTCGGTAGTTTTCATGGATTTTTGATTTGTTGGTGTAAAAACACCCTAACTATCAGGTGTTGGGGCGAAACATCTTTTTAACCGGATTTTGGTCATTTTCCTCGATTTTTTTGGTGTAAAAACACCCATTTTACACCATTACAATGTCTTCTGTTTAAAAAACACAAAACTTACCAAAATCGCATGTTTTATGAGTCTGTCCGTGTTTAGCATGACGCCTTCTGCGGCGTCAACGAAAATGACAGCTCCGTCGCACATTCTCATCGCAGCGGTCACTTCATCCGAAAAATTCACATGACCTAAAAAAAAAGCGAAAATTAAAGCGTTTTTGGCCCTTTATTTATACCTGGAGTGTCGAAAATATTCATAAGATAAGATTTCCCTTTGATATCGGGAAGTACGAAGGTTAAAGGTGTCGCTTTTATGCTCACTCCACGCTCCTGCTCTGTAAAAAGGGTGTCCGTATAGCGAAGATTCGCTTCAACTCCCGTCTGCTTAAACTGCGGATGAGTTTGCTTCACAAACAGTCCATAAGCGTCGTTTTTTTCCGCTGTGCAGTTGACCCATCAGACAAACGTTCCTTATCAGCGGCGTAGTATCCATCATATCCGCTAAAAACTCCATGCTGTAGACTGTCTCCGGTAAATCTTGCTCTTTGACTTGAAATTTTTTCTTTTTGACGGGAGCGACGAGCGGGACTGTGAGCGCTTGGTCGTCTTCTTCATGCACGATCGTTTCGACGTCTGGGCCGAAAACTTCAGCCGCTGAAGGGTAATAGCGCTTATCTTCGTGGAGGACGATCTGCATGGAATTTGTCTCCATTTCTTCCGCACCATCTTCGATTTCTGTACCTTCCTCCTAAAATATAGTTAAACTAGATTTTAGACTAATATTATTATTGATTATGATTTATGATTGTAAAAACACCCAAACTATAAGGTGTTTCGGCGGGAAGCATCTTTTTATACCAGATTTCGGTAGTTTTCATGGATTTTTGGTGTAAAAACACGCTAACTATCAGGTGTTTGGGTGGAAAGCATCTTTTTTACCGGATTTCGGTAGTTTATATGGATTTCTGATTTTTTGGTGTAAAAACACCCTAACTTTCTGTTGTTTCGGCGGGAAGCATCTTTTTTACAGGATTTTGGTAGTCTGTGAGGATTTCTGATTTTTTGGTGTAAAAACACCTAACTAACAGGTGTTTTGGGCGGTAAGCATCTTTTTTACCGGATTTCGGTATTTTCAAGGATTTTTGGTGTAAAAACACCTTAACTATCAGGTGTTTCGGCGGGAAGCATCTTTATTTGCCGGATTTTGGTAGTCTGTATGGATTTCTGATTTTTTCGGTGTAAAAACACCCTAACTATCAGGTGTTTTGGGCGGTAAGCATCTTTTTTACCGGATTTCGGTAGTTTTCAAGGATTTTTGGAGTAAAAACACCTTAACTATCAGGTTTTTCGGCGGTAAGCATCTTTATTTACCGGATTTTGGTAGTCTATGGATTTCTGATTTTTTTGGTGTAAAAACACCCTAACTATCAGGTGTTTTGGGCGGTAAGCATTTTTTTTACCGGATTTCAGTAGTTTTCAAGGATTTTTGGTGTAAAAACACCTTAACTATCAGGTGTTTCGGCGGGAAGCATCTTTATTTACCGGATTTTGGTAGTCTATGGATTTCTGATTTTTTTTGTGTAAAACCCTAACTATCAGGTGTTTGGGCGGTAAGCATCTTTTTTTTACCGGATTTCGGTAGTTTTCAAGGATTTTCGGTGTAAAAACACCTTAACTATCAGGTGTTTCGGCGGGAAGCATCTTTTACCATTTCGGTAGTTTTCATGGATTTTTGGTGTAAAAACACCTTAACTATAAGGTGTTTCGGCGGGAAGCATCTTCGGTTACCGGATTTCGGTAGTTTTTATGGATTTCGGGGTGTAAAAACACCCTAACTTTCAGGTGTTTCGGCGGGAAGCATCTCTTTTACCTCTTTTTAGATCATTACTCTTGATTTTAATAGATTTTAGACTTATGGACTAGACTTTAATCATAATATTTTTGATTATGATTATGATTTATGATCATGACTCTGGCGTGACTTGAACTTACATCGTATCGCGGCCTTCGGGCTCCCTTTCTTGAAAATCTTCATCTTCCTCCTCATCTGATTCTAACTCCGGCCCTATATAATTACCAAATTCGTCGTAAAGATCGGCGTCCATCGTTTTTTCGAGTTATTTCTTAAAAACGTAAGTTAAACGTGAAGAAACGCCGGGTTTGTTGACTGTTTAAACATGGGTAACCTTTACAGATCGGAAACTCAGTAACTGTGAAAAAGTAGCTGTTAAAACTGATACTTTTATTACATCCATGGATGTAGGTATCTTGAAAAGACCTTCTTCCTAATATTTCCTGCTACTGCAACATCATTTATTATCAATGGTGGTTAATGTTATTAACTTATATATCTTTGAGTATATAAAGAGGTACTTTATATACTTAAAGTTATATATGTTAAAATAACGGTTACTCATGTAACTGTTACTTAAAGTCGCTGTTGCTTTCTACCTCTAAGCCGGCACATAACCTTCCAATCTCTCAGGGGTGCCAACTCATTTAAACTGTTAAAAATCTATTTTATGTTACCTACTCAAAAACAAAACGTAGAAAAGTGGTCTTTTTCAAAATGAATTAAATTAAATCTAAAATTAAATCAATGTTGCCAACTATTTTCGCTGTTTAACAACCTAAATAACTGTCTTTTGACTGTCCGAAATGTTTGATTGTCTAATAACCGAAATAAGTACATATTTTCGAGGGAGCAGAATTTTGAAAAAACTACATAAAATATTCAAGAAAGAAAATAAACTGCTCAAACAGTGTTGCTCCAAATTTAAAAACAGGGCGCCATTTCGACTTAAACACAGCCCAGCGGCAACCACAGAAACAACGGAAGTTGATAATAATCAAGATAATGTTTATCATTTATAAATTTTATTGTTTAATATTGTGACGTTTGTTGGTATATGATTTGATCATACAGGGCTACCAAATTTGATGCGGCAGTGCTGCCGACAGTCACTTAATCTTTTTAATAAAAAAAAAAGATTTTACCAACTTAAGGTATCAGGGTGGCCATAACTACAAAAAAACGCGTTTTCTGTCTTTGTAACGAGGATTGCCAACTTTAACTGCGATAATCAGTGTTGCCAGAATATCCAGAGTTCCCACCATATGGTCAACATGGAAGACCTCTTGCTCCAAATTATCAACGAGTGTTCTAACAATAAGTATTCAAATTTGAAATCTTCCGCACAGCTTGCTTATGGTAAAAAATCAATATTCTGAATGAAAGAAAATTTTTTAATTTTTATACTTTTTGCAGATTTGCTTCAGTCGCAGCAGAGCCTCCTCCGCGACCCGGCCCACGAACTTCGCTCGAAATGTTTCGTCGTCTTCCAAACCGCTCTTGAGACGAAAAGAAGCAAATTTGTCGCTTTCGCTCTCTCAGGATTCCATGTAAAATTTGTTTTATTCAGGCGGAAAGTCTGTTACTTTTTGCCCAAATTCATTTTTATTTTGTTTAATTTTTTTTCTTTTTATTTTAGTCCTTTTTGAGCATTTTTCTTTTCGTTTTTCTTCACCTTTTTTTGAATGGCCGTCGCATTCTTGCTTTTTTTGTAGAAAGTTAAAAATAGCCGCTTTTTATGTTATTTTGTAAGTTTTATTACTTTTTTTTTATGTATTTGAGGAGGGAAAAAACCTGGTTTTTGGGGTAAAGCTTTTTTGGTAGCCCAAGTGGTCGTACACACAGAAATCGGTTTTCATCAAATATCTCAAAAACTAAGAGGTTTAGAGCAAAAATGACTAAGTATAAAAATAATCTGCGTTAAATTTCCCACAAAAAGTACTTAGTACAAAATTTTGATAAAGTCAACGGTTTTGGAGTTATTGGCCGTCAAAAGTCAAAGTTTGGCAGAGTATCAAGACGCTGTTTTTTACTACTTTTCATGAAATATCTCAAAAACTAAGAGGTTTAGAGCAAAAATGACTAAGTACAAAAACTCTACGGTAAATTTCCCACAAAAAAGCTTAGTGCAAAATCATGATAAAACTGAAGGTTTGTGAGTTATAGACTGTTTAAAGTGGCGTTTTCCAAAAAAAAAAGACCCCAAAAATTGAAAGGTTTGTCCCCCTTTTCTTGTCCTCAACGTGCAGTCGTTGAAACGATTTTTTTTGCAGAGGATACTGCGGGATGATAGATTCCAAACGAATTTTGAGCCTGAAGACGATTCTTTGTGGCTACCGTCGCAGTTTCTTCATGCAGTCTCATCCATATTGTCCCAGTCGGATGATACACAAGTGGACATATTGAAAGTCCTGCTGAATATCGCTTGCTCTTCATACTGGACAGTGAATGGACGGATTATCATACAAATGTTGGTCGTCTGCTGTGAAGTCTACGAATATGGCACAGAAGCAGTCAAGACAGCCTCGCAGGCGGCAGCCAATCAAACTTTACGTTCGTTCTGTCATCTTTTAGATGTGGAATCGTTGGAAGCGAAAGATAACAAAATGCACGAAGTCGGAAGCGGTGGTATCGACTGTTTCAACGAACTCATTCCGATCCTTCAGTATCTATGTAGCAAATTGGATGAAGCGCAGAAGTAGGTTTTTTTACCTTTTATCATCATGGTTGAGCAGAGCAACGATGACGTCAGTGCTAGCAAGCAACGATGACGTCAATACTAGCAAGCAGCGATGACATCAATGCTAGCAAGCAACGATGATATCAATGCTAGCAAGCATCGATGACATAAATGCTAGCAAGCAACGATCACACCAATGCTAGCAAGCAACGATAACATCAATGCTAACATTTGTTCTAAATCGGATGGCATTGCTGCTATCATTGTGCAGAGCACAATTTAGTCTTGCTTTCCCACTTATTTTTTATTTTTTTCTTCCAGCGGACAGAATGCTCCAGTTCTTCTTCTGTTGGAAGGCTTACATACTGTAGTATCGAGTTTACCGCAGCGAATCCACTGCAACTCCCACTTCACGAAATTCCTCTGGCAGAAACTGTGCCCGGTTCTAATCGGTCTGCTCGCTCCGCAAAAGAACAACAACATCACTTTCGCACGTGTACAACCCGTCGAAGTGCTTCCTCAGCACAAAATTATTTACAGCATTGCCGGGCAGTTGGTAAGACTGGTTGGATGTGTCGGATCGCTCAGGCCTGTTTTGGAATCAGTCTACCATCGGATGCTTTTATATCCAAAGCCAAATCAACGACTTGATTCGCTAAAAGCTTTATCTGAGGTATTCGATTGAGCTTAAGGGGCTTAAAGGCATTAATTTTTTTTTAGCTGTTGAAAAGTCCCAGTCGGCTAGTCGACTTTGCTGGACCACTTTTGATTGAAGACGATAGAGGCTGTCAACAAAGTGATATGGCATTGACAAGGCTGTAAGTCTCCCTTCTTGATGTCCAGTGGTGCTGGTAGAATGCAGGACATCAATGCTAGTGAGCAACGATGACATCAATGCTAGCGAGCAACGATGACATCAATGCTAGCGAGCAACGATGACATCAATGCTAGCGAGCAACGATGACATCAATGCTTGCGACATCAGTGTGCTGGTAGAATGCAGGACATCAATGCTAGCAAGCAACGATGACATCAATGCTAGCAAGCAACGATGACATCAATGCTAGCAAGCAACGATGACATCAATGCTAGCAAGCAACAATGACATCAATGCTAGCAAGCATTGATGTCCTCCTTTGTGCACCACCACAAAGCTTATACCTTCCTAATTTATTAATTTTTAGTGTGATGGATTCTTTACAAGAATGCAGCGAGAGTAAAGATGGAGGATTGGTGACAGCAGCAGTGTCATGTGTGGAAACATTACTTTCGACATTGATAATCATATCGAACGGTCAAGCCATAAACCACGTTTACGTATCCAAAATAAACTTGCTGTACCCAAATATGGCTTCGTGTGACTACAGAGGTCCACTCACGTATCAGACTTTATGCAGACTTCCGAAAGTTTACTGCGATTCGGTCGGAGTGACCGAAATTCGAAATGTTGACGTGACCGAACGGGAGGAAGGTGATGGAACAAGCGAGGACACCAGCGACTCTTCAGAATCCGACCATCAAAATTTATCAGACGTAATTGCCAATATGAGTTACCATTGCGTTGTGCAGAGCAGGGATGGCGTCGATGCTTTCGTTGCTTAGAGCAGCAATAGCTTCGATGGTGTCATCGTTTAGAGAAAAGATGGCATTGATGCTATCATTGTGCAGAGCAGGGAAGACATCGATGCTTTTTTTGCTCAGAGCAGCTGTAGCTTCGTGTTATCGTTTAGAGCAAAGATGGCATTGATGCTATCATTGTGCAGAGCAGGGAAGACATCGATGCTTTTTTTGCTCAGAGCAGCTGTAGCTTCGTGTTATCATTTAGAGCAAAGATGGCATCGGTGCTATCGCACTGCAGAATGTCTCACCTTTTTCATTTTTTCCCCAGGCAGAAGAAAATGATGTATCACCAAAGATTGGATTTCCTGAATCACTAGGCTCCATCCGTCAAGAGAAGTTCTACACAAAAGAGAAAGGCGACTGCGAAAGAGACAATGCTCGCCATTTCATCGAAACTTTGTCTCAATTCCTCTCCTCTTTGCTTCCTCTCAAGTATTCAATCGAAATAGACAACGCCATTCAAAGATTCGCTTCGAAATACTGCCAAGGTATTTCTGCAGCAGTAGCTTTGATATGTTGTTTGAGGCAGTAATACATTCTATATTTCAGGATGTTACTACAAAAATGTGAAGAAGAATTCTGATTTGGAAAGTGCGATAGTCAATGCAGACGGCATCTATTTGGCGACTTATGCTGCACTTTCTTTAAACCTCAAACTTATTAATGTCGGCTACTATGACCATAGTTCAGATGTGATACCTATAACTGAGGTAATAAATAATTTTACAGTCGTGAAGAGCATCAATGCCATTGTGCGATGCTATCTTTGTGCAGAGCAGCATTGGCATCGTTGCTATTATATGCAGAGCAGCGATGGCATCGTTGCTATCGTTATGTAGGTCGTTGCTTTACAATTGAAAGCATCATGCGTTGTGTAAGCAAACGTTTTCTTTCTAGGACCAATTTGTTCGTGAAGTCGAAGAAAGTGGAGTTTTAGTTTATTTATCCTCTCGTTGGCTCTGTGAAGTTTACCAACAAGTTTTATGTACTGATTTACTCACGAATGCTGGCTGCGTATCAAATTTAGCCATTTATAACCTCTTGTCAGGTCAGTAGATTATTGAAAAACTATTGGTATTGATGCTTTCGTGCAGAGCAGAAACGTCGATGCTGTCGTGGAACAGAGCATCGATGACATCAATGCTGCCATTGGGTGGACATCTAATGGCATCGATGCTTTCAGGGCAGCAATGACGTCAGAGCTGTCAGAGCACTAATAGCATCATCGCAACTCTGCAATGCAGCTATTTAAATATTAGCCAAATTTCATTTCAGATTTGGGCGGAATATATTTTGAAACTGAAGTCCTCTCCTATTGTGCGAAATTGGAAAAAGCGGCTTCTCGGCAGCATATAACTCCGGAGAGCCAAGCAGGTTTGAAACTCGCTCGACGCATTTTGACTTGTTGCTGGGATACGATTTTGTCGATATTGACCGTCGGGGTGAAAGGCGACCAAACAACCGTCCCGATGTCTCTTCAGGCTCTTCATAACGCTGCGTTACTCTGCAACACTACAGGTTGTTTTCTTTGGGTGGAAAACCAAAGGCATTGATGCTATTTTTGTGCAGTAATGGCATTCGTTGCTATCGTTATGCAGGGCAGCGACGGCATTGTTGCTATTATATGCAGGGCACCGACGGCATCGTTGCTATTACATACAGAGCAGCGATGGCATCGTTGCTATTACATGCAGAGCAGCGATGGTATCGTTGCTATCGTTATGCAGACCAGCGATGGCATCGTTGCTATCGTTATGCAGACCAGCGATGGCAACGTTGCTATCGTTATGCAGACCAGCGATGGCATCGTTGCTATCGTTATGCAGGGCAGCGATGGCATCGTTGCTATCGTTATGCAGGCAGCGATGGCATCGTTGCTATCGTTATGCAGGGCAGCGATGGCATCGTTGCTATTATATGCAAAGCAGCGACGGCATCGTTGCTATCTTTATGCAGAGCAGCGACGGCATCGTTGCGATCGTTATGCAGAGCAGCGACGGCATCGTTGCTATCGTTATGCAGACCAGTGATGGCATTGTTGCTATTATATGCAGAGCAGCGATGGTATCGTTGCTATTACATGCAGAGCAGCGATGGCATCGTTGCTATCTTTATGCAGAGCAGCGATGGCATCGTTGCTATCGTTATGCAGAGCAGCGATGGCATTGTTGCTATCGTTATGCAGAGCATATCATCATTTCTTTTTTGCTTGATTCACAGGTCTTCAAAAAAGAAGTGGAGTTGTTTTTTCATTGTTGAGCAACGCCTGCTGTAATACGGAAGAGAAGCTAACTTTACAGGCTAGCCATGCCCTCAGCCTGGACCTTTTATTAAGCCAAGCGCTCGAACTTGCCAGCCATGCTCCTCAATCATGGCCTCACGTTTTAAAGTAAATTCAGCATACATCCAGTTTCGAGAAATATTTATTGATTTTAGATGTTGCTTACATGTGACCAAACTTGAACATATGATAGCATGTACACAGCCATGCAAAGCGACTTCGAAAGTCAAAAGCGATCCAGAATCGTAAGTGAGAAGCACCGATAGCATCATTAAGCAGATGTATTTAATTTTCACAGAGATTGCGATGTGGTGTCAATCGTTGGGGACATTTCAGGAGTGTCTACACTTCCAGCAGCCACGACAGCAAATGTTGTATTTCTTCTTTCGCAGCATATAGACAGGTAAGCCAACCTACAACATGAGGATTTCAACTAAGTTTTGTTATAGGCTTTTTGAAGATGCGGCTGTAAAGTTAAAGTTGAATTCGCTTTTGAGTTTCTGCAGCGCCGTTTGCTCCGCATCCGAGAAGCAGTTGAGGTCGACATCGAACAAAGAGAGCAAAACGAGTTGGTTGGCAATCCTGAAAGGAAACCCGACATCTCCTCCGCCGCCGCTTCTCTTGAGCCGACTTGCTCAGTTATTGATCAAAGCTGCCCGCTCAGGGCGGCCGTTGATCCACATAATGAAACTCTGGTCAGCCGTCGGACCCCATTTGATGCATGTAAGGAAGAAACAATAAGTAATTTTTTAATCCAAATTTTTAGGCCTCTTGTCATAAAGATCCGACGATTTCGAAGCTTGCAGTCACCTGCATTCATGACGTCATGATGACATTACTAAACGAAAATTCCGAACTCGAACACTTCCATTTTAATGAAGCTTTGTTTAAACCCTTTGAAAATTTACTCTGCTTGGAACTTTGCGATACAGATATTCAAGATCAGGTAATGTGATATCATATTTGAGCAGAGCGATGATGGCATGGGCGATGTTGAGCGGAGCAACGATGGCATCAATGCTCGCTAGCAACGATGACATCAATACTAGCAAGCAACGATGGCATCAATGCTAGCGAGCAACGATGGCATCAATGCTAGCGAGCAACGATGGCATAAATGCGCATGTACAAGTGGTGGCTTCAATCAGTGATGTCAATTTTTTATCAGGTTGTGAATTGCATTTGCGAGTTTGTGGAAGGAAGCCAGGCGGAGATCAGATCAGGTTGGCGACCTCTTTTCCGGGCGTTGGGCGGCGTAAGCACCATCAACCACGTAGAATCTCTTTTAGAAGTTTTCCAAGTCTTTTTAAACACCGACAACTCCCTCGTTTTTGCAAACGCTTCCATGGATTTTATACTTTGCCTGATAAAACACGTCCGAGGAAATGGGATAGAAGAAGAACTCGAAAACGGTGACTGTAAAGGAGTGTTAACTTACGTCGAAAAATGCAGCCAGATCTTATGTCTCATGAACTCGATGGCCTCATGTCCAAGATTCAACACAGCCAGAAAGTTGGTTTACTTATTGTACAGGGCGTCAATACCATCGCTGAGCATACATACCATTGATGGCATCGTCACTGTTGTAGCAATGCACCATCAATGCTATTGTATATCCGTATTTGGGTATTTGGCGACTATAAATGAACCCATTGTGACTCAAAAGTCTTGACAACTGACCCTCTAATAATGATTTTTAGACTCACCGAAAGAGTACAGGACGTCGAGTTTCCTGCGATTGCCGACAACGGCGGAGCATTGGCCGTTTGGGCCGAACTAATTGAAGGGTTATCGTCGATCGTTCCTCTTTGTCCGCTCTCATATCAGCCTCATATTTTGGACACTTTATTTTCCATTTTATCCGACATGCTGGATAAACCAGGTATGTGTGGCTGGAAATCTGATGGTAGCAATAGCAACGATGCCATCAAATCGCTCAAATCGTCGCTATGGAATACTGATGGCATCGATGCTATTTTTGTGCTGAGCATCGGATCGCTAATAAACTCTTTCTTTTAGGAATTGACTTCACGGTATACTGCATAACGTTCATAATCATATCGAATATTCAACGATGGCTGTTGAACAACGCGAATAATTTAAGCTTGTGGGATGGACAGGCCGGAAGTTTTAAGCAGTACTGCGGAATGGTGACCCACTTTGTCGTCAAAGTCTTGAACCATTTAATAAGTACGCAGAGAGCCATCATCGATATCATCATTGAGTTAATGATGACATCGATGCTAATTTGCTTAAAAAGCATGATTTTAACTGCATTTTACAGATGAAAATGTGGCTGATAAGGGAACAATTATGTTGGAGGCTCTTATTGATTCTATGGTTGAATGTGTGACCGTTCCTGTTGAAGCTGTGGCGCGACTCGGCTGCGCTTGTTTACGGCATATCGTTGTTACAAGTAGCACTGTCCTCACTCCTGAGCAATGGAACAAAGTCGTCATCGGCGTTGAAAAAGCGGCGAGTTCCGTCTTGTTGCCACTTATCACTTTGAATGCGGCATACAGCCACAATTCACATCAGTACTATGGCGATTTGGCTCATATTAAAGTAGCTGCGAGGAAAGATTCGACTGTACAGAGGAACGCTCGACTACGCCATTTAGCCCAACAGGTAAATATCGTCAATGTCATCATTGCTTTGTTTAACCCAACGATGGCGTCAATGCTAGCGAGCAACGATGGCATCAATGCTGGCGAGCAACTATGGCGTCAATGCTGGCGAGCAACGATGGCACCAATGCTGGCTAGCAACGATGACATCAATGCTCGCTAGCAACGATGACATCAATGCTCGCTAGCAATGATGGGATCAATTCTCGCTAGCAACGATGGCATCAATGCTCGCTAGCAACGATGGCATCAATGCTCGCTAGCAACGATGGCATCAATGCTAGCGAGCAACGATGGCTTCAATGCTGGCGAGCAACGATGGCTTCAATGCTGGCGAGCAACGAAGGCATCAATGCTAGCAACGATGACATCAATGCTCGCTAGCAACGATGGCATCAATGCTGGCGAGCAACGCAATGGCATCAATGCTGGCGAGCAACGCGATGGCATCAATTCTGGCGAGCAACGATGGCTTCAATGCTGGCGAGCAACGATGGCATCAATGCTGGCGAGCAACGAAGGCATCAATGCTAGCAACGATGGCATCAATGCTGGCGAGCAACGAAGGCATCAATGCTAGCAACGATGACATCAATGCTCGCTAGCAACGATGGCATCAATGCTGGCGAGCAACGCGATGGCATCAATTCTGGCGAGCAACGATGGCTTCAATGCTGGCGAGCAACGATGGCATCAATGCTGGCGAGCAACGAAGGCATCAATGCTAGCAACGATGGCATCAATGCTGGCGAGCAACGAAGGCATCAATGCTAGCAACGATGACATCAATGCTCGCTAGCAACGATGGCATCAATGCTGGCGAGCAACGCGATGGCATCAATGCTGGCGAGCAACGATGGCATCAATGCTAGCGAGCAACGATGGCATCAATGCTAGCCTAATTGCAGTCCTAATTGCAGGTCCTTCTTTTGGAAAGCCAGCGGAAGGACTATGCGATGTCTTCCAGCGACGACGAAGACGAAGACGAAAGGAGTTACGTCCTCCTCATTTATTCCGATACGACTTCAAACGTAACTAAAGACTGTGTACCACTTGGCAACCTCCTCGTCTCCCTACTAGCCCACCAAATGCTCCTTCAGACCATCGGAACTATTCTCCTTCAAGGAACAAAACATGTCATACCAAGTTTGGCTGGAGTCGGGAACACAAGCGACAACCGGATTCTTCTTCGGCTTCCGCAAGAGGTCATCGAAAAATTACTTTGCTGCTTAGAACTTTCGTATAAGACAGCCGTCGAGTTTGATTCAAGGCCCGGATTGAAGTTTCTCCTTCAGAAAGTCGCCCAGTTGGAACGTGCGGCGAATCTGTACAGACAAGCAGGCGCCGCATGGACTATCAATTTGATCACTCTGTTCGACCTATGCATACATAACGGAACTTCTGACTGTATGAAAGAGTTTCTCCCCAAACTACGGCAGAGTCTGGAACAACTTGTGACACATATGTCGATGTTTTGCTGGACAAAGATGGCCAACATTCTGCCATCGATGACCTCAATGAGAAGATAACATTCATCATCGCCCAAACGGACGATCTTCCTCCGACGTCGACCCCCGAAAAACCCGAAGAGCTCCTTCAAGAAGAGACCAAAACCGACGAAACCGAAGAAGAACCCAACGAAGAGATCCATCGTGAACTCGACCTTGAAAAACGAGAACTCGTCAACGAAATCGAAAAGCAAAAGAGCGAAAGCATCTGCAAGGTCAGAATCTCTTAACTTTCAATCGCAAAATAAGAAATTTCTAAATTTCCAGGTCAAGAAACTCTATATTAAATTTTATGTGGTAAACTCTTTTATTCTTACCCACTTAATCTCTGGAGCTACTGGAGTAGCTTGGGAGTTATTTATGCAAATTTTCACTAATTAGAAGCTTTTTTGGTTTTTCTATACACCACAGAATGGAGAAAATACTGCATCCCAAAAGTCAAAGCAAAGATATAGCACATACGATGGCCATATAACAGCACAAACGATAGGGAAGGTTATAGCGCAATCATTGGCCAGATTACAGCACAAATTATGGCACAAAAACAGAATATTGCTGGGTGCAGTCAATCATTCAGTAATCAGCCCATCGTGCTATAATATGGTCATTGTCTACGCTATTATCATCAATATTTTGTCCTATAATCTTTCATAACTAGTTCATGCCTGAAGAGCAGCTTGAGCTCTTGAGAATCAGGGCTGCCAACAGAAAGATCCAGATATTTTACACTGTACACTGCTTGGAGTTTGCATTCACTTGTTTTTCAATATTCCATTTGTGATAATAATTTTTTTGTAGGACCGTGAGGCGCACATGGGCGTTTGGGCGGAAATGCTCGTTTCTGCTCTTGAGCTCCTCTGCCAGCTCGAGGACGCACATTTGAAGACGCTCCTTCCAGCGGTTTTTCCGACGGTCCGCTCGCTCACCGCCCATGCGACACACACATCGCTTAAACACCAGCTGGCGAGACTCTACGACAAGCTCGCCTCCATCTACGGTTTCGCCGAGGAAGAATAAGAATGAGGGAGATTTTCTCAGCACCTTATTACGTCATATCAATTTCCCTCCCTCCTTCCTCCCAGTGGCATGCCGTGCTATTCCACGTCATTGCAGGTTGTGCAACATCAACTGCCTGATTATGACATTCCTCCCATTTCTGCCCGGTTTTTATCAGTTATTCCCAGTCACCAGCACCTTTTTACACTACATCCATTCATTTTTTTATCCAGGGAACTTCCTTAAAAATTTATAGTTTTTTGTTTGTTCTTTTGCTTATGAAGGCTGTGATTTTTAGTCATTTTTCGTTTTAACTAATGAGCTTAATTCGTTAAAATGCGCCTCTTTTGCTTTTTAACCTCCCCCCCATGTAAGCCACTATGTAATCTTCTTTTCACAATATTCAATAATCTGATATATCAAAAATAATAAATATTAAACTTAAACGTGTCTTTATATTATCCTAGTCTAGTATTTAAAGTTAAATGGAAGGCAGAATTAGAGCGGCCGTACTATTGCACGATCGGTTCTATATATAGCATAGTTAGCTAGGTTATCTATATATAACCTATATGTAAGGTTCTATATAACCTAGCCTAGTTACATAGCTAGGTTATCTATATATAACCTATATGTAAGGTTCTATATAACCTAGCCTAGTTAGCTAGGTTATCACTTATCTATATATAACCTATATGTAAGGTTCTATATAACCTAGCATAGTTAGCTAGGTTATCGATATATAACCTATATGTAAGGTTCTATATAACCTTGCATAGTTAGCTAGCTTATCTGTATATAACCTAGCACTCCTGCTAGGTTATATCGTTCCTTCCGGTTGTAGCATTCTTCGAGGTTATGTCAGGTTATTTCACTACACCCCGGGAAGTAGGAACCTCCGTGGTAAAAACATTTTTATTTCAGTAACATTTGGGGACACTGACGGCAGATTTCGCTGGTGTTTTCCGTGCTGTGTAGGTCCCTCCGTACGTCCCAGGTCCGGGCATATCCTTGCAGAGTCCCAAAGAGCCCGGGAATCCGATGCCAAGCCCTCGTATATTCCGTATGCCTTCTAAATCCGCAGCGGCTATCGGCCTCGCCGAGGTGAGCTTCAAAGTCCCCTTCGACTGCCAGGTCTGACCACCGGCGTTTCCGCAGCTCTGACATCCACGGATTGGCGGATAACCGGAATATTTGGTGGAGCTTCCGAACGTCCCCGTTCCTGGCGAACGGCCGCCTTCGAGGTTCTTGAAACATTCTTGACCGGTGAATTCGTTCGGGGCAACGAAGCCTGCCTGAGGATATGGGCACGGCTTAAGGAATTTGAGCGCCGATGGAGCATTCTTTAATTCGATAAAGTCTTTTTTACGCTTAGAGCTTGAAATAGGCTCTGAAAACCGGTTATTGACGGTTATGCCCCGATCACTGATATAACTTACTCGGCTTTTCGGGTAAGACGGGCGGCGGAGGTGGCGCCGAACCCGGCCCTGGGGTGTAAACTGGCATCGTCCGATCATCGCGGATATTTGAAGAGTTCGCCAGCCTTCTTTCAATACCGCAGGCGTCGGTCAAATTCCCAGTCGCCGGCCGAAACGGTACGATTCTCTCACGATCTTGCCCTTTGTTGTCGACTTTGACCCCGCAGCTCGGCTCCTCTTTCGGCCGGTTACATCTTCGCCCGCAAAAAGAAATATCTTCGTCCCCTCTCGGTTTCAAACCGTGGCGATACTTGTGCAGGTTGAGCGATCCGAAAAATTCAAATGCTTAACCCAATAACCGGTTATTAGGTCGGTTTTCAATGGGCCTTGTGGGGTATCAAACTTCTTGGAGATGCCCTTCTAAGCAACATGGTTGCCAGAGAGATTAAAAAAATCTATCAATAACCGGTTATTAGGGTAAAAGTTCGTTTTAAATGTGCCTTGTGGGGTATCAAATTTCTTGGAGATACCCTTCTAAACTGTATGGTTGCTAGAGAGAGAAACAAAATCGACCAATAACCGGTTATTAGGGTAAAAGTTCGGTTTTCAATGTGCCTTGTGGGGTATCAAATTTCTTGGAGATACCCTTCTAAACAGTGTGGTTGCCAGTGAGAGAAAATGAATCGACCAATAACCGGTTATTGGGGTAAAAATTCGGTTTTCAATGGGCCTTGTGGGGTATCAAATTTCTTGGAGATGCCCTCCTAAACACTATGGTTATTAGAGAGAGAAAAAAAATCGACCAATAACCGGTAATTAGGGTAAAAAATTAGTTTTTTATCAACATACCGAAAAAGAAAGTCCTCTGTGCTATAAAATAATAAAACGGAATCCCCAATTCCTTCTCTTTCACGAACAATATCAAATGAACGATCGTATATATCAAAAAGCCTAAAGATGTCGACAGAAAGCTTATCTCCGCCGTTCGTACGATTGTCAAATTATCCTAAAAATAACCGGTTAAAACTAAAACAATATCGCTACAACCTTATTTATCGCTATCACGAGCAGAATAGATGAAGGAAGAAGCAGAAAGTCACATTGAAGTTTAAAAAGGGTAATCCATTCTTTAAACAAAAAAACTGATAAAATAACCGGTTAAATAGATTTGTCGTTGTTTTTTGCTCTAAACCTCATAGTTTTCGAAATATTCGATTAAAAACTGATCAATAACCGGTTATTTTACCACTCACCGGGCTCGACGTCCTTATAAAAAACGATGAAAAGACTGCAAACGTGCGTAAATGAATAAATGGTCATCCCGCAAGCGAAAAGTAGCGCTCCGTGCCTTCTAGTAAATATTTTCATGATGATTTTTTCAAATTATTTATGTTTAACATATGATTCGATTCTGCCGCCTATCCCCCCAAAATAATAAGTAAAATTTACCCCCCCCCCCCCTTATTTATTAATTTTTCGTCGTTTTAAGACGTAGAAGGCAGTGGAATCAATTGAGATAGAAAACAAATAAATAATGATAATAATAAAACAATACCTTGCCAAAATCCAACCATGAAAGAGCAAGAATCGAGGTACCAAAAAATAAGCAGTCTTGCCACCTGAACTTCGCTGAGCATACATACCATTGATGGCATCGTCGTTGTCATAGCAATGCACCATCAATGCTATTGTATATCCGTATTTGGGTATTTGGCTATAAATGAACCCATTGTGACTCAAAAGTCTTGACAACTGACCCTCTAATAATAATTTTTAGACTCACCGAAAGAGTACAGGACGTCGAGTTTCCTGCGATTGCCGACAACGGCGGAGCATTGGCCGTTTGGGCCGAACTTATTGAAGGGTTATCGTCGATCGTTCCTCTTTGCCCTCTCTCTTATCAGCCTCATATTTTGGACACTTTATTTCCATTTTATCCGACATGCTGGATAAACCAGGTATGTGTGGCTGGAAATCTGATGGTAGCAATAGCAACGATGCCATCAAATTGCTCAAATCGTCGCTATCATCTTGTGGAATTTTGATGGCATCGATGCTATTTTTGTGCTGATCGCTAATAAACTCTTTCTTATAGGAATTGACTTCACGGTATACTGCATAACATTCATAATCATATCGAATAAGAGGTCTAGAATCTGAAAATGAAAAAAAACTGGAGGACCCTTCCCGAACCTTTACATAGATATATTATCCTTCAAATTTAAATTAAGTTTAAAAAATTTGTTGGATGTCGAGTTCGCCCTTCGTACCCGGAGCGCCTCATATGTATAACCTATATGTAAGGTTCTATATAACCTAATATAGTTAGCTAGGTTATCTATATATAACCTATATGTAAGGTTCTATATAACCAAGCATAGTTAGCTAACTAGGTTATCAACTTATTATATATAACCTAGCACTCCTGCTAGGTTATATCGTTCCTTCTTATCTCAAAAACTGTCGCTTCTAGCGGAAAAATGTTGTAAGTAAAAGTTGTAGCTAATTAAATTTACTACATAAATGTCTTTTATTAATATTCACGTAGGACCAATAGCTTAGAAGATATTAGGGTTCAAAGTTTGAGTACGAGCTAGTTTCTTCCATTTTGGAAGAAGGAATAAGGAAACGGTTGCTCAAAATCTCAAAAAGCGTCGCCCCTAGCGAAAACATGCTTTAAGTAAAAGTTGTAGCTAATTAAATTTACTACAAAAATGTCTTTAATGAATATTCACGTAGGACCCATAGTTTAGAAGATATATAGGTTCAAAGTTTTGAGTACGGGCAAAGTAAGATTATTCGTTTTACTTTCGAGCCGCATAACTTCTAAACTATAGGTCCTACGACAAAAATGAATAAAGACATTTTTGTAGTAAATTGATGTAGCTACAACTTTTACTTGGCAAATTTTTTGATTGGAGGGACATTTTTTGAGATAAATGAAAAATAAGGAACTCTTTAAATTTTTTTTATTTTGACCTATATTGGGAATATGGGGGGGGGGGGGATAATTGTGGATTTATAATTGGGTGGCTTTATGGACTTAAAATGTAGAAAATAAGGGGTGACCTGCGGAGTCGAGAAGGGGTTGAAAAGGGGGGTAAAGCCGGCGCTCATGTCGCGTGGTGTTCAGGGGGCGGGGAGGGGGACGTTGCGGGTAGTCCCAGTTCCAGAAGTGAATCCGCCCGTAGAACGTCAACTTATGAAGGCATATTAGAGACTTCCGAACGTTCTTTTTTTTTAGTTTTTTTTATTTTAAAAAAAAAGTAAAAAAAATTTTTTTTTTTTGTTTTTTGTCAAAATTTTTGAAAAATAAACTGGAAATAGGCCGGTGAGGGATGGCAGGCTCCGGAAAACGTGAGATAGGAGCCATCTTCCTCGCTGCCTTCCTCGCTCATATCGGTAAGTAGAAACCCTTCAATTTTCTCTCTCCAGAAGCCCCTTAAATATTATTTTTAAAAAAATCGATCCCATTTTTTTTTCAAACTTTTCTCTCTCCTAGGGGTTCTTCCAGGGCTCAGGTGGTGGTGGAACCCTCGGCCGACCCCTCTTACGTCACAGCTCCCCTAAATCTATCGATTGAGACCTACTATTTGACGCGAAAACATAACCCTGGCGCATTTACCTTCTTACCTGGACCCGTCCTTATTATGATAGGTTGGCTAACCTGAGATAGTTGTGCAAAAACTTTTTATAAATGCTTTTTGGCAAACTGTTTGCTTTAGAAATGGCATTCCCTGAAATGAGCTACTGTTGGCAAACCTGTGGTTGATAGGGGTATCCTTGAAGACATTCCCTGGCGAACCTGAGAGCGGTTTTATCGTTTAGAAAAGGCATTTCCTGATATGAGCTACTGTTGGCAAACCTGATTTTGATAGGGGAAGGATTTTTCTAAAAAATCCTGTGTTGGTATCCTTAAGAGCTTTTGAAGACATTCGCAATTGATGCTGTGTTGGCGAACCTGAGATTGATGTGTGAGGGTGATGAGCTACTGTTGGCAAACCTGAGGTTCGTTGGGGAAGGATTTTTGCAAAACTTTGTTTCTAAAAATGCTGTTTTGGCGAGCCTGAGAGCTGATTAATACTTTAGAAAAGGAATTCCCTGAGCTACTGTTGGCCAACCTGAGGTTGATAGGGGAAGGATTTCTAAAATTTCTTTTCCAAAAATCCTTGGTATCCTTGAGAGCTTTTGAAGACATTCCCAATTGATGCTGTGTTGGCGAACCTGAGGTTGATGTGTGAGGGTGATGAGCTACAGTTGGCAAACCTTAGACTCGTCTGGGGACAATTTTTGCAAAAATTTGTTGGCGAAAAATGTGTTGGCGAACCTGAGAGCGGTTAATCCTTTAACCGCGAACCTGAGAGCGGTTTAATCCTTTAAAAAAGGCATTCCTTGAAATTAGCTACTGTTGGCAAACCTGTGGTTGATAGGGGGTATCCTTTAGAGCTTATGAAGACATTCCCAATTGATGCTGTGTTGGCGAACCTGAGGTTGATGTGTGAGGGTGATGAGCTACTGTTATGTTGGCACCACTGATGTTCGTTGGGGAAGGATTTTATCAAAAATTTGTTTCTAAAAATGCTCTGTTGGCATCCCTGAGAGCTGTTTAATTCTTCAGAAAAGGCATTCCCTGAAATGAGCTATTTTTGGCAAACCTGAGGTTGATAGGGGAAGGAATTTTCTAAAATTCGTTTCTAAAAATCCTGTGTTGGTATCCTTAAGAGCTTTTGAAGACATTCCCAATTGATGTTGGCGAACCTGAGGTTGATGACTGAGGGTGATGAGCTACTGTTGGCAAACCTAAGGTTCGTTGGGGAAGGATTTTTGCAAAAATTTGTTTTTAAAAATGCTGTGTTGGCGAACCTGAGGTTGATGTGTGAGGTGATGAGCTACTGTTATGTTGGTACAATTGAGGTTCGTTGGGGAAGGACTTTTGCAAAAATTTGTTTCTAAAAATGCTCTGTTGGCATCCCTGAGAGCTGTTTAATCCTTCAGAAAAGGAATTCCCTGAAATGAGCTACTGTTGGCAAACCTGAGGTTGATAGGGGAAGGAATTTTCTAAAATTCGTTTCTAAAAAATCCTGTGTTGGTATCCTTAAGAGCTTTTGAAAACATTCCCAATTGATGATGTGTTGGAATCCCTGAGAGCTGTTTGACCTTTTGAAAAAGCATACCCAATTGATGAAATGAGTTACTGTTATGTTGGCAAACCTGAGGTTCATTGGGGATAGATTTTTGCAAAAATTTGTGTCTAAAAATGCTGTTTTGACAAACCTGAGAGCTGTTTAACCCTTTAGAAAAGGCATTCCCAGATATGAGGTACTGTTATGTTGGTAAACCTGAGGTTAATTGGTGAAGGATTTTTCAAAAATTCATAGGTAATGTCTTTAAATATTGTTGGCATACCTGAGATTGATGTACAACCCCCCCCCCCCCAAGAGTAATGACTTAAATTGTTATGTTGGCAAACCTGGATTTGCGAAGTATTTTTCAAAAATTCATATTCATGAGAACGACAGTTTGAGTATTTTGTTGGCAAACCTGAGTACTACTCAGGACTTTATTTTGAAAAGGCTTTCACATATTAATATGTATAAACAAAAAATTCATTAAGGAAGTTAAAATTAGCTGTAAATCGTTATGTTGGCCAACCTGTGATTGTGATTTTTGGGAGAGAAAAAAAATGACCTTGAGAATTGTGAAAAGACAATGAATGCTGCGTTGGCAAGCCTGAGAACTGTTCAAACTTTGAAATCAAGGAGGGGAATCCTTTGGGGAAAAATCATGAGTATCGTCTTAAAATGTATTTTGTTGGCAATCCTGAGTAGTGCTGACGAGTTTCACTTATTGATAAAATTACCTTTAAATTGTTATATTGGGCAAACCTGAGGGTTGTGTGTGGCAAACTGGGTGTGTTAAATGTTTATGTTGGTAAACCTGATGACTTCCCGTTGGAAGGAAGTTCAAAATCAAAATATGTGAGGGAATCATAAAAAATGAGTAGTTTCCTCGTCTAAAAAGACGAGTTGTTTCAATTTGCGGGCAAAACAGGATGTATTACGCCTACCAGACGGACGGCCGCGAAATTGTACGTTTAACCTCAATGAGCTGGGAGAAGAAAATTATTTTGTTTTTACGCTCTCATTTATCATAATTCCACTCGTAATCCCAAGGATTCCATCACGAAATCAGCCGACTTAAGTTGGCTGCACTGATTAACAACGTCATTTTCACTCTTAAACACGTTTTGATCACGTTTGCAGAGGCTGCACTTATAATTCAGTCTCAGGTTTGCCAACATAACAAATAAAAGCTCATTTACTCTCACATTTATCATAATTCCACTCGTAATCCCAAGGATTCCATCACGAAATCCCCGAAAACTGCCGATTTACGTTGGCTGCACTGATTGACAATGTCATTTTTACTCTGAAACACGTTTTGATCACGTTTGGAGAGGCTGCAATTATAATTCAGTCTCAGGTTTGCCAACATAACAAATAAAAGCTCATTTACTCTCACATTTATCATAATTCCACTCGTAATCCCAAGGATTCCATCACGAAATCAGCCGACTTAAGTTGGCTGCACTGATTAACAACGTCATTTTCACTCTTAAACACGTTTTGATCACGTTTGCAGAGGCTGCACTTATAATTCAGTCTCAGGTTTGCCAACATAACAAATAAAAGCTCATTTACTCTCACATTTATCATAATTCCACTCGTAATCCCAAGGATTCCATCACGAAATCCCCGAAAACTGCCGATTTACGTTGGCTGCACTGATTGACAATGTCATTTTTACTCTGAAACACGTTTTGATCACGTTTGGAGAGGCTGCAATTATAATTCAGTCTCAGGTTTGCCAACATAACAAATAAAAGCTCATTTACTCTCACATTTATCATAATTCCACTCGTAATCCCAAGGATTCCATCACGAAATCACCAAACAGCCGATAAGTTGGCTGCACTGATTACAACGTCATTTTCACACTGAAACACGTTTTGATTACGTTTGCAGAGGCTACACTTATAATTCAGCCTCAGGTTTGCCAACATAACAAATAAAAGCTCATTTACTCTCTCATTTATCGTAATTCCACTCGGAATCCCAAGGATTCCATCACGAAATCCCCAAAAACAGCCGATTTCCATTGGCTGCACTGATTAACAACGTCATTTTCACACTGAAACACGTTTTGATCACGTTTGCAGAGGCTGCACTATAATTCAGTCTGAGGTTTGCCAACAACAAATAAAAGCTCATTTACCCTCGCATTTATCATAATTCCATCACGAAATCCCCAAGAATAGCCGATTTAAGTTGGCTGCACTGATTAACAACGTCATTTTCACACTGAAACACGTTTTGATTGCGTTTGCAGAGGCTGCACTTATAATTCAGTCTCAGGTTTCCAACATCACAAATAAAAGCTAATTTGCTCTCTCATTTATAATAATTCCACTCGGAATCCCAAGGATTCCATCACGAAATCACCAAAAACAGCCGATTTCCATTGGCTGCACTGATTAACAACGCCATTTTCACACTGAAACACGTTTTGATTGCGTTTGCAGAGGCTGCACTTATAATTCAGTCTCAGGTTTGCCAACATAACAAATAAAAGCTCATTTAACATAATTCCACTCGTAATCCAAGGATTCCATCACGAAATCCCAAAAACAGCCGATTTCCATTGGCTGCACTGATTAGCAACGTCATTTTCACTCTGAAACACGTTTTGGTCACGTTTGCAGAGGTTACACTTATAATTCAGCCTCTGGTTTGCCAACATAACAAATGAAAGCTCATTTACGTTCTCAAAAATTCCACTCGGAATCCCAAGGATTCCATCACGAAATCCCCAAAAACAGCCGATTTAATTTGGCGGCACTGATTAACAACGTCATTTACTCTGAAACACGTTTTTTCACGTTTGCAGACGCTGCACTTATAATTCAGTCTCAGGTTTGCCAACATAACAAATAAAAGCTCATTTACTCTCACATTTATCATAATTCCACTCGTAATCCCAAGGATTCCATCACGAAATCCCGAAAACGGCCGATTTAAGTTGGCTGCACTGATTAACAACGTCATTTTCACACTGAAACACGTTTTGATCACGTTTGCAGAGGTTATACTTATAATTCAGCCTCAGGTTTGCCAACATAACAAATAAAAGCTCATTTACTCTCTCATTTATCGTAATTCCACTCGGAATCCCAAGGATTCCATCACGAAATCCCCGAAAGCGGCCAATTTACGTTGGCTGCACTGATTAACAACGTCATTTTCACTCTTAAACACGTTTTGATCACGTTTGCAGAGGCTGCACTTATAATTCAGTCTCAGGTTTGCCAACATAACAAATGAAAGCTCATTTACGTTCTCATTTATCATAATTCCACTCGGAATCCCAAGGATTCCATCACGAAATCCCCGAAAACGGCCGATTTACGTTGGCTGCACTGATTGACAACGTCATTTTCACTCTGAAACACGTTTTGATTGCGTTTGCAGAGGCTGCACTTATAATTCAGTCTCAGGTTTGCCAACATAACAAATAAAAGCTCATTTACTCTCTCATTTATCGTAATTCCACTCGGAATCCCAAGGATTCCATCACGAAATCTCTAAAAACAGCCGATTTAAGTTGGCTGCACTGATTAACACCGTCATTTTCACACTGAAACACGTTTTGATCACGTTTGCAGAGGTTATACGTTTAATTCAGCCTCAGGTTTGCCAGCATAACAATGAAAGCTCATTTACGTTCTCATTTACCATAATTCCACTCGGAATCCCAAGGATTCCATCACGAAATCACCAAAACAGCCGATTTAAGTTGGCTGCACTGATTAACAACGTTATTTTCACACTGAAACACGTTTTGATTACGTTTGCAGAGCTACACTTATAATTCAGCCTCAGGTTTGCCAACATAACAAATGAAAGCTCATTTACGTTCTCATTTATCATAATTCCACTCGGAATCCCAAGGATTCCATCACGAAATCCCCGAAAACGGCCGATTTACGTTGGCTGCACTGATTGACAACGTCATTTTCACTCTGAAACACGTTTTGATCACATTTGCAGAGGCTACACTTATAATTCAGTCTGAGGTTTGCCAACACAACAAATAAAAGCTCATTTACTCTCGCATTTATCATAATTCCACTCGTAATCCCAAGGATTCCATCACGAAATCTCCAAAAACAGCCGATTTAAGTTGGCTGCACTGATTAACAACGTCATTTTCACACTGAAACACGTTTTGATCACGTTTGCAGAGGTTATACGTATAATTCAGCCTCAGGTTTGCCAACATAACAAATGAAAGCTCATTTACGTTCTCATTTACCATAATTCCACTCGGAATCCCAAGGATTCCATCACGAAATCACCAAAAACAGCCGACTTAAGTTGGCTGCACTGATTAACAACGTCATTTTCACACTGAAACACGTTTTGATTACGTTTGCAAAGGCTACACTTATAATTCAGCCTCAGGTTTGCCAACATAACAAATAAAAGCTCATTTACTCTCTCATTTATCATAATTCCATCACGAAATCCCCAAGAATAGCCGATTTAAGTTGGCTGCACTGATTAACAACGTCATTTTCACACTGAAACACGTTTTGATTGCGTTTGCAGAGGCTGCACTTATAATTCAGTCTCAGGTTTCCCAACATCACAAATAAAAGCTAATTTGCTCTCTCATTTATAATAATTCCACTCGGAATCCCAAGGATTCCATCACGAAATCACCAAAAACAGCCGATTTCCATTGGCTGCACTGATTAACAACGCCATTTTCACACTGAAACACGTTTTGATTGCGTTTGCAGAGGCTGCACTTATAATTCAGTCTCAGGTTTGCCAACATAACAAATAAAAGCTCATTTAACATAATTCCACTCGTAATCCAAAGGATTCCATCACGAAATCCCAAAAACAGCCGATTTCCATTGGCTGCACTGATTAGCAACGTCATTTTCACTCTGAAACACGTTTTGGTCACGTTTGCAGAGGTTACACTTATAATTCAGCCTCTGGTTTGCCAACATAACAAATGAAAGCTCATTTACGTTCTCAAAATTCCACTCGGAATCCCAAGGATTCCATCACGAAATCCCCAAAAACAGCCGATTTAATTTGGCGGCACTGATTAACAACGTCATTTACTCTGAAACACGTTTTTTCACGTTTGCAGACGCTGCACTTATAATTCAGTCTCAGGTTTGCCAACATAACAAATAAAAGCTCATTTACTCTCACATTTATCATAATTCCACTCGTAATCCCAAGGATTCCATCACGAAATACCCGAAAACGGCCGATTTAAGTTGGCTGCACTGATTAACAACGTCATTTTCACACTGAAACACGTTTTGATCACGTTTGCAGAGGTTATACTTATAATTCAGCCTCAGGTTTGCCAACATAACAAATAAAAGCTCATTTACTCTCATTTATCGTAATTCCACTCGGAATCCCAAGGATTCCATCACGAAATCCCCGAAAGCGGCCAATTTACGTTGGCTGCACTGATTAACAACGTCATTTTCACTCTTAAACACGTTTTGATCACGTTTGCAGAGGCTGCACTTATAATTCAGTCTCAGGTTTGCCAACATAACAAATGAAAGCTCATTTACGTTCTCATTTATCATAATTCCACTCGGAATCCCAAGGATTCCATCACGAAATCCCCGAAAACGGCCGATTTACGTTGGCTGCACTGATTGACAACGTCATTTTCACTCTGAAACACGTTTTGATTGCGTTTGCAGAGGCTGCACTTATAATTCAGTCTCAGGTTTGCCAACATAACAAATAAAAGCTCATTTACTCTCTCATTTATCGTAATTCCACTCGGAATCCCAAGGATTCCATCACGAAATCTCTAAAAACAGCCGATTTAAGTTGGCTGCACTGATTAACACCGTCATTTTCACACTGAAACACGTTTTGATCACGTTTGCAGAGGTTATACGTTTAATTCAGCCTCAGGTTTGCCAGCATAACAATTGAAAGCTCATTTACGTTCTCATTTACCATAATTCCACTCGGAATCCCAAGGATTCCATCACGAAATCACCAAAATCAGCCGATTTAAGTTGGCTGCACTGATTAACAACGTTATTTTCACACTGAAACACGTTTTGATTACGTTTGCAGAAGCTACACTTATAATTCAGCCTCAGGTTTGCCAACATAACAAATGAAAGCTCATTTACGTTCTCATTTATCATAATTCCACTCGGAATCCCAAGGATTCCATCACGAAATCCCCGAAAACGGCCGATTTACGTTGGCTGCACTGATTGACAACGTCATTTTCACTCTGAAACACGTTTTGATCACATTTGCAGAGGCTACACTTATAATTCAGTCTGAGGTTTGCCAACACAACAAATAAAAGCTCATTTACTCTCGCATTTATCATAATTCCACTCGTAATCCCAAGGATTCCATCACGAAATCTCCAAAAACAGCCGATTTAAGTTGGCTGCACTGATTAACAACGTCATTTTCACACTGAAACACGTTTTGATCACGTTTGCAGAGGTTATACGTATAATTCAGCCTCAGGTTTGCCAACATAACAAATGAAAGCTCATTTACGTTCTCATTTACCATAATTCCACTCGGAATCCCAAGGATTCCATCACGAAATCACCAAAAACAGCCGACTTAAGTTGGCTGCACTGATTAACAACGTCATTTTCACACTGAAACACGTTTTGATTACGTTTGCAAAGGCTACACTTATAATTCAGCCTCAGGTTTGCCAACATAACAAATAAAAGCTCATTTACTCTCTCATTTATCATAATTCCACTCGTAATCCCAAGGATTCCATCACGAAATCACCAAAAACAGCCGACTTAAGTTGGCTGCACTGATTAACAACGTCTTTTCACTCTTAAACACGTTTTGATCACGTTTGGAGAGGCTGCACTTACAGTTCAGCCTCAGGTTTGCCAACATAACAAATAAAAGCTCATTTACGCTCTCATTTGTCATAATTCCACTCGGAATCCTAAGGATTCCATCACGAAATCAGCGACTTTACGTTGGCAGCACTGATTTAACAACGCCATTTTCACACTCAAACACGTTTTGATCACGATTGCATACGCATACACTTATAATTCACCCTCAGGTTTACCAACATAACAAATATAAGCTCATTTAGATCCCTTTAATGAATGGATCATAATTTATTCCATAAATTTTTCAAACCATTGAAACTCTATTATTGATTTTTAAATTTGAAAAACAAAATTACCACGAACAACCTGTTGCTTAACGTTTTCTCACAATCGCAAAAAGGGGAAAAAACAAATGTTTACCAGTGCTGACGATCAGTGGAGCCAACATAATCCTCGCTTTGATTAATGAACTGAAAATTGTTGTGCACCCATATAACCTCAAAGTGTGATTTAGATTGGCTGCACTGATAGAAACCAAGCAGTGTTGATAGCTTAATTAAATTATAAAAAATCAAAAGTAAACAAGCAGACTGTCACGCGTTACATGAAATGCGTGATTCTTATCGTCTATTTAGGGACTATTAACATTTTTTTTTTACTTTTGCGGCTTATCTACACGCATTTTTGAAATAAAAAACCACTCAAACGATTTCGTCAATTTTTTTACACTCATAAATCGATGTAGAGGTTGTCAGTGGTGCCAACTTTATTTAAGAAAAAATGATGGCCAATCTACACGGGGCAATCTACACGCATTTTGGGAATAAAAAAACTACACAATCGATTTCTTCGATTTTTTTTACACTCATAAATCGATGTTTAGTGTCAGTGGTGCCAACTTGATTTAAGAAATACGTTGGCCTAGATTGGGGGGAGACATGAGAGGGATCAACTCGGCCTGGTACAATCAAGTACTGCGAGGTTTAAAATCGATATCGCCCTACTTTTGACTCTCCCGCCACGGATAAAATAAATTTTTCTCTCCCCCCCCCCCCCCCCCCCAAGAACACCAAACACCAAACACCAAAAAGACCCCCTCGCCTTCTTCGCCTTAAATCCCACGTAAATACGAGAAAAAAAAAAACCGATTGTATGGTAAATTCTATTGTCATCATGAAAATTGACGTAGGAACTTATTATTAAAAAAAATAACATTGTATTGGCTACACTGGCTATTCAGGTTGGCTACATTGTTTTAAAAAAAATTTAACAGCGCCATGTGTTATATAATACGAACATCGATTTTTTTTACTTTTGTAGGTCTTCTCTAAAAATACACTTTTATATTTTTGTTATTTTTATTTAATTTTTACTCACTTTATATAGAGTAGAAAGAGTCATGAAGTTTGACCACCTACTCACCAAGGCCGCAAAAAATGTTATTTTGGCAAAACTGCTTTCTATGCCGCGTAGAAATCCTCAAAATATGGAGAAAGACATTTTTTTCACAATTTTCCGCTAATTTTTAGAGCCCAAAAATAGGAAACTACTTTTAGGTATCTTCCCCCTGTGTCTAAGGCTTTAATTTTCATTTTTGAGCCGGAGAAAAAGTCACCGAAAGACTAGAAAAAAGTGGTTTTCTTGGCGGAAAGAGTCGCGAAGTTTGACCATCCACTCACCAAGGACGCAAAAAATGTTACTTTGGCAAAACTGCTTTCTATGCCGCGTAGAAATTCCCAAAATATGGAGAAAGAAATTTTTTTGAAAATTTTTCGCTAATTTTTAGAGCCCAAAATAGGAAACTACTTTTAGGCATCTTCCCCCTCTGTCTAAGGCTTAAATTTTGATTTTTGAGCCGTAGAAAAAGCCATCGAAAAGTCTAAAAAAAAGTCGTTGTCTTGGCGGAAAGAGTCACAAAGTTTGACCACGCACTCACCAAGGCCCAAAAAAATGTTATTTTGGCAAAACTGCTTTCTATGCCGCGTTGAAATTCCCAAAATATGGAGAAAGAAATTTTTTTGAAAATTTTCCGATGATTTTTAGAGCCCAAATATAGGAAACTACTTCCCCTTTCATTTGGTCTGAGGACGTTTAACCTTTAAACCGCCATCTTTGATGACGTCATGTGGGTGAAAAGGTTGCCTCTATCATAAATGCCTTCATATTTTTTTTGTTTTTTTCATGTTGAAGGTTGTGGGGTGGAGGCCAGGACAGAGATGACGACGGAGCCGGAAAAATCGTGGATTATGTGCTACCAGTGTAATTCGGAATATGACCCTCGCTGCGGAGACCCTTTCGACCCCTACTCGCTCGGAAAAGTCAACTGCAGCCTCGTCGAACCTTTAGAACATCTTCCAGGTCAAACTCCGACGATTTGTCGAAAAAACGTTCAAAAAGGTAGAGAAGGTTAAGTCACTATAACCTTATAACCTCCCTTTTTTTTCAGTCTACGGGAAAGTACGTATCGTCCGAAGCTGCGGTTACATAACCGACGTTAACCTCAACGCTAAAAAGTGTCTTTACCGTTCCGGAACCCACAACGTCCTTGCACAATATTGCTCATGCACAGGCGACCTCTGCAACTCGGCCGACCGTCAAATCTCCAGGTTTACCAACATCGTAGTCACTTTACTAACTCTGGCGGCCATTTTATAACAAACCTACCTTCCCTAAAAACAAACACAGAAAAAAAATAGTCATTAAATAGACTGGCTTAAAATATAAAAAAAATTAGATTTGTTGGAAAAAAAAAGCCTAAATTAGATTCGCCATTTTTTGTTCAGACCAACCCTGCAAACGTGCTGATCTCTAACGGAGAAACACACAAAACTCAGTTATTGTACCAACCTAATTTTTTTTCCCCCTTTCATTTCAATCTCGAACATATCTTGTTAAATTCTAGATCGTATTTCTGTTATGTTGGTACTACTGTACCAACCTAACGATTTATTTTTATGATGTAAAATATTTTTCATGCTTATTTTGTCTCCGCAGTAAACCTGCTCAACATCTTCCTATGTCATTTTTGCTTGGTGCAGTAGAACCTCCTTGCGTATCTCTACTAAAATAGTTCTTAGGCGCTCTGGTAGAGTGCGCTGAGCATCTAGTGTAGCCTGGAGGCTCTATTGTATCTATTTTTTTGGTCAAAATGTAAATATTTCTTCATATCTACACAGTTATAGTTTTCCCAACTGTGTAACCTAAAAAATTTAATTTTTTGGTCTAAAAATATTATTTTTGTAATAAAAAAAATATATAAAAAATGTGGGGGAAATTTTGAGTTTTGAGGGTTTCAGAATGGCGTTTTTTTTTCTCCCCTCCACATTTTTTTTAAGGCCGATTTTAATCGTCTGTTAAGGTCTTCGATTAAAAGGATCCCCTTTTTAATCAGAGATTAAAGAGGCCGGAGGCCACTCAAATTTTGAAGACCATTCTGAACTCCATGAGGTTACACTATTGTTTCCAATTTACAGAAAGGCAACCTTTCTCATATTTTCCCCCAAAAAAATTCCCTCCCCCTATCACTCCTCGGCTTCGCTTTTCGGCCTAACTGTCCAGTTAGGTTTAAAATTAGAATAACGCCATTTTTTAGTTTGTAAGGAAATTGTTGATAACTTTTTTTGCATAAATGCGCTTCTTCACAAATTCTAAATTTAGGGTTTAGAATAGACCCTTTGTTTTAAAAAAAATCACTTTTTTTTTATTTTTTATTTATTTTATGAGTGCTAGATGTATATATTATACATAAACGCTTCTTATACACTAAACGCTGTAGATATTCACCGTAAAAATCATCATGTATAGTGAACTAGACATTTATAGTAACAATAGTTTAATTTTAACAATTTTAGCATAGATAACACGTTTTAGACAAAAAGGGAGTTTTAAAACGTGGATTAATCCATTCGGTTGTGTTCATCTCCCAAAATTAAGACATTTTTTAAGTTTATTTATTTTAAAAAAAGCAATAGTAGTTGAAATTTCATTTTTAAAAAAATGTGATAAAATTTTGTTTTTTGTTTATGTCTGTTACTATGCATAAGGTGAATGATACTGCCTTCGCAAAAATGTTAAGTCGTCATTGTAAAAAAAATAATAATAATGTATATTATGTTTGAGAAAAATAAATAGTTAAAACCCTCTTTTATTAAAGGAATTTTTATGAATTACCTGAAATGCTCAAAAAGTCGGAAAGCGTTGCTCGAAACGAAAATTGTCGAATAAAAAGTTGTAGATAATAAAATTTGATATAAAAAAGTACTTAATTGTTTTTCTCGTAGGATCAATAGTTAGGGAGATACGAGGGTTTGAAGTTTGGCTTCAGACACAGTGGTTCATACATGAGGTTTTCTTTCACTAATGGTTACAATTAATGCAGTTTAGCAAATTTCCAGTTTTTTCCATTTTTCTCGATAACCGTTGATCTAAACGAAAAATTGTCGAATAAAAAGTTGTAGATAATAAAATTTGCTATAAAAAAGTACTTAATTGTTTTTCTCGTAGGATCAATAGTTAGGGAGCTACGAGGGTGTGAACTTTGGCTTCAGCCACAGTGGTTCATACATGAGGTTTTTTTTCCCTTCTGGTTACAATTAAAACAGTTTATACCATATTTCCAGTTTTATCCATTTTTCTCGAAAACCGTTGCTCCAAACGAAAAAGTTGTGTAAATAAAAGTGATAGCTAATAAAATTTTCTATAAAAAAGTACTTAATTGTTTTTCTCGTAGGATCAATATTTAAGGAGCTACAAGGGTTTGAAGTTTGGCATTATATGAGGTTATCTTTCTTTTCTGATTACTACAAAAACAGTTTAGCCAACATAATTTTTTATTCTTTTTTGGTCGATTTCCTTCTCCCGGGAGATTTGGATTGACGGCGGATGCTTTTTTTGGTCGACTTTTTCCGAGATTGACGTCTCGATTGTCTCCTCGATTGCTTCCTCGACTGCCTCCTCTTGGTGGCCTTGTGTTCCTTTTCCTGTGCTTTCATCACTTCACGGATCGCCTTTTCACGCTCGGCGTAGGCGACTTCAAGCGCTGCGTCGCCGGCTTGCTGTACGAACATAAGGTCAGCATTTTATAAAAGATGGAAGTTACTTTAAGGTTTAAATATTCCAAATCTTGAGTTTGCTGGAGGTTTTTTTGAGATACCTCCGATTTGACGGCTTCTGCGCTGGGGAGTCTTTCCATCGGGAAGAAGGATTCGCCGAAAATTTCTTCGCCGCGGGCCTCCTCGTAGACAACGGGTATCTCCTCTCTGAAAGGCCCCAAATGAAGAGGCGCACTCTGTCAAACTCGGTAGGATTATTAGCCAACAGATTATGACTTACCGTAGGCACAGGTTCCAGTTCTATGACGATGGGAATAACATCAAAGGGCAAAGGGAGCGAAAATTTGTCGATGAGCGGCGGCAGAAGTTTCGGCATCACCAAAGGCTCTTCGGATACAGTTTCCACTTTCACCACAGAAGGACTTTTCAACCTTTTTTTCATTATAGAACAACTGATATTTTATATATTTACGCTTTTCTTCCACTTTTCGTGCTTCTTCTAGAAGCGCTGCTGCTTTTCTTTCGGCTACTGCGACGTGCGACGACGGGAACTTCTTTCACTGATACCTCCCTACTCTGCGACTTGGGCAAAAGCTCTAAATTCCGTTTAAAAGAAGTATAATATCTTCTGCGTTATTCCCTCAGAGCCTTAGTCTCGGAAATGCAGAGTTCACCATGGCATCGAAAGTATTGGTGGGGTTGGCACCCCTGCCGCAAGATGTTCGAAGACTAGGGCTCTAGGGTGGACGAGGGTTGGAGAAAGACCCAGGGAATTCCGTGCTTGTGGAATAGTTCTTCTCTTGCGATCCTTTGATAAACGGACTTGACGGTTAGCCCAGGATGGCATCGAAACGATTTGGTGGGGTTGGCACCCCTGCTGCAAGATGTTCATGGCATCGAAAGGATTTGGTGGGGTTGGCACCCCTGCTGCAAGATGTTCGAAGACTAAGGCTCTAGGGTGGACGAGGGTTAGAGAAAGACCCGGGGATTCCCGGGCTTGTGGAGTAAACGGTCTTGACGTTAGCCTAGGATGGCATCGAAAGGATTTGGTGGGTTGGCACCCCTGCTGCAAGATGTTCATGGCATCGAAAGGATTTGGTGGGGTTGGCACCCCTGCTGCAAGATGTTCGAAGACGAGGGCTCTAGGGTGGACGAGGGTTAGAGAAAGACCCGGGGAATCCCGTGCTTGTGTTCTTCTCTTTCGATCCTTTAATAAATGATCTTGACGGTTAGCCTAGGATGGCATCGAAAGGATTTGGTGGGGTTGGCACCCCTGCTGCAAGATGTTTGAAGACGAGGGCTCTAGGGTGGACGAGGGTTAAAGAAAGACCCGGGGAATCCCGTGCTTGTGGAGTTCTTCACTTTCGATCGTTTAACAAACGGTCTTGACAGTTAGCCTAGGATGGCATCGAAAGGATTTGGTGTGGTTGGCACCCCTGCAAGATGTTCGAAGACGGTACCTTTGACGTAATCGTTGATGAACGCCTGCCTCAATTTATTCCCCACTTCTGTCCTGTTTGGATCCTGGACATCCCAAATGGCGGCCTTCTTATTCAAAAAAGACTCTTCATATCGCTTATCTAACACAATTTTCACGTTTTCTGCCTTTATAATAATAGATTTTATGAAGAAAACCAAAATAAAGAAAATACGTCAAGGCTTTCGGTGTAAAGTGATATCTTCCAACATGGCCCACCATCCATCGAGGGCTGAAGCTTCTGTTTGGCCATTGACGCTTTACGTTTTTCTCGGGCGGAAGCTGTCGACTGGAGCGACTGATCTTGAAAATCCCGAAAACCGTTAGTTATACAGGGTGGACCACTTAGACCTTTTTGATGGGGCTTTAAAAGAGCTTTCCAAAAAGTTTTTTTTTAAGGAAATCGGTCCAGCCGTTCCTGAGATATCCGCATTTTTAGATTGACTTTTGAGAGTACTCACTTTTTTGATATTTTCGCTCAATATCTCAAAAACCGTCAGACATACAGGGTAGACAACTATGACGTTTTTGAAGGGCGTTTAAAATAGCTTTCCAAAAAGTGGATTTTTAAGGAAATCGGTCCATCCGTTCCTGAGATATACGCTTTTTTGTCTATTCGCTATTTTAAATTGATCTTCAAATCAGGGGAAGAACACCGATTGGCTCTGTGGGGAAAGGTTAGTGATCGAGGCGCTATCTTTTAATGACTTGTGGGACTATTCACTTTATGGGATTTATTCTCAAATATCTCAAAAACCGTCAGATATACAGGGTGGACCACTTAGACCTTTTTGAAGGGCCTTTAAAAGAGCTTTCCAAAAAGTGCTTATTTCAGGAAATCGGTCCAGCCGTTCCTGAGATATCCGCGTTTTTGAGTTTCTGACGTCACTACATCCAAACCTGGTGGCAGCGCAAAGTACCGATCAACTTACTACTCTGTTCTTCGACCACTTTTTCATTAAGTTCCTCTTCTTTCCATCTTTTCTGCTCATTTACAACAGCGGCCTCTTTCCCTTTGGGCGTCCACGAATCATACATGACGTCGACCTCTCCCAAAAAATAAAAGAAACTCTCCAAACCGTCGCCAGATGGCTGAAATTCTACTTTTTAAATAAATAAAAGGTTTGAAATATAAAACAAACCAGCTTCTGTAAACTTGAGAAGAGTTACAGGAATGGCGATTTCACCAACTCCGGTTATTTTAGTTTCATTTTTACCCTTCAGAGTGAGCAGAAGTCGCACGTCTCTTTTCGACGCCGAAAATGTCAACGAGGCTACCGTCGATTTTGTTATTTTAATCAAAAATCTTTTCAAATTAGGGCTTCTGAAACTATCATTCTTACTTGCAGATTTTGGAATTTGGATTTGGGATGTAAATCCCGGTTAGCGATTGGACGTTAAGTATGGGATGAGCACCGGTTTCTCCATTGCAGACAATTTTCGGTTTTTCGCTCTCTAAATATGGTTTTTCTTCAATTTTTTCTTTTGTTTTTGCACAAATATGAGGGATGCTGTCTTTATCGACGCCGTAGACTCTCACGCGCCAGTTGACGGCTTTGGCTTCCCCGTCGTTTACTCTACAGCCAATCAGAGCGTAACCGTTCTAAACAGAACCAATCATAGACACTGACGTCACTTACAGGTTGACCAACCAATTTGGACCGTATTCTAACAATAGCCAGACTTACGTCATTTTTCTTCAGGTTGACCAACCCATTAGGATCATATTCGAAGGGGATTTGAAGGTTACTGTCCAGATCGTACATGTCTAAACGTGATTTTTTCGATTCGGAATACAAATAGAAGCCGCACGGCGCGAAATTCGAATTATGAATGTTCACGTTTATAAGTACGAAGGGAAGCCAGTCTTGATATGCCGATGTTTCGAACTCTGTCACTCCCACGTAGTCGTAATAATATAATTTTTTATCGTTGTCATATCGAAATGGATACTTTTCGAGTAAATCTTGCTCGTGTTGCAACATTTTTCTGGTTAAAAAAGAAAAAAAAAATGAAAACAAAGGACACCTCCTACCGAGAATGTGGGAATATTCGCTAATATCTCAAAAACCGTTAGATACAGGGTAGACAACTTATACCTTTTGAAGGGCCTTTAAAAGAGCTTTCCAAAAAGTGCTTATTTAAGGAAATCGGTCCAGCTGTTCCTGAGATATACGCGTTTTTATTTTAACTTGGGGGAATATTCGCTTTTTTAGATTTATTCTCAAATATCTCAAAAACCGTTAGATACACAGGGTAGACCACTTATACCTTTTTAGGGACTTTAAAAGCTTTCAAAAAGTGCTTTTTTAAAGAGATCGGTCCAGCCGTTCCTGAGATATCCGCATTTTTATTTTGACTTGTATATTCACTATTGATTTTCAAAGCAAGGGACGAACACTGATTGGGTCAGTGAATGGTAAGGTTAGTGATCGAGGCGCTATCTCTTGATGACTTCTGGGACTACTCACTTTATTGGATTTATTCTCAAATATCTCAAAAACCGTTTGATATACAGGGTGGACCACTTAGACCTTTTTGAAGGGCCTTTAAAAGAGCTTTCCAAAAGTGCTTATTTAAGGAGATCGGTCCAGCCGTTCTTGAGATATCCGAGTTTTTGTTTGACTTTTACGTTAGAGTGAAAAATCGAACCTCAAAAGATTAGCATTGATAGCCGGAGAATCCAGAAGATACATGGAACCTTTGCTACAAAAATATCAGTATAAATATGAAGTAAAATTACTGGTCTTTGTCAGGTTTTTTCCCTTTTTTGGAACCCTTGGAGCCTTTCGTTGAAGAGCGCCGTCGACCGCCTTTGGACGAGCGTCGTCGACCGCCTTTCGACGAACGTCGACGACCGCTCGCCGACTGCCTTCTGATGGACTTCTTCGAGGATCCTCTTCTTATGGACTTCTTCGCCGATTGTCTTCTGATGGACTTTTTGGAAGAACCTCTTCTGATGGATTTTTTCGCCGAACCTCTTCTAATCGATTTCTTCGAGGAGCCTCGTCGAATCGACTTTTTCGACGAAAGGCGCCTTTTGTCTTTTTTAGCCTTCTCCTAAAAGAAAGTTCTGTATGAAAAATCGGGTGAAATTTGAGGAAACGCGTATATCTCAGGAACGGCTGGACCGATTTCCTTAAATAAGCACTTTTTGGAAAGCTCTTTTAAAGGCCCTTCAAAAAGGTACGAGTGGTCTACCCTGTATATCTAACGGTTTTTGAGATATATGAGAATAAATCTAATAAAGTGAATAGTCCCACAAGTCATCAAAAGATAGCGCCTCGATCACTAACCTCACCTTTCCACAGACCCAATCAGTGTTTCTCCCTTGCTTTGAAAATCAATTCAAAAAGTAAATATACGAGTCAAACTAGAAACTCATATATCTCAGGAACGGCTGGGCCGATTTCCTTCAATAAGCACTTTTTGGAAAGCTCTTTTTAAGTCCCTTCAAAAAGATATAGTGGTCTACCCTGTATATCTAACGGTTTTTGAGATATTTGAGTTTAACATACGTCTTCCTTGTTAATAGATTCAATCCAGGCCTTTTTGGCGGTACGAAACTCATCCACCGTCTGCTGCTTCGTCTCCTTCAACTTCTGAAGAACTTCTTGAGACTCCGGCGACTCCATTTTCTCAAGAGTTTTCTCTCCGAACTTAATTTCGTTTAGAGAAAATATGTTATCAAATTTACCTCAGGGTCCAAAAAATAATCTTGATAAGCCTTAATAATTTGAAAACGTTTTTCAGCGTCTGGCTCATTTTCTAGGACGATTTCGATGGCTTTTTCTTGAAAAAGCTATTTAAACAAATTAGTGAAGGGTTTTTTTAAAAAATAAGGGCGGACTTCTTCGAGTTTTTGGAGGTTAAGAAGTCCTTCAGGGTCCGCAGGAGAAGGAAGATGTCGGTTTCTTAAATTTGGCGGGCAAAGTGAACCAATGAACTCGCCGATGAAACCTCCCTGCGTGTAGCTCCCCAGCGGGGCTTTCATCAACTTGGCAAACATGTCTGCCAACTGAACACCGTATTCCAAATAGGAGGCCGTCTCCACCGACTGCATATTCACTATTTCCTCTTTTCCGCTCAAATAAAATTGAGTCCGAGAATGAAAAGTGATGTGGTTCATACATGGCAGGTTGTACCAAAAACGACAAATTTGAAGCCTAGAAAATTATTTTGGTTTTTTGTTAGGTTGTTTACCCTGGTCCTAAATTTATAGAGTGCGTTCGTGTTCCTCGCGTGCGAATACTGAACCAGATTGGCCCTTGAGAGTTATTGCGCCAACGATAACCTTCGCATGCGATATATCCGGAGGTTTCACTTTTCTCACAGAGTGAAGTCAAAGTCACAAATATATTTTTACAATTCAACGAATCACTGGCTGATAAAACAATTAATGTTTTCCAACAGAAAATCCCCAGTTTTACCAACTTTTCAGGACTTTTCCACGGCTGAAACCTGAATTTTGGGAATTTCCTTCGCCCTTTTTGTGTTTTTTTGACAGAAAATCTCCAGTTTTACCAACTTTTCAGGACTTTTCCAAGGCGGAAACGTAAATTTTGGGAATTTCCTTCGCCTTTTTTGTGCTTTTGACAGAAAACCCCCAGTTTTACCAACTTTACAAGACTTTTCCAAAGCGGAATCCAGAATTTGGGACTTTCCTTCGAACTTGTTGTGTTTTTTGACAGAAAACCCCCAGTTTTACCAACTTTTCCACATAATATTGGAAATTTCCATTGCAAAGTTGGTAAAACTGGGGATTTTCTGTTAAAAAACACAAAAAAGGCGAAGGAAATTCCCAAAATTTACGTTTCCGCCGTGGAAAACTTCTGAAAAGTAGGTAAAACTGGGGATTTTCTGTCAAAAAACCCAAAAAGGGCGAAGGAAATTCCCAAAATTCATGTTTCCGCCATGGAAAAGTTGGTAAAACTGGGATTTCTGTCAAAAAACTCAAAAAGAGCGTAGGAAATTCCCAAAATTCAGGTTTCCGCCGTGGAAAAGTCAAGAAAAGTTGGTAAAACTGGGGGTTTTCTGTCGAAAACACGAAAAGGGCGAAGGAAATTCCTAAAATTCAGGTTTCCGCCGTGGAAAAGTCCTGAAAAGTTGGTAAAACTGTGGGTTTTCTGTGGCAAAACACAAAAAAAGGCGAAGGAAATTCCCAAAATTTACGTTTCCGCCCGTGGAAAAGTCCTTAAAAGTTGGTAAAACTGGGAATTTCCCAAGGAAGACTTTTCCGCGGGGATTTACTTCGCCCTTTTGCCCAACTAAACCTTTTTAAAATAAATAATAAATTATTTTAACCAATTTTCTACCTAAATAAAAATGATCTCTAAACGTATTTTGAGGATTCTGATTTTTCTCGATTTTCGGCAAATCCGTCATTATGTTCTCCATGCTTTTTTCATATTCGAAATATTTTCTTTTATAATAAATATCTAACCTCCTAAAAAAAATTCAAGATGGCGCCCTAGAGTATTTTTTTACTTGAAATTATTGTAAATCCGATTATAAAAATAGGCGTCGGTTTTGTACTGTCCCTGCATTATCATCGACGGCCTCGGCATATCCACAGATCCCTGAATTTAAATAATAAATAATTAATTAATTAATTAGTTAATTAATAAACACCTTTTCTTCTGTTTTTTCTTCAATGAATGTATGTAAACCGGTTTTTAATGGGACGAAAAGTTCAATTATGCGTCTCACGGTGCCAGGTTTTCCTTAATATTATTAATATTGTTGTTGTTGTTGTTTGACGTTGTTGTTGGTGTAGTTGTTGTTTTTATTATTATTACTTTAAATTTATACCTCGAATTATTCCTCTTTCTAGGGCCCAGTCGACCCATCGATAGTTCTTCCATTTTGACTCGCATTCAGGGATGAGGTCGTTCAATGCGGTTTTGATGTAGGCGAGGCCTTCAAAGCAAGGGACGAACACTGATTGGCTCTGTGGAAAGGCAAGGTTAGTGATCGAGGCGCTAACTTTTGATAAATTGCGGGACTATTCACTTTATTGGATTTATTCCCAAATATTTCAAAAACCGTTAGATATACAGGGTAGAACTAAACCTTTTTGAAGGGCCCTTAAAATAGCTTTCCAAAAAGTGCTTATTTAGGAAATCGGTCCAGCCGTTCCTGAGATATACGCGTTTTTAGTTTGACTCGTATATTCACTTTTTGAATTGATTTTCAAAGCGAGGGAGGAACACTGATTGGGTCTGTGGAAAGGTAAGGTTAGTGATCGAGGCGCTATCTTTTGATGACTTGTGGGACTATTCACTTTATGGATTATTCTCAAATATCTCAAAATCCGTTAGATATACAGGGTAGACAACTAATACCTTTTTGAAGGGCCCTTAAAATAGCTTTCCAAAAAGTTCTTATTTAAGGAAATCGGTCCAGCATTTCCTGAGATATCCGCGATCTTATTTTGACTTGGGGGACTATTCGCTTTTTTAGATTAATTCTCAAATATCACGAAAACCGTTAGATATACAGGGTTGACAACTAACACATTTTTGGTGGGGCTTCAAATGAGCTTTCCAAAAAGTGCTTATTTAAGAGATCGGTCCAGCCGTTCCTGAGATATCCGCATTTTTAGTTTGACTAGTATATTCACTATTTTAATTGATCCTCAAATATCTCAAAAACCGTCTGATATACAGGGTAGACAACTAAGACGTTTTTGAAGGGCGTTTAAAAGAGCTTTCCGAAAAGTGATAATTTAAGAAAATCGGTCCAGCCGTTCCTGAGAGAATAAATCCATAATCGACCCTCCCAAAAACAACTTAAAGGAAGTTAATTTTACATCAGGAATGTCGGGAAGATGTATGAAAACCGAACGAGATTTCGGTTTATCCAAAAAGACGTCGACAGCGTCATAAATGCAGTTTTTTGGATCGACAGAATCGCAAATTCTTTCTTCCGGATGGCTCCCTTCTATACAATGACCTTGAATTATCTTCCAAATTGGCTCTTCTTTGAGAAGACTGACATCAACGGAATTACAAATCCATCCGGTTAAAATGGTAATGGGATTAAAATCTAATGTTTCGTCGGTAGAGTTTGAGGAAAGTGACGCTATTTTGAGAAGCGCTTTCGTCAGTAGCTGCATCCAGATGTTTCTAGGGTCTCTTGATCGTGGGAGAAGCAAATTCCCATTTTCGTCATATGGGAAGTACTCGTCGACCACAATTCTTCTCCATTTACTCTTAAAAAAATCATCAAAAACTCCATAGAATTATTAGTTGTCGGGGATTGGGATATTTTTTTGGTTTAAGGAGAAGATGGTAACACTGTGTCTCTTTAAGGTGCTCAGCGATAAGAGCAAGTCTACGCACAGCGAGAGGATGCACCTTAAGGAGACACATACAGTGTTACCCTCTTTCCCTTAAACGCATAGCGAGAGGATGGACCTTGAGGAGACACATACAGTGTTACCATCTTCTCCCTTAAACCAAAAAAAATATTCCAATCCCGACATAGTTATACCATATAAAAAATTCGGATGATGTACATCCCGTATGGATTTATTGATGGGTTATGTATTGATTTTCTCCCGCTTGGGTGAGCGCGTAAACGTGGTCGCGTGGATGCCAGAATTCTCCGCTGTTTGGAACGTAGGATGGGCATTCGAGATCTTTCACAAAAGGGTTGCTACGACCGTCGTTTTCGAGGCACATGATGCTTGAAATTATCAAACGCATCGCCTGAAAAATTGTAAAATGTCAGAGTGGAGGACTTTTTGAAGGGGCCTTTGAAAGAGCTTTCCAAAAAGTGCTCATTTATGAAATCGGTTCAGCCGTTCCTGAGAAATACGCGTTTTTGACTTGGGGGACTATTCACTTTTTTAGATTCATTCTCGAATATCTCAAAAACCGTTAGATATACAGGGTAGACCAATTACACCTTTTTGAAAGGCCTTAAAAGAGCTTTCTAAAACGTGCTTATTTAAGGCAATCGGTCCAGCCGTTCCTGAGATATACGCGTTTTTGGTTTCACTTGGGGGACTATTCACTTTTTGAGATTTATTCTCAAATATCTCAAAAACCGTTAGATACACAGGGTAGACCACTTATACCTTTTTGTAGGGCCATCCGTTCCTGAGATATCCGCATTTTTAATTTGACTTGTATCTTCACTATTGATTTTCAAAGCAAGGGACGAACACTGATTGGGTCGGCGGAAAGGTAAGGTTAGTGATCGAGGCGCTATCTTTTGATGACTTGTAAGACTATTCACTTTATTGGATGTATTCTCAAATATCTCAAAAACCGTTAGATACACAGGGTAGACCACTCGTACCTTTTTGAAGGGCCTTTAAAAGAGCTTTCCAAAAAGTGCTTATTTAAGGAAATCGGTCGAGCCGTTCCTGAGATATACGCGTTTTTATTTTGAATTGGGGAATATTCACTTTTTTAGATTTATTCTCAAATATCTCAAAAACCGTTAGATACACAGGGTAGACCACTTATACCTTTTTGAAGGGCCTTTAAAATAGCTTTCCAAAAAGTGCTTATTTAAGGAAATCGGTCGAGCCGTTCCTGAGATATACGCGTTTTTATTTTGAATTGGGGAATATTCACTTTTTTAGATTTATTCTCAAATATCTCAAAAACCGTTAGATACACAGGGTAGACCACTTATACCTTTTTGAAGGGCCTTTAAAATAGCTTTCCAAAAAGTGCTTATTTAAAGAAATCGGTCCAGCCGTTCCTGAGATATCCGCGTTTTAAGTTTTAATTTGACCCAAAAATTTTCTCTTTTTTTCACCTTTGATTTAGCCAAATGCTTATTGAACGTCCAAATCTAATGGCCCAGGTTCGACTTCTAAGGCGCAGACCATTTCAGGGTCATTTTCCGTCGGTTTCGCCCATTTATGGACTTCCAGCGATTTCGGCATAAAATTTCGATCGCTCGGATCTACAAAAGGCTCTTTTTCTTCAACCTGCGAAAATTCTCAGGGTTACAAAAATTTTTTTTGGTTTTCAATTTTATATTTTACATTTTAAGATTTACCTTATCTTCTAAGAGTGCGTTACTTTTTTTTCGCTTGATACCGGTTAGTTTTCGTTTGGAAATCGACTTCCGCGACATTGACTTTCTCTTGAGCGATTTCCGCGACGTCGATTTACGCGAGACGGATTTCCGCGATTTCTTGACACCGACTTCCTCGACACCGATTTTCTCGACACCGATTTTCTCGACACCGATTTTCTCGAAACAGATTTACGACTTGAAGACCTTCTTCTGCCAGCGATCGACTTTTTTTTACCCGTTATCGACTTTTTCGCCAGCGATTTCCTGGACAGCGATTTTCTCGACCCACGTCGACTTCCTCCTTCCCGGAAAATATTCCCCCGGCGGAATATCATTCCAATCAATTCTATTAATTATTTCGTCATACCACGATGGCCATGGCGGCGAAAAAGGATCCGATTTCGCTGGGCCTTCACTACTAACTCGACTTTTCTTAGACATTAAAAAAACAACAAAAAAATTAAAATAAATCATTTGTTCTCTAAATTTTTAAGCTTCATTATTAAATTTTCTGCAAATTGTTTATGATACGATGGACTTATATCAGCCAATAGCGAATAGGGAGTTTCGTAGAACTTTTCTTCGTCGTTGTCGACTTTGTCGTAGGCGAAACCAGCGACGCGGAAACCCGTCGAAGATAATTCGATGCAAAATTCTTTATTTTCCAAAGTTTTTATATTAAAGTAGATATTTGTTTGTTGGAAATTAATTTTGAGGAAATTTGAGCGCTTTTTGTGAGGTTTTCGATGTCCTTGATGACCGCAGACGCTTCGTCTTCCCAGTCGAGATCAGGTTGGCATTCCTCGTCGCTCCTGAAACATTCAGTGTTACCAACTTTTTAATTAAAAAGCCTTTTGGCTATTTTAAAGCAATTTAGGATAAAAAAGGATACTTTTGAATAAATTCAACTTTCAGAGCCACTTGACAAAAGAACTAAGTTCAATAAAAAACCGGTTATTTTCAGTTTATTGCGATTAATTAATAGCTTTGTTCCAACCGCAGTTTGAAACTGATTCAAAACTCCTGGAGCATGCGCAGAAGGATCAGCACGTCAAATTTGACGGGAAAAGGATTTGAACAACGTCAACTATGACGTCCAAATCATTTTGCGCATGATCCAAGAGTTTCAAACTGAGGTTGGAACAAAGCTAATAAAATAAGAATAATAAAATACTTACATTATTTTAAAATTGTCAATATTCTTATCAGTGCATAACAAAGTTGGGATGAGTGATTCTTATCAATAACCGAGTTATTCGATTGTCGGTTTATGGTCAACCGAGTGATTCACTCGATTTCAATAACCGAAAATGCGTTTAAACATAGAAATTTCTTATCTCCATGTTTAAGTTGCACAAAAAACACTCTATAGAGGGTAAAACAATAACTGTAAACTTAATAGTAGAAGAGTGGGGAAGAAAATTAGAGGGAAATAAATGTCAACAGTTGGCAACACTTTTCAAACTGTTTCAAAATTGTGAATATTTTTGTGTGAAAAAATCGTGTTTATTTAAAATTGTGAATATTTCTTATCAGCGCATTACAAAGTTGGGATGAGTGATTCTTATCAGTAACCGAGTTATTCGACTGTCGATTTATGGTCAACCGAGTGATTCACTCGATTTCAATAACCGAAAATGCGTTTAAACATAGAAATTTCTTAGCTCCATGTTTAAGTTTCTCAAAAAACACTCTATGGAGGGTAAACAATTACTGTAAAGTTAATAGAAGAGTGGGGAAGAAAAAAAGAGGGAATAAAATGTCAACAGTTGGCAACACTTTTTAAACTGTTTCCGTCAAGATAAAAACCGCTGGACAGCTGACGAATCTCTATCAGCAAAACAAAAAAACAAAAAGTAAAAAAAGAGCTTTTATTTATTTAAAGGGCACTTTTCCTCCCCCATTTTTCCCATGAAATTCGTACTTAAAAAAAAGTTAAAAAATATTTAGTTTTTCCCAAAATGGGGAAGAAAAAAAGTGTTTTTCAGGATATCATCCATCAACAGTATGACGATTCGACCAGATTCAAACTCTACAAAAGTGTCAAAGGTAAACCCACCAATCAAATTCATCATATGTTAGAACATCCTTGACATCTTATTTTGAAACTAAAAATAGAAAAATTGATTATTGTTTATTTATTTTTTAAGGAAATGAAGATTGGGTGCAAAGACTTGGATTTTTGAAGTCCCTCCCAATCCACGCAGGTTGTGTAAACTGCATCTGCTGGAATGATAAAGGCGACAAACTCTTATCAGGATCAGACGATCAGCATCTTATAGTCACCAACCCATACAGCTATAAGTAAATATTATTAAGTGCTCAAAGTTCCGACGACCAAGTGCTCAAAGAAAGTAAAAATATAGGAGGGGAAGTATTAAAGAAAGGAGGTATAACAGAGGGTGAAGTAAAAGGAGGGGAAGTATAACGGATGGGGAAGTACAACGTACCGGGAAATATTAAAGAGGTAAAGTATAATAGAGGGAAGTATAAAGTCGGGGAAGTATAAAGTCGGGGAAGTATAAAGTAGGGGAAGTATAACGGAGCGGGAAGTATAAAGTAGGGGAAGTATAACGGAGCGGGAAGTATAAAGTAGGGGAAGTATATATGTATGAATAATATTGGACCGGGAAGTATTAAAGTGGGAAAGTATAAAGGAGGGGGAGGTAAAAGGGAGGGGAAGTATAACGGAGCGGGATGTACAACAGACCAGGAGTATTAAAGAGGAAAGTATAACAGAGGGTGAAGCATAACGGAGTGGGAAGTATAAAGGAGGGAAAGTATAAAGGGGGAGGGGAGTATAAAGGAGGGGAAGTATAAAGGAGGAAAGTATAAAGGGGGGGGGGAGTATAAAGGAGGGGAAGTATAACGGACCGGGAAGTATTAAGAGGGAAAGTATAAAAGGGGGGGGGGAAGTATAACGGACCGGGAAGTATTAAAGAGGGAAAGTATAAAAGGGGGGAAGTATAACGGACCGGGAAGTATTAAAGAGGGAAAGTATAAAAGGGGGGAAGTATAACGGACCGGGAAGTATTAAAAGATAAGAAGTATAACGGAGGGGGAAGAATAAAGGGGGGAAGTATTATAGAGGAAAAGTATAACAGATGGAGAAGTAAATGGGGGGAAGTATAAACGTATGGGGGAGGTAAAAGGGAGGGAAGTATAAGGAGCGGAAGAAACAGACCGGGAAGTATTAAAGAGGGAAAGTATAAGGGGGGGGAGTATAACGGACCGGGAAGTATAAAGAGGAAAAGTATAACAGAGGGTGAAGCATAACGGACCGGAAGTATTAAAGAGGGAAAGTATAAAGGGGAGGGGGAGTAAAGGAGGGGAAGTATAACGACCGGGAAGTATTAAGAGGGAAAGTATAAAAGGGGGGAAGTATAACGGACCGGGAAGTATTAAGAGGGAAGTATAAAAGGGGGAAGTTAACGGACCGGGAAGTATTAAAAGATAAATTAACGGAGGGGGAAGAATAAAGGGGGGAAGTATTATAGAGAAAGTATAACAGATGGAGAAGTAAATGGGAGGGGAAGTATACGTATGGGGGAGGTAAAAGGGAGGGGAAGTATAAAGGAGCGGGAAACAACAGACCGGGAAGTATTAAAGAGGGAAAGTATAAGGGGGGAAGTATAACGGACCGTGGAAGTATTAAAGAGGGAAAGTATAAAAAGGGGGAAGTATAACGGACCGGGAAGTATTAAAGAGGGAAAGTATAAAAGGGGGGGAAGTATAACGGACCGGGAAGTATTAAAAGATAAGAAGTATAACGGAGGGGGAAGAATAAAGGACGGGAAGTATTATAGAGGAAAGTTATAACAGATGGAGAAGTAATGGGAGGGGAAGTATAACGTATGGGGGAGGTAAAAGGGAGGGGAAGTATAAAGGAGCGGGAAGAACAACAGACCGGGAAGTATTAAAGAGGGAAAGTATAAGGGGGGGGGGGGGAGTATAACGGACCGGGAAGTATTAAAGAGGAAAAGTATAACAGATGGGGAGTAAAAGGGGAGGGGATAACGGACCGGGAAGTACGATATTGAAGATAAAAAGTATAACAGACCGGGAAGTATTAAAGAGGAAAGTATAACAGAGGGGGTGTAAAGGGAGGGGAATATATGGTGAAAAGTATGAATAAGTGGGAAGTAAATAGTAGGGGAAGTATACGGAAGGGGAAGTATTAAAGTGGGGAAGTATAACGGACTTGGAAGTATTAAAGATGGAAGTATAACGGACCGGGAAGTATTAAAGAGGGAAAGTTTAACGGAGGGGGAGGAAAAGGGAGGGGAAGTATAACGGAGGGGAAGTATAACCGAGCGGGAAGTACAACAGACCGGGAAGTATTAAAAGGGAAAGTATAATCCCCACAAAAACACCCCGTGTAAAAAAACACCCTCAAAAACTTTCTTGTTCACCGACTAAAGAAAATTTGGTGCAAACTGTGGCGGTGAAATGTGCCGGAAAAATTGTACGGACGGCCGGCCGGCACCACAGACAAAGTTGAGATCGGTAAAGATCAATATTCGACGTCGAGGGTATCACAATAACTTCTTTAAGGAAGTTAAAAGTGCTCAAAGTTCCTTAATTATACAAAAAGAGGGGCAGTTTATATAATTACCTATTTATTTTTATTTTTTTTAAAATTAATTATTATTTTTTTTTTTTTTTTTTCAGATAGTAAATAACTACAAAAGTAGCCACAGGGCTAATATTTTTAGTGCTAAATTTTTGCCGTTTACTTGTGATACTGGTGTCGTCTCATGTTCGGGAGATGGGATGATTCTCTACTCAGGTAAATTTTTTAAAAATTTAAACGAAAAAACATGCCAAGTAAAACTTGTTGGCAATAAAATTTCCTACAAAATGTATTTATGCATTTTTTGAGTAAGACCAATGGTCTATGAGTTATGGGGGTTTGAAGTTTTAGCACGTTTGAGGCTATATCTCGAGAACGAATAATCCTACGGATCCGTACTGGTCTCATTTTAAAGATAATTTAATTTAGAACAACTTTTATTTAGGGTATAAACCCGCTATCTTTATTATTTCTCTTCTAAAATTGACTGGAAGAATAAAAAAGATTTAAAAAAGTGAATTTTGGGTGATAAATATAGCAGATAGCGGATTTACACCCTAAATAAAAGTTGTTCAAAATCCAATTATCTTTAAAATGAGCCTAGTACGGACTCCATCGGATTATCCGTTCTCAAGTTATAACATAAAACGACAAGAAAAGCATAAAAAAAAAGTTAAAAAGCCTATTTTCAACCACCATAACTCATAAACCATCCTCCCTATGTGAAAAACATATAAAAACATTTTTGTAGGAAATTAAATTATCTACAAGTTTTACTTCGGTGGTTTTTTATTTGCAGCGACGGTTTTTGAGAAAAACTGATTTTTTCCACCTTTTTTAGATCTAACGAGGACTGAGGAGACCCATAATAACATATTTAACTGCCATATTGGTACGACGTATGAAATAGCAACTATTCCGGATGATTCGAATACTTTTTTGAGCTGCGGCGAAGACTGTACCGTACGGTCTTTTGATCTTAGAACTAAAGAAAAGTGCAGTAAATCAAGATGTTATGATGTTAGTTTTTTTTTCGCCAAAATTGTGGTTTTTAAAATTTTGGGTTTTTAGGATGTCATAATTTCATGCCAAAGGGCTGTAACCGCAGTTGTCGTAAATAATATGAATCCTTACCAACTGGCCATTGGTTGTTCGGATAGTTCGGTACAAATTTATGACCGTAGAATGCTCTCCGTAAATTCAAGTATGCCGAAATTTTAAATTTTAAAAATTTTAAATCCTCACTTTCAGGCAATTCCGCTACGCCTTTCGTATCGTACGTCGCCCCCGGAATGGAGGGGCGATCATATCGGATAACTTCGCTGAGTTTTTCGCCCAACGGTTTGGACATTTTAGTCAGCTATTCTTCCGAACATCTTTATCTATTTGGTATAAACGTAAGTTATCTCATAAAATTGGTTAAAATGAAAAAACCCTCTAAATAAAAGTTGTAGATTATTTAATTTCCTACAAAAATGTTTTAGTATGTTTTTTTATTAGGGTCATAGTTTAGGAGTTATGGGGATTTTTGTGTTTTATAGAAAGAAGGGTATACTTGAGAACAGTTTATCCGACGGAGTCCGTACTAGGCTCATTTTAAAGATAATTGGATTTTGAACAACTTTTATTTAGGGTGTAAATCCGCTGTCATTAATACTTCTCTGCTAAAATTAGCTAGATGAAAAAATTCCAACGAAAACTTCCATAAAAAGAAGTTAAAATATAGGAGGGGGAAGTATAAGGGAGGGCGAGGGAAAAGAGAGGGGAAGTATAATGGAGGGGGAAGTACAACAAACCGGGAAGTATCAAAGATGGGAAGTATAACAAAGGGGGAAGTAATTGAGAGGTGAAGTATAAGGGAGAAAAGTGTAACGGAGTGGGAAGTATTAAAGAGGGGAAGTATAACGGACCGGGAAGTATTGAAAAGGGGAAGTATAACGGAGGAGGAGGAGGGAAAAGGGAGGGGAAGTATAATGGAGGGGGAAGTACAACAGACCGGGAAGTATAACAGAGGGGGAAGTATAAGGGAGAAAAGTATAACAGAGGGGGAGCTATAAATTAGGGGAAGTATAACGGACCGGGAAGTATTGAAAAGGGGAAGTATAACGGAGGAGGAGGAGGAGGGAAAAGGGAGGGGAAGTATAATGGAGGGGGAAGTACAACAGACGGGAAGTATAACAGAGGGGGAAGTAAAAGGGAGGGGAAGTATAAGGGAGAAAAGTATAACAGAGGGGGAGCTATAAATTAGGGGAAGTATAACGGACCGGGAAGTATTGAAAAGGGGAAGTATAACGGACCGGGAAGTATTGAAAAGGGGAAGTATAACGGAGGAGGAGGAGGGAAAAGGGAGGGGAAGTATAATGGAGGGGGAAGTACAACAGAGGGGAAGTAAAAGGGAGGGGAAGTATAAGGGAGAAAAGTATAACAGAGGGGGAGCTATAAATTAGGGGAAGTATAATGGAGCGGGAAGTATTAAAGAGGGGAAGTATAATGGAGGGGAGGGAAACGGATGGGGAAGTATAATGGGGGGAGAAACGGGTGGGGAAGTATAATGGAGAGGGAGGGAAAAGGGTGGGGAAGTATAATGTAGGGGGAGGGAAACTGGGGGAAGTATAATGGAGGGGGAGGGAAAAGGGTGGGAAGTATAATAGAGGGGGAGGGAAAAGGGTGGGAAGTATAATGGAGGGGGAAGTATAACGGAGGGGGAAGTATAAGGGAGAAAGTTATAAAGGAGGGGAAGTATTAAAGAGGAAAGTATAACAGAGGGCGAAGGAAAAGGGAGGAGAAGTATAGCGGATGGGGAAGTAAAAGGGAGGGGAAGTATAAGGGAGAAAGGTATAACGAAGTGGGAACTATAAACTAGGGGAAGTATAACGGACCGGGATGTATTAAAGAGGGGAAGTATAAAAGAGGGGGAAGTATAAGGGTGTAAACTATAACTGAGTGGAGGGGAAGTATAACGGACCGGGAAGTATTGAAGAGGGGGTGTATAACCGGGTAGGGGGTGGGGGGTAAAAGGGAGGAAGTATAACGGAGGGGAAGTATAAGGAAGATAAGTATAACGGAGTGGGAAGTATAAAGTACCGGAAGTGTAACGGACGGGAAGTGTTAAAGAGGGAAAGTATAACGGTCCGGGAAGTACTAAAGAGGGGAAGTATAACGGAGGGGAGGGAAAAGGGAGGGGAAGTATAACGGAGCGGGAAGTATGACGGACCTGGAAGTATGAAAGAGGATAAGTATTATGGACCGGACCGGGAAGTATTAAGGAGCGGAAGTATAACGGTGGGAGAGGTAAAAGGGAGGGGAAGTATATCTTAGGGGGTACAACAAAGAAAGAAAGAGGGAATGTGGATCAAATAATCCGATGGAGTCCGTACTAGGCTCATTTTAAAGATAATTGGATTTTGAACAACTTTTATTTAGGGTGTAAATCCGCTATCATTTATACTTCTCTGCTAAAATAAGGAGATGAAAAAATTAAATTTTACGACTTTTTTAGAGTAAAATGACGACTACGTTGAGCGCATGTGAAGAAAGCGTCGATTCTTCGCCTGCATCGCCGGATAATGGAGAAGAAGGGAGAGGCGCTGAGCCATATTTGCCGGTGAGACGGTTGAGGCTGAGAGGCGATTGGTCGGATACCGGTCCAGACGCTCGTCCGCAAAATGAGGCAGCGACTGGTAGCGCACAAGCGAGGCCGACGCTTCACGGAACTTTGATGCAAAGAATGACCGACGTTTTTATCTCGTATGCTCAACGATCCGGCGACTAGAGCAGCTCTAAGTCATGGAGGTGAAGATTCTTTTCCCGAAACGGCTGACCAATCAGAACCTGAAGTTCCACCCACACCTGCTGAAGAAATCGCTGAAGAACTCCCAACTACGAGCGCAGAAAGCGAAAATGTCGAATCGAGAAACCCCGAGCAACCGTTAGACCTCCCCCTTCCATCTTTCAGCTCCACTTATTCCTCATTCACCAAACAACCTGAAGAATCACCTTCCACTTCTCAAACTTCGGATTCTGAAGCAAAAAGAGCGAATCCTTCGACCTCTTCTGGAGCTCCTTCCGCTCTCAACGAATTCTCCAACATGTATCACGGATTTGTCGAAAAGTAAGTGTTGACGGTATCACAATAGTCAAACTAAAAACGCGTATATCTCAGGAACGGCTGGACCGATGTCCTTAAATAAGCACTTTTTGGAAAGCTCTTTTAAAGGCCCTTCAAAAAGGTCTAACTTGTCTACCCTGTGTATATAACGGTTTTTGAGATATTTGAGATTAAATCTAAAAAAAGCGAATATTCCCCCAAGTCAAACTAAAAACGCGTATATCTCAGGAACGGCTGGACCGATTTCCTTAAATAAGCACTTTTGGAAAGCCCTTTTAAAGGCCCTTCAAAAAGGTCTAACTTGTCTACCCTGTGTATATACGGTTTTTGAGATATTTGAGAGTAAATATTAAATAAGTGAATAGACTAGTCAAATTAAAAATGCGGATATCTCAGGAACGGCTGGACCGATTTCTTTAAATAAGCACTTTTTGGAAATCTCTTTAAACGCCCTTTAAAAGCTCCTTCAAACCGTCATTTTTTGTCCGAAAACTTCAAACCGTCATTTTTTGTCCGAAAACTTCAAACCGCCATTTTTTGACCGAAAACTTCAAATTGTCATTTTTTGTGAAAACTTCAAACCGTCATTTTTGACCGAAAACTCCTTCAAACTGTCATTTTCGAGTTTTTAATTATTTTTAAGCTATTTTTGCCCGATTATCTCCCATTTTATCGAATTTAGGATGTTTCACGAAATTGTGAAGTCATTTAAAACGTTTGGATTAGGTTAATGTCTTGTTATCTGTTGGGAATCTAGGTACTTACACGTTTCAGGCTTGCCAAAACAATTTTTCTTTGGAAATTTACTGCATTTCTGTGTGTTTTCCTAGGTCTTTCATCCCTCTTCACCCTCGACTTCCTTTTTTCACGATTTTTCTTCAAAAAATTGCTAAAAATAAATTTTTTTTAGACATGGGAAAGAACCGATGGTAAACCTGACGTATTCGGACGTTGGATCGACCGCTTCTTGCATTTCGGTTTTCGTCCAGGATAAAGTCGAGCCGAGCGAATCAAGCCGAGAGACTGGTAGTATCTAAAATAATTTTTAAAAAATTTGAATTTTTTCTTTTTCTCCAGAAACCAAGAAAGTAACGACTCGCATGAATGCACCTGCCCTCTCGAGCCGCCGAACCAAGAAGAAATGGAAAGTCGGTTTTCGCCAAAATTTGAGCCAAAATTGTCAAAATTCAACTTTTTTTGCTTTTTCTTTTAGTTCGACCTTCTTTAGTCAACGAAGAGACTGATTCCGACGAAGATCTCACCCCCGTCTTAGACCCAGAATGGTGAAAAAATTAATTTAATTTAATTTTTAAAAATTATTATTTTTAACTAATAACTCCACATCGGGTTTTTGGGGAGGGGGGTCTTCCGTCTGTAGTGCCGGCCGGCCGTCCGTACCATTTTTTTCCGGAACACTTTACGGCCACAATTTTCAACCGATGTTCACCAAATTATATCGGAAGTAAAATATCGGATAAACCGATATATCGGAAGGAAATTATCGGATAAACCGATATATCGGAAGTAAAATATCGGATAACCGATATATCGGAAGTAAAATATCGGATAAACCGATATCGGAAGTAAAATATTGGATAACCGATATATCGGAAGTAAAATATCGGATAAACCGATATATCGGAAGTAAAATATCGGATAAACCGATATATCGGAAGTAAAATATCGGATAAACCGATATAACGGAAGTAAATATCAGATGAACCGAAATATCGGAAGTAAAATATCGGATAAATGATATATCGGAAGTAAAATATGGATAAACCGATATATCGGATGGAAAATATCGGATAAACCGATATATCGGAAGTAAAATATCTGATAACCGATACATCGGAAGTAAAATATCGGATTACCCGAAATGTCGGTAGGAAAATATCGGATCAACCGAAATATCGGTAGGAAAATATCGGATCAACCGATATATCGGAAGTAAAATATCTGATAACCGATATATCGGAAGTAAAATATCGGATTACCCGAATGTCGGTAGGAAAATATCGGATCAACCGAAATATCGGTAGGAAAATATCGGATCAACCGATATATCGAACGTAAAATATCGGAAAAACCGTAATATCGGAAGTAAAATATCGGATGAACCGAAATATCGGAAGTAAAATATCGGATAAACCGATATATCGGAAGTAAAATATCGGATTACCCGAAATATCGGATAAACCGATATATCGGATGTAAAATATTGGATGAACCGAAATATCGGCAGGAAAATATCGGATCAACCGATATATCGGACGTAAAATATCGGATAAACCGTAATAGCGGAAGTAAAATATCGGATTACCCGAAATATTGGAAGTAAAATATCGGATTACCCAAAATATCGGTAGGAAAATATCGGATGAACCAATATATAGGAAGTAAAATATCAGATAAACCGATATATCGGAAGTAAAATATCGGATTAACTGAAATATGGGATAAACCGATATATCGGATGTAAAATATCGAATGAACCGAAATATCGGTAGGAAAATATCGGATGAACCGATATATCGGATGGAAAATATCGGATGAACCGATATATCGGATTAACCGAAATATCGGATAAACCGAAATATCGGATGTAAAATATCGGATTAACTGAAATATCAGATAAACCAATATATCGGATGTAAAATATCGGATTAATCGATATATCGGAAGTAAAATATTGGATGAACCGAAATATCGGTAGGAAAATATTGGATAAACCGATATATCGGATGGAAAATATCCGATAAACTGATATATCGGATGGAAAATATCGGATTAATCGATATATCGGAAGTAAAATATCGGATGAACCAAAATATCGGTAGGAAAATATCGGATGAACCGATATATCGGAAGGAAAATATTGGATTAACCGAAATATCCGATAAACTGATATATCGGATGGAAAATATCGGATTAATCGATATATCGGATGGAAAATATCGGATTAATCGATATATCGGATGTAAAATATCGGATGAACCGATATATCGGAAGGAAAATATCGGATGAACCGAAATATCGGTAGGAAAATATCGGAAGGATTCATATTCCTATATATCGGAAGTATCGCAACAGTCCTACTTCCTATACTTCCCTTCCTTATACTTTCCCTCCCTTATTCTTTCCCCTCCTTTATACTTCCCCTCCCTTATATTTCCCCCTTCTTTATACTGTCCCTCCGGTATACTTCCCCTAACTTAAACTTCCACTCCCTGAGACTTCCCCTCCTTTATACTTTCCCTCCGTTATACTTCCCCTCGGTTTTACGTCCCCTCCGTTATACTTCCCCCTCCTATATTGTTACTACTACTAAAGTTTTCGTTGGAAGCTCTTCATTTTTTTATTTTTTAGCCGAAGAGTCCACCCTATAGAAGAGCATATGGAAGAGGCGATAAAAAATGCGAGGGAGGAAAATAAAATGGAAGATTTAACCCCACAAATGAGATCTAGCGTATACAAACAAAAATTCACCGGCCACCGAAATGCCAGGTATTTTTTAAAAACCCGCTTTCTTTTTCTGCGATACCCTGTATAACATGTCTTTTCGTGTCTTCTAACTGCAACTTTCGTTGGTTTTTTTGCGGGGCGATTTTGTTGACCTTGAAGCGAGTTTTTTTCATAAAAAATGAAGTATGAAGACTAAAATGCATGAATCCCTACCCTTCAGGTATTTTTGCAGGACGATGATCAAGGAGGCGACTTTTTGGGGCGACGACTACGTCATTTCCGGATCGGACTGCGGACATGTTTTATGTGGGACAAAGAAACGGCGAAACTAAAGATGCTCCTCGAAGCGGACCAGCATGTAGTCAACTGTGTCCAACCGCATCCGTATCTACCAATTTTGGCGACTTCGGGTATAGATTACGACGTCAAACTTTGGTCGCCGGTGAAAGACGAGCCTTATTTCGATACCGCCATGGCTGACGAAGTAAATTTTTAAAATTTTAATTATATCTCCTAAACGGTTTGCCCTATACGAAAATTAAATAGAATCTTTTTTGTAGGAAATTCAATTCCCTTTAATTTTGCTTTCATTCTTTTTTTCCCTCTGACCAACCGTTTCCGAGTTATGAGCAAAAAACACTTTTGAACTGTCATATCTCCTAAACGGTTTGCTTTACGAAAAAAATGAATAATATTATTTTGTAGGAAATTGAATTTCCTTTAATTTTGTTTTTATTCAATTTTTCGCTCTGACCAATTCTTTACGAGTTATGATCAAAAAACACTTTTGAACTGTCACATCTCCTAAACCGCTTGAAATTTTCAAAAATTGAATAGAAGCATTTTTGTAGGAAATTAAATTTCCCTCAATTTTGGCTTTATTCGTTTTTTCCCTCTGACCAACTGTTTCTGAGTTATGAGCAAAAAACCCTTTTTGAATTCTCATATCTCCTAAACGGTTCGCCCTATTCGAAAATTGAATAGATTCCTTTTTGTAGGAAATTCAATTCCCTTTCATTTTGCTTTCATTCATTTTTCCCCTCTTACCAACCCTTTCCGAGTTATGAGCAAAAAACACTTTTTAAACTGTCATATCCTCCTAAACGGTTTGCCCTACGCAAAAAATGAATAAAATCATTTTTGTAGAAAATTAAATTTCCCTCAATTTTGTTTTTATTCATTTTTTCTCTCTGACCAACCGTTCCCGAGTTATAAGCGAAAACCTATTTTTTTTAGTTAATCAGAAGAAATGCCATTATGCTTGAAGAAACAAAAGATACGATTACCGTCCCGGCTTCATTTATGATCAGAATGCTCGCCTGTCTTAACCAATTAAGAAGAGGTAAAATTATTTAAATTAATTATTTAATTATTTAAAAAAAAATTTTTTTTCAGGCCGACGACATCCCAGGCATGAATCTTCGGCCAATGGCGACTAAAATGACAAAATTAGGACAAAAATTGTTTCCTTCCTTTTGAAAAAAATTTTTTTCTCTTTTTCTCCAAATATTTTTGTAATAAAAAAGAAAGAAAAAAGTTATTTATTTGACGTTTTAGCGTAGATGGGCGATATTATGGTCAGAAATAAATTTATTCTTTTTTTAAATTTAAATAATTTAAATTTCTGGAGAAAAATTTAATGTCGCCCATCTTCATTTATTAAAATAATCGGGGGAAAAAACTGTCAAACTGAAGAAGGCAATAATAATTTTAAAAATTTATTTTATTTTTATTTTCATCCCATTTTAGCTGTCCAAAAATCACCGTTGTTTTTGTAGTTTTTTAAAATTTCTGGCAAAGAATTTTTGGTTTACCGTTGTTTTTTTTTCTGTTGTTTTTTGCAAAAAAAAAAACCTTTTTTATGTTGTTGTTGTAGTTTTTCGAAATTTTCAGGCAAAGGATTTTGTCAAGCTGTTAGGTAACCGTTGTTTTTCTGTTGTTTTTGCAAAAAAAAAAAAACTTTTTCTGTTGTTTTTGTAGTTTTTCGAAATTTTCGGGATTGAGAGGGAAAAATAATTTGAAAATAATACTTTTTTTATTTTTACAAAATGAAAGTTTCTTTGACTTGAAAAATTTTTTTCGATTTTCTTTTTTCGTTGATGGAAGACCAGAATTTTTTCAAAAAATGAAACCACGACGGTTTTTTCGAGGAATAAGCGAGACGAGCGATGGAGTCGAAAGCGAGTTTTGAGCCGAAAGTTTCCGTCGCTGCGCTCACCTCGAGGTAAAGGCATCCTTCAGAAACTGCGGTTTCCATCCCACATTTTAAACTTACAGATCTAGAAAAAACGATGTTTTTTTTTAGTTTCGCTGGTTTTGCTGGGTTCGCTTTACCTGGCGTGTCCTAGGTCGGTTTTGTTGGCGACTAGAATCGTCGGCGGACGCGGTTTGAGCGAAGAAATCGCTCGCAGAATTTCGATCGCTTCTAAAAATGAAAGAATGTCCGCTGTTGAAAAGACTACCAGAAAACCTTCTCCCCAGCGGCACAGTTTTTTTATTACTTCATATTCCTAAAACAAAAATTTAATAGAATCATTTTTGTAGAAAATTAAATTTTCCTTAATTTCGTTTTTATTCAATTTTTCCCTCTGACCAACCGTTTCTGAGTTCTAAGCTAAAATCCCTTTTTGAACTCTCATATCTCCTAAACGGTTTGCAATTTTCAAAAGTTTAATAGAATCATTTTTGTAGGAAATTAAATTTCCCTTAATTTCGTTTTTATTCAATTTTTCCCTCTGACCAACCGTTTATGAGTTAAAAGCGAAAAACCCTTTTTGAACTCTCATATCTCCTAAACGGTTTGTCCCACGCAAAAAATGAATAAAATCATTTTTGTAGATGATTAAATTTCCCTCAATTTCATTTTTATTCAATTTTCCCTCTGACCAACCGTTTCTGAGTTCTAAGCTAAAATCCCTTTTTGAACTCTCATATCTCCTAAACGGTTTGCAATTTTCAAAAGTTTAATAGAATCATTTTTGTAGGAAATTAAATTTCCCTTAATTTCGTTTTATTCAATTTTTCCCTCTGACCAACCGTTTATGAGCTAAAAGCAAAAAACCCTTTTTGAACTCTCATATCTCCTAAACGGTTTGCAATTTTCAAAAATTGAATAAAATCATTTTTGTAGATAATTAAATTTTCCTTAATTTCGTTTTTATTCAATTTTTCCCTCTGACCAACCGTTTATGAGTTAAAAGCGGAAAACCCTTTTTGAACTCTCATATCTCCTAAACGGTTTGTCCCACGCAAAAAATGAATAAAATCATTTTTGTAGATAATTAAATTTTCCTTAATTTCGTTTTTATTCAATTTTTCCCTCTGACCAACCGTTTCGGAGTTATAAGCGAAAAACCCTTTTTGAACTCTCATATCTCCTAAACGGTTTGTCCCACGCAAAAAATGAATAAAATCATTTTTGTAGATAATTAAATTTCCCTCAATTTCATTTTTATTCAATTTTTCCCTCTGACCAACCGTTTCTGAGTTATAAGCGAAAAACCCTTTTTGAACTCTCATATCTCCTAAACGGTTTGTCCCACGCAAAAAATGAATAAAATCATTTTTGTAGATAATTAAATTTCCCTCAATTTCATTTTTATTCAATTTTTCCCTCTGACCAACCGTTTCTGAGTTATAAGCGAAAAACCCTTTTTGAACTCTCATATCTCCTAAACGGTTTGTCCCACGCAAAAAATGAATAAAATCATTTTTGTAGATAATTAAATTTCCCTCAATTTCATTTTATTCAATTTTTCCCTCTGACCAACCGTTTCTGAGTTATAAGCGAAAAACCCTATTTGAACTCTCATATCTCCTAAACGGTTTGCCCTATTCAAAAATTGAATAGAATCTTTTTTATAGGAAAACTTAAATATTTGCATTTTTCTCGGTTTTTTACCAAGAAAACCACCCTCTTTGTTTCAAATTCGTGGTTTTCCTGGATTTTCCGGCCAAAAAAACCGTGACGTTTTCCAACTTTTAAGCTCGCCTGGATGATAAGAACATTTCGAAATTGCGAAATCGATTACGCAAAAAATTGGCCCAAGGGTCACTTTTTCGCAGGATCATTAGTCGACGTCAAGTTAAAGATCGTGAACGAGACAAACCGTTGTTCCAACCGCCCGAGGGTTGGAACGTTCCAGGAAGCGCCCCTTTGTCCGCCGTTAACGAGATCCCTCCCAATATAATATCTCATTAAAAAAAAATTTAGACGAAAAATCCGTCGAGTCAAAATTTTGTATCTGACATATCTCCTGAACGGTCTGCCCTAAGCAAAAATTGAATAAAAGCATTTTTGCAGGAAATTAAACTTCCTTTAATTTTATATTTATTCATATTTTCTCTCAGATTAACCGTTTTTGAGTTATCAGCGAAAAACACTTTTTGAACTCATTTTTGTTAATCGAAAACCCTTTTTTGAACTGTCATATCTCCTAAACCGTTGGCCCTAAGCAAAAATTGAATAAAAGCATTTTTGCAGGTAATTAAATTTCCTTTAATTTTATATTTATTCATATTTTCTCTCAGATTAACCGTTTTTGAGTTATCAGCGAAAAACACTTTTGAACTCATTTTGTTAATCGAAAGACCCTTTTTTGAACTGTCATATCTCCTAAACGGTTTGCCCTATGCAAAAATTAAATAAAACCATTTTTGCAGGAAGTTAAATTTCCTTTAATTTTGTATTTATTCATATTTTCTCTCTGACCAACCGTTTCCGAGTTATAAGCGAAAATACTCACCGAACATCTACAGGTGTCCAATATCTCCAGGTGTACCATCTTTCCATCAATTTCCATAACGTTTTCATATTTAAAATCTATAAAATAAATTTAATTTTCTTTATAAAAAAATAATGAAAGAAGAGAAAGCGATAAAAGGCCACCTATTGTTGATTTAAAAAAATGCTTTTATATTCAAATTTGAAGGTAGTTCCGCCTTTTACCGTTTTATATTTTTTAAATATAACATCGAGATCCTTCAATTCTAAAAGGTCGGAGAAAGGGATGATCTGAGATAGGATTGTTTCTCGAAACCCAAAAATCTTTACACAATGGTTTATTAGTTTCAAGTGTTTTTGGGGAAATCTTCAAACAAACTCAAATATCTCAAAAACTGTTAGATTTAAAGGGTTGACAACTTATACATTTTAGATGCGCCTTTAAAAGAGCTTTCCAAAAAGTGGTCATTTACGAAAATCGGTTCAGCGGTTCTTGAGATATTAAGGTTTAAAGTTGGACAACCGAAAAATCAGTTTCTTACGTTTAACCTATAATATCTCAAAAACTGTTTGATTTACAGGGTTGACAACTTAAACATTTTAGATGCGCCTTTAAAAGAGCTTTCCAAAAAGTGGTCATATAAGAAAATCGGTTCAGTCCTTCTCGTGTTATTAAGGATTAAATAATTGAGTTTTTCTTACCTTTCCTTGAGCTGTATTCACCGATGAACCTTTTTGTCAGATATCGTACGGTTATAGCTAAAATGAAAATAAAAAAATGAGAAAAAAAAAGAATTTTAAAGATTTTTCTCTTTTTTTTTCGAAAATTTGACTGCAGGAGGTACGCCTGAAGAATTTCAGTGTTGAAATTAGCTTTGTTCCAACCGCAGTTTGAAACCTCTGGAGCATGCGCAGAAGGTCCGTCAAATATGACGTCAGGTGACTTCAGATTTGACAAAAAACTAATTGAACGACGTCCAAATCCTTCTGCGCATGCTCCAGGAGTTTCAAACTCCGGTTGGAACAAAGTCATTATTATTTTTGTAAGGAAATTCCTCAAGTTTTTTCCCCTCCCAGCTTCACCGTGCATTTTAAACGTCCCTAGGGCGGGAAATTTTTCAAAGTTACCGGTTTTTCCGACGCGATTTGGGCCTAGGACGACGATCCGGAGCCGTCGACGCATCACGACTGCCAACTTCCATCTCACTGGAGCCTTCGCCTTCTTTCGGGCGCCCTCCCCACTTTTGACTTTTTTCGCCCTTTCGCTACACCTGATGATTGATTAACGAGAAGTGCAAACAAAATAAACGCCGACGGCTTCTTATTGTCACATCATTTTACTAACTGTACATTTTTTCAATTTCTTTAGCCGGTGAAGAAGAATGTAACGAGGGGGATTTTTGAATTTCGAAAAAATGGCGGAGATATGTCTGTTTGAAATTTTAAAAAATTCGCTGCGGCCGAACCGTTAATCCGATTTTCACCAAATTTTCACCAATTACTCCTTATTTTTTAAGAATTTTTGGTGCAAAAAAATTGCCACTTTTTAATTACTATTTTTATTAGTAGGGAGAAATTTCGTACTTCTACCCTTTACGAGAGGCACATCCCTAGGCCAAAGAGCCCATTATTTCTACCTCGACACTTAGAAAATTTTTCGAAAAAAAGAACTTAAAAATTTTTCAAAAAAATAAAAAAGAAAAAAGAAAAAAAGAAAAGAAGAAAAAACCCGGAAAATTTTCGAAAAAAAAAACTTAAAAAATTTTTCGAAAAAAAAAAAAAAAAAAAAAGGAAAACCCGGAAAATTTTTCGAAAAAAACTTTGAAAATTTTTTGAAAAATTTTTTTTTTTAAATTGGACAAAAAAACTTAGAACATTTTTCAAAAAAAAAAGAACTTAGAAAATTTTTCGAAAAAAAGAATCGTTCCCTTATACTTCCCCCTCCATTATACTTCCCCCTCTGTTATACTTTCCCCTCCGTTATACTTCTCCTCCCATATACTTCCCCCTCCTATATAGATACTTCTCTTTAAGGAAGTTCCCGTCGGGGCCAGCTCCAGACTAGTACTTTGAAAAATGATGGAAATGTAAAGAATTCCAGGCTGGGAAACGTAGCTAATGCGAAAATGAGGCTATTACCGCACCGGTGCGGGAATAGGGCTTCTTCCGTACCGATGCAGGAATAGAACTTTTTCCGCACCGGAAGGACTATCCCAATTCCGCACCGGTGCTTGTAAACGTTCGTTACTTTTTCTTTTATTTCTTACTCTCTTTTGAGAGTTCTACCTTTGGTTTGTTCAGGTTAGAGGGTGGCGAAATAAAAGATAATAAAGTTTAACATTTATTTTGGTTCTTTCAATATACAAGTTTATTTGGGTACCTTGGATTTCGTGTGATGTCGGTGAGAAGGTCTAGGTGTAAGTTCTCAGGTTCCTTGTTGGATGGTGAAAGTTGAGGAAGCCGACTCGTTGGATCGTCCTTTGCCGGTGGATCTCTAATCGTCTTTTGACGATTGGTCGTCTTTTGACGATTGGAAAGAATCGTCTTTTGCCGACTGAAGGAATCGTCTTTTGCCGACTGAAGTAATCGTCTTTTGCCGACTGAAGTAATCGTCTTTTGCCGACTGAAGGAATCGTCTTTTGCCGATTGAAGTAATCGTCTTCTGCCGATTGAAGTAGTCGTTTCTTGCTGACTGGAAGTAATCGTCTTTTGACGATTGGGAAGTAATCGTCTTTTGCCGATTGTCGTTTTTTGACGATTGAAGTAATCGTCTTTTGCCGATTCCGCTGTCCACTCTCTATTCCCGGAGATGAATCGTCACAAACAGCCAATTATCTAGACTTCCCGCGGGTTTAGTCGTCGAATAATCGCCTTTGCCGATCTCTCACAACACAATCACTCACAAAACCTTGTTACTCACTTAACTTTATAGGACAGACTCTCTCTAATGCGGCGCTTCTCGGCTTTATATACCCTTTGGGGGGGGGGGGGGGTCCTCTCCCTGCTTCCCTTTTTAGGGCGGGAATGGGGCTTTTGCCGCACCGGTGCCGGAATGGGGCTTTTCCTGCATCTGGGAGGAAATAGGGCTTTTATCGCATCTGGGAGGAAATAGGGCTTTTGCCGCACCGATACGGGAATGGGGCATTTGCCGCAGCGGTACGGGAATGGGGCTTTTGCCGCACTGGTGCGGGAATGGGGCTTTCTCCCCACCGGTGCGGTAATGGGGCTTTTACCGCACCGGTGCGGAATAAGGCTTTTGTCCTACCGGTGCACGAATGGAACGTTGCTGCACACGTGCGGGAATGAGGCTTTTGCCGCACCCGTGTGTAAATAAGGCTTCTTTTTACCATACCCTGGGAAATACCATAAAACGCTACTGTGGTAAATTCATCATTATTGCAGTTGTGTGATATAAGTTTCCCTTAATTTCAGTCATAACCGGCTCCGTGGCTGGTGGGTTCAGTCTCTGACTCACACCACGGAAGACCGGGGTTCGATCCCAGGTTGGGTATAGGGATTTTTGGTTGGAAGTAAAATTCCAATTAAAATATCCCTCTACAAAATCTGTGGATAATTTAGTTAGGCCACTCCTCTGGTAGTTGGTCCCGAAAAAAGGGCGCCACGGCATTATGGCGAAAGCCCCCGCCTGGGTCCAACCCCCCTCCCCCCTTGTAACGGCCTGAGGCCAACAAGTATCAAAAAAGAGTAGATTAACCAATAGGAAGAGTAAGCCTCTTGCTCATTGGTTATATCTACTTCTTTTTTAAAAAAAAAAAAAAAAAATTTCAGTCATATGTGTTAATAAGAGATGAGCTTAAAAAGTGATATAATTTGGTTGTTTTCACTGTACGCTTCAGCGATGGCCACCGAAAGAGATATGGAGCCGGGCGAGTTCACTTTCGTCGCCTGCATCTACGACTATAGCCCAGGAAAATGCATCTGCTACGGAAGTATCATAAGCCCCAAAAGAGTCATCACGGCCGCCCATTGTTTCTACAGTGCGGACAACGATGATCACAGCAGAGTTTCACAGTCGATGATGGCCGGAAACGTTGATTTCAAATCGAAAAAGAAGCAGGTGATACCAGTGAATAATGTCGTCTATCATAGTAAGTTTAGAGTGAGAGAGGATAAGCCGGCTATGAATGATTTGGCCATCGCAGAGTCAAATTATGATGAGTTTTGGATCAATATGAATGTTTCCACTGCGAAATTTCCTTCGTTGGATAAAAGCAGTTTTCGCCGTGCCTTCCTGGAGGTGATGCTCAAAAAGAAACCTTGTTATTCTTTTGGTTCTGAAGATGGTAAGTCCAAGATGAAGGTGACATCAGTGAAGCCGATGGAAGACGACAAATGTAGGCGCCACTACGAAGGAGACTCTTTGGAAGCCGACGGCTTTATCTGCGCAGAAGCTTCAGGCTGCTCGTTTCAAGGAGGTTCTCCTCTTTACTGCGAAGGTTATGTTTTTGCGTCGCTCACAGAAAAAAAATGCGAGAAAAACATCGCTTTTTACTATCTCATATCGCACAGCTTGAAAGAATTCGATCTTTCGGAGAGCGACGGTAGGCCTGGGCGAGGAAGCAGAATACAAACGACACTTCTCATTTATTTATTAAAATATATATTTTAAAATAAACGCGAAAAAAGGAAGTGGACGGCTCCCACTGCATGAATCCGGGCCGAGCGGTACCTCTGGGACGTACTTATGTATCCATCCTAATGCAGGGCAGACGTACATGTAGATGCTAACGGCGGTTTTGCACGATTTGTCCAATGGCTTGTATCGTAGCGGGTTGCACTTTTCGATTGCGAAATATCTGTGGCCGACGCCGACGCAACGGTCGTCGCAAACGAGTGGCGCCCCGTTGTCGTAATCGCAGAGGCCGTGCATCTTCTCGTTGGTGCACACCAAGCGGAGGTATTCGTCTCTAAAAAAAGTGAGGAATGTAAGAACTCGTTTTCGCTATGGTGCAACTAAAGGCGGAGGTGTGCGGCAAAGCCCATTTCCGCACCGTTCCTGCACCGGTACGACAATATCCGTATTCCGCACCGGTGAGGCAAATGACCCATTCCGGCACCTCTGCGGCTAAAGCCCCATTCCCGCACCGTTGCGGCAAAAGTCCCATTCCTGCACCGGTGCGACAATGTTTTATTCCGCATCGGTGCGGTAAAAGCCCCATTCCCGCACCGCTACGGCAAAAGCCCTATTCCGAGCGGGTGCGGCAACAGCCCATATCCGCACCGGTGCGGCAAAGCCCCATTTCCGCACCGGTGCGGCAAAAGCCCCATTTCCTCACTGTTCTTTGCTGCATTGAGCCTAGCACGTTGATAATCAGATATTTCCCTGCTCTGAATCCTCTAAACTATTAACCCTACGAAAAAAAAACGTGTTCGCTCTTGTGCGGCAAAAGCCACGTTTCCTCACTGGTGCGGTAAAAGCCCCATTTCCGCACTGTTCGTGCTAGGACTCGTGCTATTGGTTATGGCAAGATAGAAACCACAATGCCCGACTCTGAGATGGTAGTTCCGTAGGATCTTACTTATAAAACATTTGCATCCTAAATATCCGTGGCGAGCGGTCACTTGAGTCTTCAATAAGAACTGCGATCCTCCTCTGCCGGTATCCAGGGAGCCCCAGCCGACTGTAGTGCAAGGCCTGCTGTACATCTTGGCATCATCTTGTGGCCACGGTTGATCCGATAGGTGGAGTATCTTCGATATTTCCATCTCGGTTTCTGTCTAAAACAAAAGACTGCAGCAAATACAAGACTCTAGTAACCTCCAGCAGCTTGACTACTCCTCCTGCTGAAAGCAACAGCAGGTGACGTCATCGTTCACCTCTTTTAGGATGCGGAATTTGTGTCCTGCCCACCAAAAGGCGGAATTTGGTTATATTCTGCCTGAGCAGGTCTGCCGTGAATGCTCTAGCTCTTTGATGAAATCTTTGGAAGCAGGTTATCTTCGCGGGAGGGGCAAAAAGTTGTTCATTTACCTCAATCAAAGCGTAGTCGAACATTCCAACATCATCTCTTGAAAAATCCGGATGTATTTTAAAGGATTTCGCTTTCCTTTGATATTTAGTCTTGAAAAGGGGCGAAAGGCTTTCAGGAACTTCGATGATATCGTACTGGACCTGAGACAAAATGAGTAAATGAGGCGTGCGGAGAGCAGGCATTTGCCGCATCGGTGCGGAGAGCAGGCATTTGCCGCATCCGGTGCGGAGAGCAGGCATTTGCCGCATCGGTGCGGAGAGCAGGCATTTCCCGCATCGGTGCGGAGAGCAGGCATTTGCCGCATCGGTGCGGAAATGAGGTTTTTACCACCTGGCGGCTACCGTTTACCTCAACGTCGGAGACGACTTTGATCAATGACCCGTCCGGAAATGTGAGGCAATGAGCGGCGGTCAAGACGAACGTTTTGCTTATGACGGTCCCGCTGCAGAGAGTTCCCAGGTTGAAGATAATCCTCGCCACATACGGAAATTCACCGGCGTCCACTTTCCGACCTCCGGACATTTTCGCGTCCCCGACGAACAGTTCAGCGCGATCGCGCACGCGCCAAACATCAAAATTGCGCAAAACACCAAAAAAGGCATGGAAAACCTTTTCTTCATTTTAAAATCACATGTTTTTGCTCTGAGGAATCGAGAGGTCTCTATCACCGGAAGTGTGCGGCATGGGGGCAAGGGGGCTTTTGCCGCACCCGTGAGGGAATGGGGCTTTTGCAGCACCTGTAGGGAATGGGGCTTTTGTCGTACCGGTGCGGGAATGGGGCTTTTACAGCACCCGTGCGAGCTTTTGCCGCACTGAATTGGTGGAACTTTCAACCGAACTGTTTTGCTGCAAAGGCAGCATTTCGTTGATTATCTTCAGCGCCAAAGATATTTTCTTTCTCAATATCTCCCTAACTATTAGTCCTACGAAAAAAACGTATAAAAGCATTTTTGTTGAGAATTTTGTCAGCTTTAATTTTTATTTAATGAAATTTTCTCTAAGAGCGTTGGTTTTTGAGATATACGCGCAAAACTGATTCGGCTTTCGTCTTGGGCATGATGAGCGAAGGTCGTAGGTTCGAATACTGGGGAGCCAAAGATATTTTCTTTCTTAATATCTCCCAAACTATTAGTCCTACGAAAAAAACGTATAAAAGCATTTTCGTTGAGAATTTTGTCAGCTTTAATTTTTATTTAATGAAATTTTCTCTAAGAGCGTTGCTTTTTGAGATATGAGCGCAAAACTGATTCGGCTTTCGTCTTGGGCATGATGAGCGAAGGTCGTAGGTTCGAATACTGGGGAGCCAAAGATATTTTCTTTCTCAATATCTCCTAAACTATTAGTCCTACGAAAAAAACGTATAAATGCATTTTCGTTGAGAATTTTGTCAGCTTTAATTTTTATTTAATGAAATTTTCTCTAAGAGCGTTGCTTTTTGAGATATGAGCGCAAAACTGATTCGGCTTTCGTCTCGGGCATGATGAGCGAAGGTCGTAGGTTCGAATACTGGGGAGCCAAAGATATTTTCTTTCTCAATATCTCCCAAACTATTAGTCCTACGAAAAAAACGTATAAAAGCATTTTCGTTGAGAATTTTGTCAGCTTTAATTTTTATTTAATGAAATTTTCTCTAAGAGCGTTGCTTTTTGAGATATGAGCGCAAAACTGATTCGGCTTTCGTCTTGGGCATGATGAGCGAAGGTCGTAGGTTCGAATACTGGGGAGTTAACGTTTTTTTAAAACTCTTCTCTTCTTCAGAAAGGTAGGGAAATTATTTACGGTTTATGGTAGGTGCGAGATGAGTTCCGGGGGCGGTAACTTTTTTATTGGACGGTGTCCTACATCACGTCTGCGTTTCCAGACGTCTCGCCTTCCAGACAATCTCGATGTCCCGCGCGGGTGTTTGTTTTGATGCGGGGAGGAGGGTCGATCGGGTGTGTCTGGGCAAAAGGCGTTTCCCAATGAATGAGAGCAGTCGCGGCTCCTTTTCGGATCGATTCCTCGCCGCCCCCCACCACCACTATTACGCCCGACGTACTCCCCAGTGTACTGCGTAGTAAAAATATTCAAGACATCACCCAAAAAAACAAAAAAAAAATTAACTTCTACCCCAAAAACTAAATTTTTTGTCAAAATAAATATAGTCCAACAAAAAAAACCCCATCAATACACAAATTATCATATTTTACATAAAATAAGAAAGAAATACATTCAAATCATTTCGAATTTCCCCCCGTTTTCGATGTGGTGAGTTACAGGGCGTACAACCGGTTAAAAACCGATGGTTACGGATAGGACTAACCGGTTCGGATGTATCAGTTCTGCCAACCTCTATGAAGTTATTTTAAAAGTTAAAATAAAGGTTTTTTACCGCTCTAGTTCAGTTAGCAGAACTGATAGTGCGAAATCAGGCTAGTTTTTTACCAGACCGCGGAAATGTACCAAGTTCAGTTGGTAGAACTGACAAAGTCCAATACTCTTAAAAAAAGAAGACCTAAAACAACCGTAATATTGCGAAAATAAGGTTTTTACACCACTGAAATCTAGAAGGTTGAAATATCGAGTTCAGTTGGTAGAACTGAGTCCCATTATTGATCTTAAAAAACCTAATATACCCGTAGTTTGGTGAAAATGATGTTTTTTCCTCTCAAAATGTTCTAAGTTCAGTTGGTAGAACTGACAGAGTTCAATAATCTTAAAAAAGAAGATCTAAAACAACCGTAATATTGGGAAAATAAGGTTTTTATTCACTGAATTCTAGGATGCTGAAATATCGAGTTCAGTTGGCAGAACTGATCGTGTCCAATTAACGATCTTTACAAACCGGAAATTCCCGTAGATTGGTGAAAATGAAGTTTTTACCTCTAAAAATGTACCAAGTTCAGTTGGTAGAACTGACAGAGTCCAATAATCTTAAAAAAAAAAACCTAAAACAACCGTAATATTGCGAAAATAAGGTTTTATCCACTGAATTCTAGGAGGCTGAAATATCGAGTTCAGTTGGCAGAACTGGTGTTATCAATCTTAAAAACACCTAAAACAAACGTAATATTGCGAAAATAAGGTTTTTACCCAACTGAAATCTAGGAGTCTGAAATATCGAGTTCAGTTGGTAGAACTGGTGTTATCAAACTGAAAAACACCTAAAACAACCGTAATATTGCGAAAATAAGGTTTTTATCCATTGAAATCTAGAAGGCTGAAATATCGAGTTCAGTTGGTAGAACTGATAGTGACCAATTAACGATCTTTGAAAACCGGAAATTCCCGTAGTTTGGCGAAAATGAAGTTATTCCTCTAAAAATGTACCAAGTTCAGTTGGTAGAACTGACAGAGCCCAATAATCTTAAAAAAGAAAACCTAAAACAACCGTAATATTGCAAAAATAAGGTTTTTACCCAACTGAAATCTAGGAGTCTGAAATATCGAGTTCAGTTGGTAGAACTGATAGTGTTCAATTATTGATTTTAAAAAACCTAAAATCCCTGTAGTTTGGTGAAAATGAAGTTTATTCCTCTGAAAATGTTTTAAGTTCAGTTGGTAGAACTGTGTGTCTACTCTGTGTGTGAACTGGTGTTGTCTATCTTAAAAAACACCTAAAACAACCGTAATACATATTCCGAAAAAGAGGTTTTTATCCCATATATTTTTATTAGGTGGCTGAAATATCGAGTTCAGTTGGTAAAACTGATAGTGTCCTATTATTGATCTTAAAAACCCTGAAATACCAGTAGTTTGGTGAAAATGAAGTATTTTTCCTCTCAAAATTCAGTTGGTAGAACTGACAGTGAAGAATCGATCTTAAAAAAAAGAGAAGAATTTTACCAAAATGTTGGTAGAACTGAAAGTAATCATGGAAAAACCTAAAATAACCGGTTATTTAAACATTTCGGTTTTTTACGTAATCGGAACCTCTTTAGAAGGAGTCGTCGGATCGGAATTCGTCGCGCATGCGCATTTCTTGTTTACAACGTCTGCCCCCCCTCCGTTTCCACCATCTTTCGGGGTTTACACAGAGTCACACATGACCTTTTCCAAGATGGTTCCCGAGGCGTATTTTTTCCCGTATTCCCCATCGGTTTTCCAACTTTCCATGGAAATCTCAAACGTTTTTAACTTTCCAAATAATTTTTGATGTTGAGTTTTTTCCTAGGTGCGTAAAATTTAAAGAAAAAAGTGTTTTTTTTTTTGTTTTTGTTTTTTGTTTTTATAAGTGCGGGCGTTTTCCTTCCCCGTTTATTGCGCGTTATTTTCGGACGGCCACATTTTCCCCCGTCCTATTTAGTGAAAAGTGACTTTTTTTTATTATTTTAAGAGGAAAAAAAACTGCTTTTTCTCTCATTTTTATTAGAACTAATTTTAGCCTTAAAAATGAACTTTTTCCTTTTCTTTTTGTCAACCTTCAATATGAAAATAAAACATGTAAGTATTATTATATATTTATAAATTATATTATTATTTATAATTATATTTTCCTTAATTTATAATTATTTTCCGTTGTTTTTTATGTTGTAAATTGCCAAAGTTATGAATGAAAGAATGAATGACGTGTGTAGATAAAGCGTAGGTTTCGAGCAATAACAGACCCCCACCCCTCGAGTAGCTCCCGTTTTTTTCACGATTCAAAATAATCAATTTTTGTACCAAGTTTGACCTATATTTTGAGGGCGTTTATTTTTTTTGGTGTTGTTATTTGTGGGGGTGGTAATGAGGGGTGATTGGGGTTGGTAAGATTGATTTGGGAAAATGCGGTAAAGGTCCCATTGTTGCACTAGTGTGGTAAATGCTTCATTATTGCACAAATGTGATAATAAGCCCTTTTTGTTGGTGTTGTTATTTGTTAGGTTGGTAATGGGTAATGATTGGGGTTGGTAAGATTGGTTTGGGAAAATGCGGTAAAGGTCCCATTGTTGCACTAGTGTGGTAAATGCTTCTTTATTGCACAAGTGTGATAATAAGCCCTTTTTTTTGGTGTTGTTATTTGTGGGTTGGTAATGGGTAATGATTGGGGTTGGTAAGATTGGTTTGGGAAAATGCGGTAAAGGTCCCATTGTTGCACTAGTGTGGTAAATGCTTCTTTATTGCACAAGTGTGATAATAAGCCCTTTTTTTTGGTGTTGTTATTTGTTAGGTTGGTAATGGGTAATGATTGGGGTTGGTAAGATTGGTTTGGGAAAATGCGGTAAAGGTCCCATTGTTGCACTAGTGTGGTAAATGCTTCTTTATTGCACAAGTGTAATAATAAGCCCTTTTTTTTGGTGTTGTTATTTGTGGGTGGGGTAATGGGTGATGATTGGGTTGGTAAGATTGATTTGGGAAAATGCGGTAAAGGACCCATTGTTGCACTAGTGTGGTAAATGCTTCATTATTGCACAAGTGTGATAATAAGCCCTTTTTTTTGGTGTTGTTATTTGTGGGTGGGGTAATGGGTGATGATTGGGGTTGGTAAGATTGGTTTGGAAAAATGCGGTAAAGGTCCCATTGTTGCACTAGTGTGGTAAATGCTTCATTATTTCACAAGTGTAATAATAAGCCTTTTTTTTTTGGTGTTGTTATTTGTGGGTGGGGTAATGGGTGATGATTGGGTTGGTAAGATTGATTTGGGAAAATGCGGTAAAGGTCCCATTGTTGGCCTAGTGTGGTAAATGCTTCATTATTGCACAAATGTGATAATAAGCCCTTTTTTTTGGTGTTGTTATTTGTGGGGGTGGTAATGGGTGATGATTGGGGTTGGTAAGATTGATTTGGGAAAATGCGGTAAAGGTCCCATTGTTGCACTAGTGTGGTAAATGCTTCATTATTGCACAAGTTTGATAATAAGCCCTTTTTTTTTGGTGTTGTTATTTGTGGGGTTGGTAATGGGTGATGATTGGGTTGGTAAGATTGATTTGGGAAAATGCGGTAAAGGTCCCATTGTTGCACTAGTGTGGTAAATGCTTCTTTATTGCACAAGTGTAATAATAAGCCCTTTTTTTTGGTGTTGTTATTTGTGGGTGGGGTAATGGGTGATGATTGGGTTGGTAAGATTGATTTGGGAAAATGCGGTAAAGGACCCATTGTTGCACTAGTGTGGTAAATGCTTCATTATTGCACAAGTGTGATAATAAGCCCTTTTTTTTGGTGTTGTTATTTGTGGGTGGGGTAATGGGTGATGATTGGGGTTGGTAAGATTGGTTTGGAAAAATGCGGTAAAGGTCCCATTGTTGCACTAGTGTGGTAAATGCTTCATTATTTCACAAGTGTAATAATAAGCCTTTTTTTTTTGGTGTTGTTATTTGTGGGTGGGGTAATGGGTGATGATTGGGTTGGTAAGATTGATTTGGGAAAATGCGGTAAAGGTCCCATTGTTGGCCTAGTGTGGTAAATGCTTCATTATTGCACAAATGTGATAATAAGCCCTTTTTTTTGGTGTTGTTATTTGTGGGGTGGTAATGGGTGATGATTGGGGTTGGTAAGATTGATTTGGGAAAATGCGGTAAAGGTCCCATTGTTGCACTAGTGTGGTAAATGCTTCATTATTGCACAAGTTTGATAATAAGCCCTTTTTTTTTGGTGTTGTTATTTGTGGGGTTGGTAATGGGTGATGATTGGGTTGGTAAGATTGATTTGGGAAAATGCGGTAAAGGTCCCATTGTTGCACTAGTGTGGTAAATGCTTCTTTATTGCACAAGTGTAATAATAAGCCCTTTTTTTGGTGTTGTTATTTGTGGGTGGGGTAATGGGTGATGATTGGGGTTGGTAAGATTGGTTTGGGAAAATGCGGTAAAGGTCCCATTCTTGCACTAGTGTGGTAAATGCTTCATTATTGCACAAGTGTGATAATAAGCCCTTTTTTTTTTGGTGTTGTTATTTGTGGGGTTGGTAATGGGTGATGATTGGGTTGGTAAGATTGATTTGGGAAAATGCGGTAAAGGTCCCATTGTTGCACTAGTGTGGTAAATGCTTCATTATTGCACAAGTGTAATAATAAGCCCTTTTTTGGTATTGTTATTTGTGAGGTTGGTAATGGGTGATGATTGGGGTTGGTAAGATTGATTTGGGAAAATGCGGTAAAGGTCCCATTGTTGGCCTAGTGTGGTAAATGCTTCATTATTGCACAAATGTGATAATAAGCCCTTTTTTTGGTGTTGTTATTTGTGAGGTTGGTAATGGGTGATGATTGGGGTTGGTAAGATTGGTTTGGGAAAATGCGGTAAAGGCCTCATTATTGCACTAGTGTGGTAATAAGCCCTTTTTTTTGGTGTTGTTATTTATGGGGTTGGTAATGGGTGATGATTGGGGTTGGTAAGATTGGTTTGGGAAAATGCGGTAAAGGTCTCATTGTTGCACTAGTGTGGTAAATGCTTCATTATTGCACAAATGTGATAATAATCCCTTTTTTTTTGGTGTTGTTATTTGTGGGGTTGGTAATGGGTGATGATTGGGGTTGGTAAGATTGGTTTGGGAAAATGCGGTAAAGGTCCCAATGTTGCACTAGTGTGGTAAATGCTTCATTATTTCACAAGTGTAATAATAAGCCCTTTTTTTGGTATTGTTATTTGTGAGGTTGGTAATGGGTGATGATTGGGGTTGGTAAGATTGATTTGGGAAAATGCGGTAAAGGTCCCATTGTTGGCCTAGTGTGGTAAATGCTTCATTATTGCACAAATGTGATAATAAGCCCTTTTTTTGGTGTTGTTATTTGTGAGGTTGGTAATGGGTGATGATTGGGGTTGGTAAGATTGGTTTGGGAAAATGCGGTAAAGGCCTCATTATTGCACTAGTGTGGTAATAAGCCCTTTTTTTGGTGTTGTTATTTATGGGGTTGGTAATGGGTGATGATTGGGGTTGGTAAGATTGGTTTGGGAAAATGCGGTAAAGGTCTCATTGTTGCACTAGTGTGGTAAATGCTTCATTATTGCACAAATGTGATAATAATCCCTTTTTTTTGGTGTTGTTATTTGTGGGTTGGTAATGGGTGATGATTGGGGTTGGTAAGATTGGTTTGGGAAAATGCGGTAAAGGTCCCAATGTTGCACTAGTGTGGTAAATGCTTCATTATTGCACAAGTGTGATAATAAGCCCTTTTTTTTGGTGTTGTTATTTGTGGGGTTGGTAATGAGGGATGATTGGGGTTGGTAAGATTGGTTTGGGAAAATGAGGTAAAGGCCTCATTATTGCACTAGTGTGGTAAAAAGTCCATTTTTCCCCCCCACAGACGTGCCGTAAAATCCTTATTATTGCACTAGTGTGGTAAATGTCTCATTATTGCACTAGTATTAGTGTTATAAATGTCTCATTATTGCACTAGTGTGGAAAAAACCCATTCCCCCCCCCCCAGACGTGCAGTAAAGGCCTTATTATTGCACTAGTGTGGTAAATGTCTCATTATTGCACTAATATTAGTGTTATAAATGTCTCATTATTGCACTAGTGTGGAAAACCCATCCCCCCCCCCACAGACGTGCAGTAAAGGCCTTATTATTGCACTAGTGTGGTAAATGCCTCATTATTGCACTAGTATTAGTGTTATAAATGTCTCATTATCGCACTAGTGTGGTAATAAGCCCATTTTTTTCCGCGCAGAAATGCGGTAAAGGCCTCATTATTGCACTAGTGTGGTAAAAAGCCCATTCCCCCCCCCCCCACAGACGTGCAGTAAAGGCCTTATTATTGCACTAGTGTGGTAAATGCCTCATTATTGCACTAGTGTTAGTGTTATAAATGTCTGTCTCATTATTGCACTAGTGTGGTAAAAAGCCCATTTTTCCCCCCCACAGACGTGCCGTAAAATCCTTATTATTGCTCTAGTGTGGTAAATGTCTCATTATTGCACTATTATTAGTGTTATAAATGTCTCATTATTGCACTAGTGTGGAAAAAACCCATCCCTCCCCCCATAGACGTGCAGTAAAGGCCTTATTATTGCACTAGTGTGGTAAATGCCTCATTATTGCACTAGTGTGGTAAAAAGCCCATTTTTTCCCCCCACAGACGTGCAGTGAAGGCCTTATTATTGCACTAGTGTGGTAAATGCCTCATTATTGCACTAGTGTTAGTGTTATAAATGTCTCATTATTGCACTAGTGTGGTAAAAAGCCCATTTTTTTCCCTTCAGAAGTGCGGTAAATGCCTCATTATTGCACTAGTGTGGTAAAAAGCCGTCAATGCCCACTTTGAATAATCTTGACAAAGGGAATAAAATAATTTTTTGAACATATTATATATCACCTTTTATAAAACCTACGCTAATCTGTTAATTTATTTTTTTCCGTTAAATTTCTTAATTAGAGTTTAAATTAGTGACGTCATTAAAAATTTAATGACGTGATTACCAGAAAAACACTCGAATATAAAATCAATGAAACGCTTTCAATGATTAATTTTTCATTCATGTTTTCAGAATTGAAGAACAAAAATCGAAAATGTCAAAAAGTTCAATTCCCAGAGCCGTCAACAACGGCGAAATCGTCAAGGAAGGCTATCTTAAGAAGCTCAAGGTAAAGTGGGCCCAGAATGGGGGATTTTCGCCATATTGCCATTGAGTTTTTAATTTTTTTTTCTTTTATTATTAGACGATGAGAAGAAAATATTTCGTTTGAGAGGAGATTCTTCTGAAAATCCAGCCAGACTTGAATATTACGATTCTGAACGTAAATTTAAATCAAACGGAGCTCCTAAAAGGTAAATAATTTATATAATTAATTTATTTTTAATTAATTAATTTTTTTTATAGGAGTATTACGTTGAAAACTTGCTTTAATATAAACAAAAGGTGCGATACAAGGCAGAAAAATGTTATTGACCTTTATACGAAAAATGATTGTTTTCGATCGTTTTCGAAACCGACGAAAAAATGGAGGATTGGTTTAAGTCGTTGCTTGAACTTCAGGTTGGAGAAGCGGCGCCTGAAGGCGACCCGATAAGGCCGAATTTTGGTAAATATTTTGGTTTTTGGGGTCTCGATTAGCTTTTTGGGGCTTTTTTTTTTGCTGGGACATCTATGAAAACTGGTTTAAGTTGGTCCTATGTGCCTGAGACCCTTTCGAATCGTCTTAGAATGTCCAAAAATCTATATTTTGACACCCAACATGCTATGGTTTAGAGGACATAATTTTTCACCGCGAAAACTGCTGTTAAGCGACCGTCTTCATTTTTTTCTCCGCACTATGCTTTGTGGGGTGTCCATACATAGGTTTTTGGGGTCTCTGAATTGATTGGCGGAGTCCAAAAGTTGATAGGGCTTCCTTTTTTGCTTGAGTACCTTCGAAAACTCTTTTAAGTTAGCCCTACATGCCTGTAACCCTTCCCAATCGTCTTAGAATGTCCAAAAACCTATATTTTGATACCCAACATCCTATGGTTTGGAGGACATAGTTTTCACAGCGAAAACTGCTGTTTAGCGACCGTCTTCATTTTTTCTCCGCACTATGCTTTGTGGGGTGTCCATACATAGGTTTTTAGGGTCTCAGAATTGATTGGCGGTGTCCAAAAGTTGACAGGGCTTCCTTTTTTGCTTATTTTGATGGCTAACCTGTTTATTTTAGAACACGTTTGGCAAGTGAAGGTGTGTGATCGTGGATTGAGCGCAAAAACCGGAACTGGGGTTTTCCGTCTTTGCTTAACCGACCGTTATCTCTCGCTAATCGGGCCGATAACCGAAGAAAAAGTGAACACGTTCGACTTTCCCTTCAGAAGATCCGCCTCTGCGGAGCACCAAAAATTTCTTTTTCCTCGAAGTCGGCCAGTTTACGGTAACCGGCGCCGGGCGCCTATGGATGCTCGCTGAAGATGCCGTCATCGCCGAAAACATGGAAATCACCATCATAAAGTAATATATTCCATTTTATAATTAAAAATTTAACTTTTTTTGTAGCTCCTGCGTAAAAATGAAAAACCACGAAGCGACGCAGAATCAGCTCAAATATCGCGATCGTTCCTCCTCAGCCACCGAATCATCCAGACCTATCACCTTAATCCACCGTTGGCCTACACACACAGGTAAATATACCACACAAACCCATTGTTTAATATTTTCAACATTTATCCATCAAAATGCATGTTCCATGGGCATTTTTTCAATTCATTTGTGTACATAGTCATTGTAACTTTTTTCGCTCATCTCGTCATTTTGAGGCCAAATTTTTGGTTATAAATTTTTAATTATCGAAAATTTGGTTTAAGGTTGTCCTACATGCCTGAGACCCTTCCCAATCATTTTAGAATGGCCAAAAACATATGTTTCGACACCCAACATGCCATGGTTTGGTTGACAAAGTATTAACAGCGAAAAATGCGAAAACTGCTGTTTAGCGAATGACGTCATTTTTTCGCCGCACTATGCGTTGTGGAGTGTCTAGATTTTGGTTTTTTGGGGTCTCTGAAGCTATTTTTCCTGTCGAAAAGTCGATAGTGCTCTCTCAACCGCTATAATTCGCTTTAAACCCCATTTTTCGTCGTCCTATATGCCCAAGACACTTTCTAATCGTTTTAGAATGGCCTTAAACATATGTTTCGACACCCAACATGCCAAGGTTTGGTGGACAAAGTTTTCACAGCAAAAAATGCGAAAACTGCTCTTTAGCAAATGACGTCATTTTTTCACCGCACTATGCTTTGTGGAGTGTCTAGATTTTGGTTTTTGGGGTCTCTGAAGCTATTTCTTCCGTCGAAAAGTCGATAGTGCTCTCTCAACCGCTACAATTCGCTTTAAACCCCATTTTTCGTCGTCCTATATGCCCAAGGCACTTTATAATCGTTCTAGAATGTCCTTAAACATATGTTTCGACACCCAACATGCCATGTTTTGGTGGACTAAATTTTCACAGCGAAAAATGCGAAAACTGCAGTTAAGCGACTGTCGTCATTTTTCATGCCTTGTTTGGTGTCTAGATATCGGTTTTTGGGGTCTATGAAGCTATTTCTGCTGTCAAAAAGTCGATAGTGCTCTCTCAACCGCTACAATTCGCTTTAAACCCATTTTTCGTCGTCCTATATGCCCAAGACACTTTCTAATCGTTCTAGAATGTCGTTAAACATATGTTTCGACACCCAACATGCCATGTTTTGGTGGACCAAATTTTCACAGCGAAAAATGCGAAAACTGCAGTTAAGCGACTGTCGTCATTTTTCATGCCTTGTTTGGTGTCTAGATATCGGTTTTTGGGGTCTATGAAGCTATTTCTGCTGTCAAAAAGTCGATAGTGCTCTCTCAATCGCTATAATTCGCTTAAAACCCCTTTTTTCGTCGTCCTATATGCCCAAGACACTTTCTAATCGTTCTAGAATGTCCTTAAACATATGTTTCGACACCCAACATGCCATGTTTTGGTGGACCAAATTTTCACAGCGAAAAATGCGAAAACTGCAGTTAAGTGACTGTCGTCATTTTTCATGCCTTGTTCGGTGTCTAGATATAGGTTTTTGGGGTCTATGAAGCTATTTCTGCTGTCAAAAAGTCGATAGGGCTGTCCGTTTAGCTAAAATCACTTCCTCTATGCTTTAATTTGTTTTTTTTTTCCGCCTCATTTTGAAAAGCCCATGTAAATGTTGTAAATAATAAACAATTTGTGTGTTTTAAAAATGCTTAAATTAACATTTGTGTGTAAAATCAGCATCGAGTGGGAGCAGTGGTGGTGGGGGTAGTGGAGGGATAGCAGTAAATCATCAACGTACGTACTCATTTCCACTTTCTCCCATTCCCCCGACTCGCCGTGCGAGTACCGGCACTCGTCCGACCAAAATCATCACGACATCTCCTTCCAGTATGTTGGCAGAAAAAAAATTTGGGTTTTTTTCGTTGATGATGGAGTTTGATGGATTTTGTAGGTCTGAGCGGAGGACGAGATAGGTCGGATAGTATGCCGTCGAGAGCAAGAGCGACCAGCGAATGCGTCACTCATCATACCAAAGCGAAATATTCGTCATTCAACGATCGCTGTATGAGTTACTCTCCTCCAGTCATTTCAAGCCCGTTGAGCCCAGCGAGCGTCGGCTGCTCCACCGATTCTGCCGGTTCGTCATTATCGATGGACAGCGATGCGGTTGATGGGCAAATCGAAGAAACCATCGGTCGCTACTGCCATTCCAGTACTCCAGATGAGCCCATTTTAGAAGAAGACGACTACGGCCACTGGTCTGGCATTCAAGGTAAAGCTCTCCCATTTTTTGTCGTTTATCATCAAAATTTTGCAGAAGATGAAAAATTGAACAACTACGTACATCCAGATCACTGCAGCATAATTGAAGGATATAAAAGAATGGTGGGGAAGTCTTCGCCATCGCAGGGATCATATTTGGAAAGTCCATGCGGATCTTCGCCCATGGAAACCGGCAACTACCTCCCCATGAGCCCGGCGGAAAACCGCGGTAGTATCTACGGAAGGATGACTATAAACCACAGCCGAGGCAGCAGCCTGGCGGACGACGGATATGTCCCAATGGCGCCTGCAGCATCCGACGATGGCTACGTCGATATGGACCATGGTTCCAACCGCAACCGTAACTAACCCTTCCATTTTTCCTTGTGCTTCATCCTTTTTTTTAGATCGTTATCAAAGTGGCGAACTTTCAACAGGTTCTAGCTGTTCGATAACGTCCGGGACGCCTTCCACGGACATCAAATTTAGCGAATATCCACTTGATAAAGTCACCTCCTATTTTTCCGCAGAAGATGAAAACCCAAACGATCGACCAGTCCGGGCTTACTCTGTCGGCTCAAGACCCACCAACAACAAAAACAGGTAAATGTTCGTCCTACGCTGTCGCAGCAAGTAGCGCCCGATTTTTTCGCGCACAGTTATGCCTTGTGGGGTGTCCAGACATAGGTTTTTACGGTCTCTAAACCGACTGGCGGTGTCCAAAATTTGATATCGCCTGTTTTTTTTTGCTGGTATTCCTTCGAAAACTCCGAAAAGTTAGTCTAACGTATCTGAGAACCTTTCCAATCGTTTTAGAATGGCCAAAAACCTATAGATTGACACCCAACATGCCATAATTTGGTGTACTGGCGATGCTGGCTTTTTTGCTGTCACAGCAAGTAGCGCCCGATTTTTTCGCGCGCAGTTATGCCTTGTGGGGTGTCCGGACATAGGTTTTTAGGGTCTCTAAATCGACTGGCGGTGTCCGAAATTTGACATCACTTGTTTTTTTGCTGGGATACCTTCGTGAACTCCTAAAAGTTAGTCCAACGTATCTGAGAACATTTCCAATCATTTTAGAATGGCCAAAAACCTACAGTTTGACACCCAACATGCCATGGTTTGGTGGACAAAGTTTTCTCAGCGAAAAATGTGAGAACTGCTTTTTAGCAAATGACGTCATTTTTTCGCCGTACTATACTTTGTGGAGTGTCTAGATTTTGGTTTTTGGGGTCCCTGAAGCTATTTTTACTGTCGAAAAGTCGATAGTTTGTTGTACTGGCGATGCTGGCTTTTAATGCTGTCGCAGCAAGTAGCACCCGATTTTTTCTCGCGCAGCTACACTTTGTGGGGTGTCCAGACATAGGTTTTTAGGGTCTCTAAATCCACTGGCGGTGTCCAAAATTTGATATCGCTTGTTTTTTTGCTGGGATACCTTCGAAAACTACGAAAAGTTAGTCCAACGTATCTGAGAACCTTTCCAGTAGGTTTAGAATGATGAAAAACCCATATTTCGCCACCCCACGGTCACTGCGAAAACTTAATTTTGTCTTTGTTTTAGGACGGAGTTGATCACATCGAACTGCGAAAGGACGAGAGCTTTTTCGGTTGGATCGAAAAACGTCCGACCGACCAACAGCTTCCGACTTTCCATGATGGGACATCAATTCCTTTCTTCGAATTCCTCAGTCGAACCCTCCGACGACATGATGGTTCTCGACTTCAGCAAAAAATCTCGTTTTCAACGTCGTAAAAAATTATCCAACGAAAGACTCAGCGTGCCCGGGAGTATGTCGACTTTATCGTCAAGTTCGTATTCGACAGCGGAAGGCAGTATCTCGCCTTCGCTGGCGCCATCTCCGCCAAAAAGCCGCTTCTCATTTTTAGCCAAATCTCCTCCCAAAATCCACGATATCTTCAAATCTTCGCCCCCCATTTCTGGATATCCAAGCCCCAGTTTATGCCGCGTGCCAGAAACCGAACCTGGCTACGTCGAAATGACCGTCGGCAACAAAAACGAAGGCTATGTCGATATGAAACCCGGCGAAATCCCCGTCGTCATCAAAAACCATAGCAAACCGCGAATCGAAAAATTCCCCGAAAAGCCGGTTTTCAGCGGAAACAACAAAGACGACTACATCGATATGTCGTTGAAACGAAAAATCCCCATAGAGGACAACAACAACAGCAAAATCGTCACCAAAAATGAGGACTACGTCGAAATGAATTTGGGGAAAAAGTACGGCGGAGATGATGAATCTGACTATCTAAATATGAGCGGGCAGCAAAAATCGAAGCCTATAATGATCGCTGGACGAAAAAGCCCGAAAGCCCCCTCATATCTACCGTTAAGCTCCCCGATTTCCCTCCAGCGAAAAAGAAGCAAAGATTTAACCCCGAATTCGACAGTTTTCGCGTTTAGCCCGGTGAACTCCCCAGAAAACTTTGAATCTTCAGCGAAATGCCCTGTGGATGCGAGAAGCGGGACTGTTCTCTACGATAGCCATTCTGAAAGCGACATTTCAAATATGAAAGATGGCGATTATGTCAACTACGTCCCTGGCGACGACTACGTACCGATGGAACCAATCAGAAAAACTTCCGAGCCCTTCGGCGTAAAGTTGAAACCCTTCGAAAAACTACTGAGCGGCTTGGGAAGTTCGATAAGCAGTCTAGCAGTCAACGAACCTGAAGAAAAAAAGACAAAGAGCTCCACTACGCCTCTTTAGATCTAATCCGCTCGGAAAGTGAAGATTCGAACCGAACCGTCAAAACGCAATCTTCCGTTGAATCCTCATCTTCGCCTTCTCCCAACCCCGAGCCTTCTTCTTCCTTCAACTACGCCGAAATCGACTTCAACAAAAGTGGTTCCTCACAAAAAACAATCCATTAATGTAAATACGATACCAGCCGGCGAATCTGCAAAAATCGCTCGATTTAAATTATTCACAGCTGGTATGGGGCTATACCCTTCTGTATAGGGTGGTTGATAGTTTAATTAGCAAATTTTTAGATCCCTTTCGCTTTTTTTTTTTGACATATCACCTTTTGGAGCCTCCAAGGAAAGTTTAACGGGCTGGTTAAGTTTAACGGTTCACTTAACGGTCCGGTTAAGTTTAACGGTTCACTTAACGGTCTGGTTAAGTTTAACGGTTCACTTAACGGGCCGGTTAAGTTTAACGGTTTACTTTAAAAAGTCCCAAATTAGCGCTTTTTTAAAAAGAAAAAAAATTCACACCGACTGATTATTAACTGCCAGTCGAAATATTTCTCAGGTTAAAATAAAAAAAAAAAAAGCTCATTTTTTCCCCCGAGGTCCTTATATATATAAGTGTTCATTATTGCGTCCTTTTTTTTTTTCTCCCTGACTTAACGGTCGCTGTATATTATATATATATTGTTAAAAAGTCTTGCTTTTTTTGTTGGTAAAAAAAAGCTGTAAGCTTTAATTGAGTTGAGTGCTTGCTAGTAGAAAAAAAAGGATGAAAACAAAGGACAGATAGCAGCACCGTCGCCGCGATAGTGGTGCCATCTACGATAGTACTTTGATCTCCCATTTTTCCCAGTGAGCCCTCCATTTTGAAACACTCAAGTCATATCTTAGTAAATATTAAGTGGACATTCTTTCATTTTTTTTAAAGCCTCTAAATTTTGGCTTTTTTTTAACCTAAAATTTTTTTTAAATCATTCCGAGTAGTTACCAAGCCACTTTTAAGTCATTTTTTTTTGTTTTTGCTCAAATTTTTCGAGGTTTTAAGCAGGCTTTGTTATCTAAAAAAAATGTTAGAAAATGTGTCATAAGAGAAATTTTAGTGTTTAAAATGGTTGTAAAACATGCTTTAAGACAGTTATTAAACAATTTAATTTTAGTTTAAACATTTTTGGAACTAAAAAAAAAGTTTGTACAAAATTGTATTGTTACCATTATTTTTAACTGCCAAGTTCCACAGCTGAAGACTATTAGAATTAAATATATTTAAAAAAATCATACTTAATTTAAAAAGTTGCATTTTTTTGATTTAATTTTTTTTTGTGTAAAAAAAAATCCCCGATAGAATAAATTAAAGAGAGTATAAAAACGGTTTTTGCTTTTTTTCTTACCTTGATTTACCTTTTACTTAACGGCCAGGTTAAGTTTTCGAGGTTTACGTAACTGCACGATTAATTGTTTGAGATTTATTTGACGGCCGGGTTGAGTTTTCAAAGTTTACTTGACGGGTGGGTTAAGTTTTACGGTTTACTTAACGGGCCGGTTTAGTTCTCGAGCTTTACTTAACGGGCCGGTTAAGTTTAACGCTGTACTTAACGGGCCGGTTAAGTTTAACGCTTTACTTAACGGGCCGGTTAAGTTTTCGGGCTTAACTTACGGGGCCGGTTAAGTTTCGGGCTTTACTTAACGGGCCGGTTAAGTTTTCGGGCTCTACTTAACGGGCCGGTTAAGTTTTCGGGCTCTACTTAACGGGCCGGTTAAGTTTTCGGGCTTTACTTAACGGGCCGGTTAAGTTTTCGGGCTCTACTTAACGGGCCGGTTAAGTTTTCGGGCTTTACTTAACGGGCCGGTTAAGTTTAACGCTGTACTTAACGGGCCGGTTAAGTTTTCGGGCTTTACTTAACGGGCTGGTTAAGTTTTCGGGCTTTACTTAACGGGCCGGTTAAGTTTTCGGGCTTCACTTAACGGGCAGGTTAAGTTTTCGGGCTTTACTTAACGGGCCGGTTAAGTTTTCGGGCTTTACTTAACGGGCCGGGTAAGTTTTCGGGCTTTACTTAACGGGCCGGTTAAGTTTTCGGGCTTTACTTAACGGGCCGGTTAAGTTTTCGGGCTTTACTTAACGGGCCGGTTAAGTTTTCGGGCTTTACTTAACGGGCAGGTTAAGTTTTCGGGCTTTACTTAACGGGCCGGTTAAGTTTTCGGGCTCTACTTAACGGGCCGGTTAATTTTCACTGTGTACTTAACGGGCCGGTTAAATTTAACGGTTTACTTAACGGGCCGGTTAAATTTAACGGTTTACTTAACGGGCCTGTTAATTTTCACTGTTTACTTAACGTGCCGGTTAAATTTAACGGTTTACTTAACGGGCCGGTTAAGTTTTCGGGCTTTACTTAACGGGCTGGTTAAGTTTAACGGTTTACTTAACGGGCCGGTTAGGTTTAACAGTTTACTTAACGGGCCGGTTAATTTTCACTGTTTATTTCAAGGGCCGGTTAATTTTCACTGTTTACTTAACGGGCCGGTTAAATTTAACGGTTTACTTAACGGGCCGGTTAATTTACACTGTTTACTTAACGTGCCGGTTAAATTTAACGGTTTACTTAACGGGCCGGTTAAGTTTAACGGTTTACTTAATAAGCCAGTTAACTTTTCGAGCTTTACTTAACGAGCCAGTTAACTTTTCGAGCTTTACTTCACGGGCCAGTTAAGTTTAACGCTGCACCTAACGGGCCGGGAAAGTTTAACGCTGTACTTAACGGGCCGGTTAATTTTCACTGTTTACTTAACGGGCCGGTTAATTTTCACTGTTTACTTAACGGACGGTTAAGTTTAACGGTTTACTTAACGGGCCTGTTAAGTTTAACGGTTTCGTTTAAGTTACGGTTAAGTTTAACGGGCCGGCTAAGTTTTCGAGGTTTTCTTAACTGGCATGTTAAGTTTTACGCTTTACTTATCGGCTTATTCGTGGATGCCAAAAAAAAGTAGGTTTTCTCATCGAAAATCAAGTTTTTAAAAAAATATGTCGTCTGATCGACCTGAAGCCATGAACGTTGTCTTTAAAATGGCCACTCCAAGAAATTTGACACCCCACATGACCCATTAAAAACCACATTTTAGCAGTTTTAAAGAGTCCTCGACCACCAACCCATTTAGTACCCCCTCAGATCAATAACAACATTGCTTAAATACGATTTATTAAAATTACATTTTTTTTTCTTTAAGGCATAAATTCTAACTAATCACCATAATATTCATAATCTATTAAACAGTATAAGCATTTATAAAATAATAATAATAAAAAATCGTAAAAAAAACGTGTGGAACAAATAAAAAATTAAGCACCCCCTTAGAGAACAAAAAACAGTGCAAAAAACACAAAATATTTACAAAACTTATAATTTAAAAAAAAAATTCTTTTCCTGAGAATTTCGTAATACAAAAATTTGTTTATACATAATGATTAAAAGTACTTATAATATTTTTTTTTTCTAAAATACTAGCATCTCTAAAAGTGAGGTTATATAGATTGTGGGTCCGAAAACATTTTGAAAAAAATGATCACATAACTCGATGTTGGTAGACCTGTTCACTAATACGTCAGAGGTTTCGCTTGTAGCGGGGGACCGCTAGAGTTCAGCACATGAGTAAATATTCAATAGTGACAATTTTGGCTTCTAGAAACAAAAATAAGAGATCATTAAAAATAAAAGTAAACAGTATTGTCTTTTTAGATTCTTTGGCTTTTGAAAATTGTCAATTTTTTGAGAGGGGGAAGGTGTTATTTGTCGTTTTTGGGTGTACTTTCTCTGGAGGAGGGGGGATCATCGTCGTTTCCGTTGTCGTAGCGTTTTTCGTCGTCGTCGTAGGCGTAGTCGTCCGGCCGGGAGTCCGTTTCGTCTTCGCTGAGTCCATTTTCATCTTTTTCGTTTTCTAAAAAAAAAAAGTATAAGCAATTTACCCAATTTTTTAAACTTCTTAGACCCCATTATTACCCGGTTATTAGAGCGTTGGAGGGTAAAAGCCTCCATTTTACCCCATTTTTGAGTGTTGAAGGGTAAGAGGGTACATTTTTACCCCACTTTTGGAGTGTGGAGGGTAAAGCGTTCATTTTACCCCATTTTTTGAGTGTTGAAGGGTAAGAGGGTACATTTTTACCCCACTTTTTGGAGTGTGGGAGGGTAAAAGCATCCATTTTACCCCATTTTTGGAGTGTAGGATGGTAAAAGTGTCCATTTTACCCCATTATGGAGTGTGTGAGGGAATGGCGTTTGGTTTTACCCCATTTCTAGAGTATTGGCGGGTAAAATCGTCTGGTTTTACTCCATTTTTAAGGGTGGAGGGTAAAAGCGTACATTTTACCCCATTTTTAGATTGTGAGAGGGTAAAAGTGTACATTTTACCCCATTTTTGGAGTGTAGGATGGTAAAAGTGTCCATTTTACCCCATTTTTGGAGTGTGTGAGGGAATGGCGTATGGTTTTACCCCATTTCTAGAGTGTTGGCGGGTAAAAGCGTCTGGTTTTACCCCATTTTTGGAGTGTAGGAGGGTAAAAGTGTCCATTTTACCCCATTTTTTCAGCATTTGAGGATAAAACTGTCCTTTTTTACCCCATTTTTAGAGAGTTGGACATTAATAGGTTCTGGTTTCACCCCTATTTTTGGATTGTCAGACTATCAAATCGTTCCGTTTTACCCCACTTTTGAAGTATCGGAGAGAAAAAGCTTTTTTAGGGCCGGTTAAGTTTTACGGTTAACTTAACGGGCCGGTAAAGTTTTACGCTTAACTTAACGGGCCGGTTAAGTTTAACGGTTCATTTAACGGGCCGGTTAAGTTTACGGTTCACTTTAACGTGCCGGTTAAGTTTAACGGTTCACTTAACGGGCCGGTTAAATTTTACGCTTTACTTAACGGGCCGGTAAAATTTTAGAGAGTGGGAGGGTAAAAGCCTCCATTTTACCCTATTTTTGGAGTGTGGGAGGGTAAAAGCGTTCATTTTACCCCATTTTTAGGGTGTGTGAGGAAATGGCGTTTGGTTTTACCCCATTTTTGGAGTATAGGAGGGTAAAAGTGTCTATTTTGCCCCATTCTTTCAGCTTTTGAGGGTAAAACGGTCCATTTTTACCCCACTTTTTGAGAATCGGAGAAAAAAACGCGAAGTTTTTATCTTTTTTTCGGAGAATTTGATTTAAAAAAAATTACTTATTTGTGGAGGTTCCGAGTTTTTGTGTCTGTTTGCTTGGGTTTTCGAGTCGATTCCGAGGTCCAAAGGTTCGTCCTTTATGAGTGCCTGCAAAATCAAAAGTTAGTGGCTGCTTTGCTTGGAAGTAAGGGGAGTTACCAGAGGTGAGTTTGGGGAAGAGTCATCTTTTCTTGTTTTGCTGGGTGGGGAGTAAGCAGAAGATGAAAGGACGGGCGTTTTTGGGGCGGACTGCACTTTCTTCAGATGATGCTGCAGCGTCGGCTTTTCGACATTCTGCTTCGTTTGAGCAACGCACTGACTTCGTACTGGGTAGGCGGTAGGGTTCGTCGACTTTCGCTTACGGACGCGTTTCTGCTGCTGCTGTACCGCCAGGTCATCTTCGGTGTCTTCCGCGGAGTTCGAACAGTTCGAAGGCCCAGCGAGGCCCTTGATCTGCAGAGCGTCCGCCGCTGCAAGAAGCGAAGGAAGCCTATCTTGCGTCACATTCACCTCACCGCTGTACATAAACTCCACCAACGCCTGCACTTCCCAGAACTTCAAATCCCGCATAAAAACAATCGGGTGCTGGCACGGATTTTGAGAAAGAAGCTCCTCAAAATATGAAGAACATGCAGAAAGCATCACCTTAAATCAAAAATCAATCAGCTGCGAAGAGGTGACTAACGATTTATAACTTAAAACGCCAATAACTCAAAAACGGCTGGACCGATTTTCCTGAATAAACTATTTTTGGAAAGCTCTTTTAATGGCGCATCTAAAATGTTTAGGTTGGTAACCCTGTAAATCTAACGGTTTTTGTGATATTTGAGTCTGAACGCTAACAACTGATTTTTCTGATGTCCAACTTTAAAGGACGATATCTCAAAAACGGCTGGACCGATTTTCCTGAATAAACTATTTTTGGAAAGCTCTTTTAATGGCGCATCTAAAGTGTTTAAGTTGTCAACCCTGTAAATCTAACGGTTTTTGTGATATACTAAACTATTTTTGGAAAGCTCTTTTTAAGGCGCTTCACCCCCGTTAATCCGCTTTAACTCCCACCCCGATAATTCTATCGAGCTGAAACTTTCACGGTTGTCTTTTAAATGATTATTCCAAGAAATTTGACACCCCACATGACATATGAAAAACAAAAATTGTCGTTGTATTTGCTGCTTGGTTTCCGAACTTACTTTGTGACATTTGATGGAACGACCTTCGCAAGCTAAAGTGACGTCGACGAACTGCTCGTTGTTGAGTAAGCTCGGGAAAGTGGCACGCATATTCGAATGGTACGAATTCCATTTTAGGCAGACTTCAGGAGGCTGTGGGAGTTGTGAAGTCTGTTGAATTTGAAGGGCGGACTGTTGAGATTGACGTTGGGCGTCGGTGCTATTCGTGCTGCTCACCGACTGCGAACCGCCCGATGCCGACGACGAGTGCTTCTTCGGAGCGATCGGCACCGGAGAGACGGTACTACGTGACTGATTCGGTGAACTCGGACTCCCAGGAACTGCAAAAAAAAAAAAAAAAAAAAAAAAGATAAAATTAAAATTTGAGCTAAAATGGTTTAATCTCCTTGAAGGAAACGCAAAACGTGTGACTAAAATCGATTTCCACGCTTTGCGCTCCGAGGAAAAATTCCTCTTTGACCACGCTCCCTTTCCCACACATTTTGAAGAAAACATCTATCGAAAAGTTTTCCAAATCCACGGCAAATGACATTACCCCATTATAGGAGTGAGGGAGGGAAAAGCGTCCATTTTACCCCATTTTTGGAAGGTTGTAGGGTAAAAGCGTCCATTTTACCCCATTTTTGACGTGTGGGTGGGTAACAGCGTCCATTTTAACCCATTTTTGAAGGTTGGGTGGGTAAAAGCCTCCATTTTACCCCATTTTTGGAGTGTTGGAGGGTAAAAGGGTATATTTTACCCCATTTTTTGGAGTGTGGGAGGGTAAAAGCGTCCGGTTATACCCCTTTTTTGAAGTGTTGGACCATTCAGTCATTTAGTTTTACCCCACTTACGGATTGTCGGAGGTAAAACCGTCCATTTTACCCCATTTTTGAAGGTTGGGTGGGTAAAAGCCTCCATTTTACCCCATTTTTGGAGTGTTGGGGGGTAAAATGGAGGCTTTTACCCACCCAACCTTCAAAAATGGGGTAAAATGGACGGTTTTACCTCCGACAATCCGTAAGTGGGGTAAAACTAAATGACTGAATGGTCCAACACTTCAAAAAAAGGGTATAACCGGACGCTTTTACCCTCCCACACTCCAAAAAATGGGGTAAAATAGAGGCTTTTACCCACCCAACCTTCAAAAATGGGGTAAAATGGACGGTTTTACCTCCGACAATCCGTAAGTGGGGTAAAATATACCATTTTACCCCATTTTTTGGACTGTGGGAGGGTAAAAGCGTCCGGTTATACCCCTTTTTGAAGTGTTGGACCATTCAGTCATTTAGTTTTACCCCACTTACGGAGTGTCGGAGGTTAAAACCGTCCATTTTACACCATTTTTGAAGGTGTGGGTAGGAAAAAACGTCCATTTTTACCCCACTTTTGGAGTGTTGGACAATATAAGCGTCTGATTTTACCTTACTTTTGGAGGTTTGAGGGTAGAAACACCAGTTTTTACCCCATTTTAGGAGGATAGGAAGATAAATGTACCCGTTTTTACCCCACTTTTGAAGTGTTGGACCATACAGTCGTCAAGTTTTACCCTGTTTTTCGAGTTTTGGAGGGTAAAAGTGTCCGATTTCTCCCAATTTTTGGGGTGTTGGAGGGTAGGAGCGTCCGTTTTTACCACATTTTTTAGTGCTGGACAATAAAAGCGTCCAATTTTACCCCATTTTTGTAGGATAGTGGGAAGAGACCCCTGTTTTTACCCCATTTTTGGAGGGAGAGATGGTAAAAGCGTCCATTTTTACCCCACTTTTGGAGTGTCAGAGGTTAAAACCGTCCATTTTACCCCATTTTTGAAGGTTGGGTGGGTAAAAGAATCCATTTTACCCCATTCTTGGAGTGTTGGAGGGTAAAAGGGTATATTTTACCCCATTTTTTGGAGTGTGGGAGGGTAAAAACGACCGTTTTACCCCATTTTTGGAGTGTTGGAGGCTAAAAGCGTCCGGTTATACCCCTTTTTTGAAGTGTTGGACCATTCAGTCGTTTAGTTTTACCCCACTTACGGAGTGTCGGAGATTAAAACCGTCCATTTTACCCCATTTTTGAAGGTGTGGGTAGGTAAAACCTTTCATTTTACCCCACTTTTGGAGTGTTGGACAATAAAAGCGTCCGATTTTACCTTACTTTTAGAGGTTTGAGGGTAGAAACGCCAGTTTTTACCCCATTTTAGGAGGATAGGAAGATAAATGAACCCGTTTTTACCCCATTTTTGGAATGTAGGACAATAAAAGCGTGCGCATTTACCCCATTTTTGAAGTTTTGGAGGGTAAAAGTGTCTGATTTCTCCCAATTTTTGGGGTGTTGGAGGGTAGGAGCGTCCGTTTTCGCCACATTTTTTAGTGCTGGACAATAAAAGCGTCCAATTTTACCCCATTTTTGTAGGTTAGTGGGAAGAAACCCCTGTTTTTACCCCATTTTGGAGGGAGAGATGGTAAAAGCGTCCATTTTTACCCCACTTTTGGAGTGTCAGAGGTTAAAACTGTCCATTTTACCCCATTTTTGAAGGTTGGGTGGGTAAAAGCCTCCATTTTACCCCATTTTTGGAGTGAGGGAGGGTAAAAACGACCGTTTTACCCCATTTTTGGAGTGTTGGAGGCTAAAAGCGTCCGGTTATACCCCTTTTATGAAGTATTGTACCATTCAGTCGTTTAGTTTTACCCCACTTACGGAGTGTCGGAGGTTAAAACCGTCCATTTTACCCCATTTTTGAAGGTGTGGGTAGGTAAAATCGTCCATTTTTACCCCACTTTTGGAGTGTTGGACAATAAAAGTGACCAATCTTACCCCTTTTTTGAAGTGTTGTACCTTATGTCTAGTTTTACCCCACTTTCGGAGAGTCCGGGTAAAATCGTCCATTTGAAAATTTTCACCACCGTTTTTTTATCCGCCTGGAATCCCCCCCCCCTCCATGGGGGGGATATACGAGAAGTTGTTTGAAAAGTCTAAGATTTCCGAAGAATTCGAAGTTTCAAATGGAATTTCGAAGGTTCGGGAGGGTAAAAAACAAACCAACGGAATCCGCCGAGATTATCAAAAGACACGAAATTCCTCTGTTTACGGAAATTCCAGACTCCGCGGGTCAGTGATCAAGTTTTTAGACTCCTCTAATTCCATGTTGGGCACCAAATAGTGAAGATAATTTTTTTTTTTTAAATATTGCGGTAATTTGAAGGTGTTGGAGGGTAGGAGCGTCCGTTTTTACCCCATTTTTGGAGTGTGGGAGGGTAAAAACGTCTATTTTTACCCCACTTTTGGAGTGCTGGACAATAAAAGTGACCAATTTCCCCCCTTTTTTGAAGTGTTGGACAATACAGTCGTGTAGTTTTACCCCACTTTTAGAGTGTCAGAGGTTAAAACCGTCCTTTTTAACCCATTTTTAAGGTTGGGTGGGTAGAAGTCTCCATTTTACCCCATTTTTGGAGTGTACGAGGGTAAAAGCGTCCGGTTATACCCCTTTTTTTAAGTGTTCGATCATACAGTCGTCTGGTTTTACCCCACATTCGGAGTGGGAGGGTAAAAGCGTCCATTTTACCCATTTTTGGAGTGTAGGAGGTTTTAACCGTCCATTTAACCCATTTTTGAAGGTTGGGTGGGTAAAAGCGTCCATTTTTACCCCACTTTTGAAGTGTTGGGTAATAAAAGCGTCCGGTACACCTTTTTTGAAGTGTTGGACGATACAGTCGTCTAGTTTTACCCCACTTTTGGAGTGTCGGAGGTTATAACCGTCCATTTTACCCCATTTTGAAGGTTGGGTGGGTAAAAGTCTCCATTTACCCCATTTATGGAGTGTAGGAGGGTAGAAGTCAGCATTTTACCCCATTTTTGGAGTGTTGGAGGCAAAAAGCGTCCGGTTATACCCCGTTTTTGAAGCGTTCGACCATACAGTCGTTTAGTTTTACCCCACATTCGGAGTGGGAGGGTAAAAGCGTCCTTTTCATCCCATTATTGGAGTACCGGAGGATAAATGCACCCGTTTTTACCCGAAATTCCAGACTCCGCGGGTCAGTGATCAAGTTTTTATACTCCTCCAAATCCATGTCCGTTGGGCACCAAAAATAGTGAAGATAATTAACTTCCTTAAAGAAGTTATTGTGATACCCTCGACGTCGGGTTTTTGGGGATTTTTTTACATTAAATATCATTTTAGTAGGGAGAAATTTCATACTTCCACGCCTTACGAGAGGGACTTCTCTTAGGCAAAAATCCCATTATTTCTACCTTGATACTATTTCTATTTCTATTCTACTACTATTTCTACCCAAAACCGTATTAAAAAGATATTAACTCCCAACACCCGATAAAAAGGATGT